>JADBJO010000491.1:352500-365000 GCA_016801955.1 Conus betulinus
GGTATGGATGAAACGTTACACATGGTATGCACCCTGCAAGAGAAATGGAAAGAATGAAGGCAGTAAGGAAAGTGAGTGAACGATATTGAATGACATGGACTGGATGACAAGGGAAACGATTGAATGAAGCGCCAGCTGGCAGCTCTTCAGTCGGCACTACCCAGGAACGCAGCCCGTTGTGTAAACAAGTGTAAATTGTAAAACGCTTAGAGCTTGGTCTCCAGACGATGATAGGCGCTATGTAAGTATTCATAATAATGATAATGATAAAGCTTATAACACAGCAGACCGTAAAATTTTTTTTTTTAAATAAGGGGAAATATTCATTCATCGATCGTCTTTTCTTCTTCATCTTTTTGTTTTTTTGTTTTTTGTGTGTTTTATTTAAGCAGGAGAGAGAGAAAGAAGATACGACAAGTAGAGAGACATCCAGAGATAGAGAGAAGCTAGAGAGACACATCGTTTAGCAGAGATAGAGAGAGAAGCTACGGTGACTCTTTTTTCACATTATTTCGTTTAGTTTTCTTCCTCATGTCTAATACTCTTTCCATACTTTTGATGCGTGCATTAGAACGATTGCTATCAGACTTGAACTGGAAATGTATATGCTTTAAATGTGTGTGTGTGTGTGTGTGTGTGTGTGTGTGTGTGTGTGTGTGTGTGTGTTTCCCTGTTCTTTGTTAGGACACAAATTACGCAGGTCTGCTCCTCCTCAAGGGATGTCGGCAACGCATCATGTCTGCCCTCAGGTTCCCATGGACTCGCTCCAGGATATTAATGGCCTGTTCACGGAACTCGCTCCATGTGACAAAAACTATTCAAGTGAGGATCATGCGTGCGCACACACACACACACACACACACACACACACACACACACACACACACACACACACACACACACACAGAGGTATCCTGACTAGAAGCAGTGAACACACACACACACACACACACACACACACACACACACACACACACACACACACACACACATAGGTATCCTGACTAGAAACAGTGAACACACACACACACACACACACACACACACACACACACACACACACACACACACACACACACACATTGGTATCCTGACTAGAAACCGACTACAACATTGGTATCCTGACTAGAAACACACACACACACACACACACACACACACACACACACACACACACACACACACACACACACACATTGGTATCCTGACTAGAAACAGTGAACACACACACACACACACACACACACACACACACACACACACACACACACACACACACACACACACACATCCACACACACACACACACATTGGTATCCTGACTAAAGACACACACACACACACACACACACACACACACACACACACACACACACACACACACACACATTGGCATCCTGACTAGAAACAGTGAACGCAATAACCGGCCACAGCCTGTATAATACCGATTTTTTTTTTAAAGAAAAAAGAACCACCTACCTACCTCCTGGGATCACCCACAGGATATTTATGGGACCGGTTACTATAGTCCCCCCCCTCCCCCTTCTCCACCTTTCCTTTCCCGTTTTTCGCCTTCCCATCTCCCTGACGTGACCCCCCCCCCCCCCCCTACTTCCCACCTTACCTTCGCCCTTTTCCTCTTCCCCGATGTTGCTGTCAGAATGATATACAATCGACTTAGATTCCAACACCAAGTTTCCAACACCATTGTAACGACCCTCTCTCTCTCTCTCTCTCTCTCTCTCTCTCTCTCTCTCTCTCTCTCTCTCTCTCTCTCTCTCTCATAATTTTCACAGCTGTTTTCTTGACATGACAACATCGCGATTTTCCGAAATTGTTTGTTTACTGGTACAGGGTGTCTCTTCTCTTCTAAGCACGTGGTGACCGCTCGTGTGTAGAATCGGGTGGCAACATCCTCAGCACATACAATATAACTATCAACAGTTTATATGATTAAACAAGAGAGTCAAATTTATAGGATCACAACAATGAAATTTGTTGGAACGACCTCAGTAGTATTTTTTCTTGTTTTTTTTATCAGGAACGGAAGGCAGCGAACTCCAACCATAGGGTTCAAGGTCCTGTGGCCGTGGCAACCTTCCGCTAGAGACCTCTTCAGTCACGGAGGGTATAAGAAACATGCTTTTCAATATTTCTGTCAAACCGGAGGGTATAGGGAAACATGCTTTTCAATATTTCTGTCAAGCCTTCACAGGAACCAGTCATTCAGTGGCGGTGTGGGAAATGGTTGCTTTGTTGCTGCACATGATTACTAGAAGCAGAACGAACTGTGTTTTGTTTCAAAGTATCAGTCAGTAACGATTCTATCTGTTTTGGTTGTGTATCTTTAATCGACATTCTGTTAAATTTTCTTTAAAAAAAAATCAAAAGCAGGGGTGATGTTAAAAATTGTGTTGGTTTATGGGTTGTTTTTTTTTTTTTGTTTTTATTCTCAGATCAGAGTGATCAGTTATTCACCAACGTCTTAACTAGGCAGGAAATGATAACCGAAGATGCATTAAATTTTGTTGTTGACTCCATTCAGGTAGTGGACTTTGGATTAGAACTGTTCAACAAGTGAGGCACTGCGCACGAACACTGTTTATTTATCTATTACTTTTGTTCTGCCCTTCAGACGCAGGTGGATTGTGTTATCAGCCATCCATCACTACCTGTCTCTGTTCAGACAGAGGTGTATACAGCCAGCCACACTGTTTTTCTTCTACTTTTGATTACAGATATCGTTCAACAGGCGCTACTGATCTTATTTTTGACCGCGCATATGCCTGCATCTAGAGAGACCTACCTTTATTACTTTTTAAGTGCTTGTATTGTTTACGTTACCCATCACCTCTTTTCCGACTTTTTTTTTTTACTGCACGCATTGACCAGGCTGTACTTCCCTCCCCCTACTTTTTACATGTATTATTCAGCCAGTTTTTTTACTTTTCCCTGTCATTTACTACATATATCGTTCAGAGAGCACTACTTTTCTTTTTTTTTTTCTGCATGTATTAATCAGCGCGCAATGCTATCCCTACCTTTCAGTTTACGTGTAAATTGTTCAGCCTGCAATGCTTTGTACTACTTTTTTTTATTACATGCATTTTCTGCCAGCAGTAATGTTTACCACCCTTCACTGCAAGCATTGTACAACCAACTCTTCTTCTAGTATTTCTTTTTTACATGCATCGTTCAGTCAGCACTGCTGTGTCCTACTTTTTACTGCATGCATCGTTCAGTCAGCACTGCTGTGTCCTACTTTTACTGCATGTATCGTTCAGTCAGCACTGCTGTGCCCTACTTTTTACTACATGCATCGTTCAGTCAGCACTGTTGTGCCCTACTTTTTACTGCATGCATCGTTCAGTCAGCACTGCTGTGCCCTACTACTTTTTACTGCATGTATCGTTCAGTCAGCACTGCTGTGCCCTACTTTTTACTGCATGTATCGTTCAGTCAGCACTGTGCCCTACTTTTCCTATTTTGCATGTATCGTTCAGTCAGCACTGTGCCCACTTTTTTACTTTTTACTACATGCATCGTTCAGTCAGCACTGCTGTGTCCTACTTTTTACTACATGCATCCGTTCAGTCAGCACTGCTGTGTCCTACTTTTTACACATGCATCGTTCAGTCAGCACTGCTGTGTCCTACTTTTTACTACATGCATCGTTCAGTCAGCACTGCTGTGTCCTAGTTTTTACTACATGCATCGTTCAGTCAGCACTGCTGTGTCCTAGTTTTTACTACATGCATCGTTCAGTCAGCACTGCTGTGCCCTAGTTTTTACTACATGCATCGTTCAGTCAGCACTGCTGTGTCCTAGTTTTTACTACATGCATCGTTCAGTCAGCACTGCTGTGCCCTAGTTTTTTACTACATGCATCGTTCAGTCAGCACTGCTGTGCCCTAGTTTTTACTACATGCATCGTTCAGTCAGCACTGCTGTGCCCTACTTTTTACTACATGCATCGTTCAGTCAGCACTGCTGTGCCCTAGTTTTTACTACATGCATCGTTCAGTCAGCACTGCTGTGCCCTAGTTTTTACTACATGCATCGTTCAGTCAGCACTGCTGTGCCCTAGTTTTTACTACACATGCATCGTTCAGTCAGCACTGCTGTGCCCTAGTTTTTACTACATGCATCGTTCAGTCAGTTTTCACAGCACTGCTGTGTCCTAGTTTTTACTACATGCATCGTTCAGTCAGCACTGCTGTGTCCTCGAGCACTACATGCATCGTTCAACCAGCACTTCTTTTCCTACTTTTCACTACGTGATTGGTTTCCAAGTGGGCTGAGGCAAGGTCATGCTGCTGCTCATAGCCCAGCCGACCACAAAGGGCCACATCAGGGCTGTTATAGTGGGGGGTGACTGCGGGCGGAAATTAAAACATCAGAGCAAGGGTAGAATCACTGTGCACCCAAACGAATGGAACGAACAAATGATAAAACAAGCAGCCTGTTTTGCAATGTGTTTGTTCCCATTCACGAGGTGGCCAGTCAGTCTACTTTTGCTCTGATGTTTTTACTTCAATTATTGTTCAGCGCTATTTTTCCTGCTTTTTACTTCATGTACCGTTGAGACAACAGTAATTTACTATTTTCCCCATTTTACCATATACTTTAATTTTTCAGCCAGCACCGTGTTACCTATCTTCACTGCGTACATCGAGCAGCCAACTTCTAACACCTTCTTGTTAAAAAAACCCACCTTTTTTTAACCATCCTTCCACTGCTGCATGCATTGTACAACCAGAACTTCTAGTACTTCTTTTTGCTACATGCATCGTTCAATCAGCACTGCTCTGTCCTACTTTTTGCTGCATGCATCGTTCAGTCAGCACTGCTCTGCATGCAGAGACTGAGAGAAGAATTAAGCTATAAGGTAGAAAACGTCAAACAGGATGAACACCGACTGCATGTAAATGATAATTATAGGCCAGCTTCGCTTCCTTTTTCTCGGTATTCTTCAGCAGTACTGCATGAACTGTGTTATCAACGTGTGTGGAATGAGATGCTGGACTCCGATCATCTGCTGTTGTGTTAGTGATTGTTCTTTATATTACAGCGTGTGGTGCTACGTTAATGCCAGTTGACAGCCAGGGAAAGCATCGTCTGCAAGGAAGGCATCTAAGTACCTGTATAATGAGCGATCAACATTTGGATCGAAGGACATGCCTTAGCATTTCTGGCAGCCAAAAGTAGTTTTCCCTCTTGAGATTTTTAACAAGATATTGGTCGGCTGGCTGACTGGTCCCACTCTTTATACTCTGTTCGTCTTCATGGACGAGTTCAGACTCTAGATAAAACTTGGATATCATTGTAAAGCCGTCAGGTAAATGGTTAGTGATAAACACAAAAACGAGAGAGAGAAGGAGAGAGGGGGGGGGGGGGGGGGGGGTACAAGGAAAGACCGACCTGAGTATGCAAAAACAACCGAATGAAAATAGAAAGAAATGTGGAAAAGCTATCGTAGCACAAGGGAAGAGTATCGGCATTTTTAACAGCAAACCCAGTTTCGTGTCGAGTACTGATTCGGAAGAGTGTGGTTTAAAACCAAATCAAAGCCAACTGAACGCGCCCGAAAGACAGGCACTGGCTGAGACAAGCAGCCGAGTGGCAGGCAAACGTGTGTCAGGCGATCTGTGTTTTCTCCCCTCGCATTCTTCTCGCCTCACCTGGCAATCCCTTCAACTTACTCCCTCCTTTTCGGACAGGTAGGGGACTCGCGTTTATACCAAGTGACCCGCAAACCGCCCCCCTCGGACCATCAAGGTGTTTTGAAATGTCCTGTCCGCCTGGCTTTCCTCCCCCGACCCCTACTTCCCACCCAACCCCTCTCCCCACTCCCCTCTTTGATTTATCCTCGGTGTTCTCCCTTCAGAGCGTGAGTCGTCGTCGCTTGTGACCTGTCGTTGACGGATCTATGTGCTGTGCAGGTGAAGAGATGAGGTTAGGCGGACTGTTGAGATATTTACCAGTCGTCCTTGCTCATCCTTGCTCAGTGGTGGTTGACAGGTGTGTAAAGTGTGTGTCATGCGTGCGCGTGCGCGCGCGTATTTGTGGATGTCATAGGGCATAGGAACTAGTAGCAGTAAGAATTTTCGTTCCATAATGCATTCGTGTACGAATTCGGTGATAATTCAGTGTTTAGGGGTAGAAATGCGGAAACTGTACGGACTGTGTGTTTCTTTACAGTGTGGCAGTATTAATCGCTTTTGCTTTCAATCATGATTATGAAGTACACAATTCAGTTTGTAGCCTACATAACACTCTTAACGATGCAGTATGTAGTATTTGGGGTCTCCGTCTGAATCTGAATACTCATTCCTGTTCGTATCATTCGTGTTCTGTATTTCTGCTTTTCGCTTTCACAGAAACACACACGCTTCTATAACAGTAATGTTTGTCATCTCTCAGTATCATTGTCTCTGTATATGCCGTTCATCTCTCTCTCTCTCTCTCTCTCTCTCTCTCTCTCTCTCTCACTATTTCACTGTGTGTGTGTGTGTGTGTGTGTGTGTGTGTGTGTGTGTGTGTGTGTGTACCTGTGTCTGTGTGTCTGTCTGTACATATTCTTGTTATTTGTCTCTTCAGTGTCTGTGTCCTTGCATGTCATTCATCTATTCAGCTCTCTTCTTCTACATCGTTATCATGATAGTTGTTACCTTTCGGGATCTCTTTTACCTATGGTAGTGTGATGAACAACTATATTATTAATGATCTCTTTGTCTCTGTTTGTCTGTCTGTCTGTCTCTGTCTCTGTCTGTCTGTCTGTCTCTCTCTCTCTCTCTCTCTCTCTCTCTCTCTCTCTCTCTCTCTCTCTGTGATGATGTTTCTGGTGTTTGTTGACAGCAGTATGTGTGTGTGTGTGTGTGTGTGTGTGTGTGTGTGTGTGTGTGTGTGTGTGTATGCGTGTGTGTGTGTGCGCACGAGAACGTGTGCGCGCGTGTCACTGCGTGTGCATGCGTCCATGTGTTCATCTGTAGTGCGTGTATGATCATCACAACCACCACCGTCATTGTTATGTCGTGTAGGTGTTACAAAATCGTCGTCTCCAATCACAATATTCTTAACACAACATCGCGACGACTGCGGAAATGATAAATTACGGTCGCTTTTTGTTTCAGACGAAGACGCCGTCAAGAATGAACGACGTTTTCTAAACATCCGACAAAAGACTGCAAAAGGAACCTAGCAGTGCTGTTCGTTTCATTCTTCACGAACTGACAACACAAACAATAACGAAAGACGGTATCTGAAGACCACGAGACGACGGCAAGAGGCCTTTTGCTCCTGTTCTTCAGAGAAGGCATTTCAGGTCTGTTTGTGCCATCCCTATCGGATCAAGTAAACGTCAACAACGCTACAAGCTAGTGGAGGAGGTCGGATGGAGCCATGTCTCACTATCAGACGCCCCCCCCTCCAGCCCTACCCCTATCACCCACCTGTCGGCGATCACAGGGCGGGGGACACCCTGCAACGCTCCAGTTACCTCAAGGTAGGCCGCTGATCCGCCTCGTCGTGTTTTTTTTTTTTTTTTTTGCGTGTGAGTGTGTGTGTGTTTCCCTTTTATTTTGTTGTCGTCTGTCTCGGTCTGTCTTTGTGTTTCTTGTTGTTGTTGTTGCCGTTGTTGTTGTTGTTGTTGTTGTTGTTTCTTCTTCTCTCTTCTTCTTCTTCTCTCTTCTTCCTCTTCTTGTCTTTATTCTTCTTTCTTTCTTTCTTTCTGTCTGTCTCTCTCCCTCATTCTCTGTCTGTCTCTCTCTCTCTGTCTCTCTCTCTCTCATTCATTCTATCTCTCTTTCTCCATCTCTTTCCCTCTCTTTCTGTATGTGGCTACCTTTGACTCTCTCTCTCTCTCTCTCTCTCTCTCATTTCGTGTGACTTCGTGTCGTTAACGGCTACTTTTAGTAATTTTACATGCAATCAGTTAACGGCTATTTTTAGTAATTTTACATACAGTCAAGTGACTTTGATGAGTTACTTTCAAAGTGAGGAGACTGCAGGCGAAAATGGAAACGAATTTCTAAAGAAGAGATTAGGATTAGCCCGCCAGACACAAGGCGAAAGACAAATTACAAGACAAAAGACTCTTAGGCGAAGATTTGTTCATGGTTTCTAAGGCTGTCCTGTGAATTGTATACTTAAACTCTTAATTTAAGAAAGCAACAAAATGACTTCGTTAAGTACACAGTTCATACGTTCATCTCACTTGCAATTATCTTGAAAGCCCTGATGTTTTTGTTTGTCCGTACGTTGCAGATGGTTGAATCTAAATGTAAGGTATAATGTTTGGAGACTTCCCTGTAAAAAGTTAAATGATTCATTTTGTCTCTTTTGGCGAGTTTTACTTTCCAGTATTTTGCCTAAAGGTGTGGCTGTGGTAGGCCTGAGCAGATCTTTTTTGAGCGGAACAGGTGAAGGCTGAAACCAGATTATATCAATATGCCAAGTCAACACACGAGGCGTTTGCCAACGTGCCAGAGTGCGAACTCGCCCCATCTTTATACAGATGCAGGAGAACAGATAGGCACAAAACCCCGAAGGCTCACTTAGTCAGTATTCGGCAGGTTGTGGAAATAGGGAAATACCCAGCATGCCCTGGGTATTTGGAGAGGAGAGGGGAGATAAACACCGCCAAGGCCTCACCCACTGTCCACTAAAAAGGCCGAGATAGATACTCGGTGAGCAGCCTCAGCCATTCGGCAGATTGCCGACGAATTGCGTCGTAACACTTTTTCCCACTGACTACCAACCACAACAATCTGTCTAGACGGAAATAAAAGATAGTACATTGGTTTTCTGGAAGGATGTAAGCACAACAATCCATCCGAAAGGAAGTGAGTGCTTTTATGGAGGCGTTTCTCCGAAGAATTCAAATGGGACAATCCACCCGAACGGAAATAAGTGATAGTATAGTGATATTTATCGGAAGAAATCTGAACATAGCAGTCCATCCGTTCGGAAATAAGTGATGGTACTGGTGTGGTGATTCTTCTGGGAAGAATCTTGATAACATGACTGCAGAAAACTATTACCGTTTACGGCATATTGGCGTCAAAAGCGTGCTTTGGTTGGTTCCGAATATTGACCTTCGAATTTTTTCCTCCCGAGAATTATGAGTTGGCAGTGCGAGTCGTTGATTCAACGTGTAGAAGGAATTCACCAAGCTGCAAAGAAGCACCGCTGACAGTTCCTGAAAAGTTCCTTCAATATTATGACAACTCGAGAAAAAAAAAAAACAAAAAAACAGTTTGACTCATACCGACAGTTGTCGACGAACGCGAAACCAGAAACCGTTTCAGGGAGTATTGAGTCAAAATATTGCTGAACATGATAAAGACACCTCTCTCTCTCTCTCTCTCTCTCTCTCTCTCTCTGTGTGTGTGTGTGTGTGTGTGTGTGTGTGTGTGTGTGTGTGTGTGTGTGTGTGTGTGTGTGTGGGTGCTTGTTTGAATGCGTGCATTCTTGCTCAAACTCTGTAGATTCGACTACGTCCTCCTATGCATGCGTGTGTGTGTGTGTGTGTGTGTGTGTGTGTGCGCGCGCGCGCGCGGGCGCGCGTACGTGCATGTGTGTGTGTGTGAGAGCGCGTGTGTGTGTGTGTGTGTGTGTGTGTGTGTGTGTGTGTGTGTGTGTGTGTGTGTGTGTGTGTGTGTGTTTATTTGTGCGTTAGCTCGCATGTGTGTTCTTTCTTTTTACTTTGACGTCTTTTCACAAAATATGGATCTTTCAACTGATTTGATGTATTACATCACAACGAATTACACAAATTTGTATCACACACACACACACACACACACACACACACACACACACACACACACACACACACACACACACACCATTAGTGTCTACTTGGTAGGTTTTTTTTCGAAACAAAACATAACAAGCAGCGTCTACACCGGACTTGGAAGAAAGAGTTTTGCACACACAAAAATGGAAATACACGAATTCCAGCAAGAACGACTTTGAAATCAGTCTCAGAATAGGAACTGTTTGACTGTTAGATTAGGTACCAGTCAATGAGGGTACACTGGAGTAGAACTGAAAGGCTATAACACTAAAATAAAACATCGGGCATCATCCGTGACTCTAACGTTTTTTTTCTTCTTTATGGAATATTTCAGAAAGCATTTGGCCGATATTTCTGAAAATTTGTAGGTATCTTCATTATGTCACGGATAATGCCCGATGTTTTATTTTACCAGAATAGCCGTTACTAACGGCTTTAACGGCCCAAAACTGTTTTTCTTTCGTTACTAACGACCACAACGGCCCCAAAACATTTTTCTTCATTATGGAATATCTCAGAAAGTACTAGGCCGACCTTTCTGAAAATGTGTAGGAATGTTCATTATGGGTCACAGATGATGGCCATATTTTTTTTTTTACCAGAATAGCCGTTACTAACGTCTATAACGGCCCAAAACGGTTTTTTCTTCTTTATGGAATATCTCACGCGTATTCAAGATAAAATGGGAGTACGTTTATATGCTTTGCATCTTGCTCTTCTTTCTTTCTTTCTTTTTCTTGTTCGTCCTTTTTTATATTTGAGTGACTGTGCGAACCAGTTTAATTCGTAGTGACCTATTCCAATCATAGCGTTATGAAACGGACGGAAAACAAGAGTCACATTATTTGTCGCCGTTTTTGCTGTTCTGTGTGTGTGTGTGTGTGTGTGTGTGTGTGTGTGTGTGTGTGTGTGTGTGTGTGCGCGCGCGCGCGCATGCGTGCGTGTGTGTGTGTATGTGTATGTGCGTGCATGTGTGCGTTGGTGTGTGTGTGTGCATGCGTGCGTGAGTGTGTGTGTGTGTGTGTGTGTTCGTGCACGTGCGCGCATGCTCTAGCGTATGTGTGAGTGTGCGTGCGAGCGTGCTTCTTAATGTGAGTGCAAATTTGTTAGTTTATGCACCTATGCTTGTGTACAACTTTGTGTGTGTGTGTGCAAATGTGTGAGTTAATGTAGGCTACGCTTGCTCGTGTACCTGTGTCTGCAAGTACGTAGGCTATACGGCGCCGGTATGCAACGACACGCAGGAAAGTCTTTTCCATCAGCGGGTATTGTTGACACAAAACCTAAACCCCAAAGGGCGAGATCTCTCCATTTTGTAACAGCCAAGGTTCATAACCACAAAACACAGATTGGCAGACGGTTTTAACCACCACAGGGAGTAGAAGAAAAACATCTTTCAATACATGTATGTCGCCAGACAGCAGCACATTAAGACAAACAGCAAAAACATCTCTTTTTTCGAGTTGCGCGCCAACGAGACTGGAACTCGCGAGGTCTGATTGCGAAGTGCGCGCTGTACCACCGAGCCACTTCGACCCCCCCCCCCCCCCCATCCACAACAAATTCATCTGTCCATGGTCCAGCTCCTATTGCCCACGCATGCAGTGGGGACAGGGGCGGGGGGGGGGGGGGGGGGGGGGCGCAGGGGGCGCATTGCTCACACGCACGCAACGGTACACAACAGCGGCGATGCTGTGTGCTGGTCGGGAAAATCTGCCCTGTGGGCGACCTGTACTGTGACATGCCGAGTCCGCCTCATGGGTTTGGGGGAGAAGGCCTTGGGAGGCTTCGGGGAAAATGGCTCTAATGCCTGCTGCCTAACTGGCCGTGAGATCCGCGTGTGTGTGTGTGTGTGTGTGTGTGTGTGTGTGTGTTGTGTGTGTGTGTGTGTGTGTGTGTGTGTGTGTGTGTGTGTGTGTGTGTGTGTGTGTGTGTGTACACGTTGTGTGTACGTTGCTTTCAATCATGTGTACTGCTTTCAAATCAGGCACACAGACAAACTTTTGGAGCATGAACTCTCTCTCTCTCTCTCTCTCTCTCTCTCTCTCTCTCTCTCTCTCTCTCTCTCTCTCTCTCTCTCTTCATACACATCTGTCAAAATCGATCACGCACGCACTTACGCAGCCTGCCCACGCATGGGCTAGAACCAGGTCACAGACCGAATGACCAGACTCTAACTGAATGGACTATAGATCAGCAAGACCGTCCTACCTTCAGTGCTTGACCCTAACTCAGGTAGCCGAATCAGGTTCAACGTCCACGTCCGCCTACGATGCTATCACAAACGGACAAACCATCCCATGACAGAGAAGAAAAGGATAGAACTCTGTCGAACCTATCCACCTCCGAAGGTTTCGGCTCTGCCTGCGGGCGTTCAGCCGGACCATTCCCCTGTACTATCTGCACGCAGACAGCAGGGAATTTCCCCCAACAAATTGTCCTTGACCACCGAAGCGTGTACCCTCAGTCTTAGAAATCTGGTGCACAAATACGTTTTCAATAATGCAACATATACATGAAGGAAACTTGTTCAGTATCTCCGTTGGGTATCTGCATCCCCCCCCCCCCCCCCCCCCCCTCCCCCTCCCTTTTCCGTCATAATCAGGCAACAGCTGCCGATGTTATTGTCTTTTCCGACCTGCCTGTCCTGCACAGACAGTTCGCCCTAGGCGTTCGACACTCCATCTGCACTCTCTGACGT
>JADBJO010000491.1:370000-392500 GCA_016801955.1 Conus betulinus
TGCCTCCTGATTGTCTCCATTTCGACAAAGCGGGTTTTCGGACAAATTGGGCTGTAACAACCCAGTCACGGGGGTGGTGTGTGTGTGTGTGTGTGTGTGGGGGGGGGGGGGGGGGTTGTCAGGGAATCAAACTGTCACCGATTAACACGGGTGACCGACTCCGTCCAGACCCACAGGCAAGAGGATTCAGGGTGGGATTCCGTCCTCCCCTGGAACGTGGGAGACAGGGGCGAGTGAGTGCAACACTCCTCGGTCCATTTGTGTCCATTCCCGTGGTCCACAGTGGATCGGAATGTCTGTTATTTTTTACCTGTTGAACAAATTCACCCATTGACACCTGTCAACTGGGGCCGCCGCACGCATGTCGCGTGAAATTTTCTCTGTCTCTGTCTCTCTCTCTCTAGTCCCCACTTAAGCACATCTGCCTGTCTCTCCTTGCGCTTAACCCGGTTTAGTATCATTTTTGGTTAGCCCTGAATGTGCTTAAACATCTTCCATGTATTATTGTTAACATTTAGGGTGGAAGTTCAGGGGGGACGGGGAAATTAAAACACACACACACACACACACACACACACACACACACACACACACACATATATATATATATATATATATATATATATATATGTGACCAGGAGTTATATGTTTGTGAGCTTTTTCCCATTATATATATATATATATATATATATATATAATATATAATTAAGATTAAAGGCCACTCAGAGTGCTAAAAGTGCTCAATCAAGCAGGGAGCGACATAACAGTTTAAAACAGGTTTTAAAATGAAGGATTAAAAACCTACAAATTTGTTTCAAGCCAAAGAGCTCTCCTCAGGGTACAAACTGGGCGCGCCACGGTGTTTTATAGTATGTTGTGTGGGGCGTGTGAGCACTGTACGTGTGGCACGTGGCCTGTAGTTTTTTTTTTTTTTTTTTTTTTTTTAAATCTTTTTGGGGCGCGTTCAGGGGGGACGTGCCAGGGGATGGTGCATTGACAAGGATTTCCATTTATGCCTGCAGCTGTTTATCATTTCTACTTTAGAGTTCAGGGATGCTAGATGGGGTTTACATAATACCAGCCACTTTTCTGTAGTACATAGATTGCATTTTTTAGAAATGTTGTTGTATGGTGTTGCTCTTTTTATAATTTTTGCATATGTTGTAATCTATTTTGTTATCTTTAAGCTTCCAAATATATTTGCTTAATTCTGTTTGGTTTTTATATTTTTCCTGTTTGAAGGGCTGTTTATGGTTTGCATATCTGGTTTTTTAAAACGGTTAGCCGTGATCCCTATGTATGTTTCTTTATCACTGTCTGTTGTTACTGTAGCTTGGTACACAATATATTGTAGAGACATTTGTTATTCAGAGGGCACTGGTCTTTTTTGTGCAATTACAAGATGTCCTTTCGTCACCTTCTTTGGTTGTATTGCTTTTGGTTTTATTGAAAGAATCAATTATATTTTTAAGGTTGGGCATCCACGAGTACGATAGCTTGATGGTGTTTTTATTGAATATTTTAGATAGTACATGTTCTTTGGGAATGATGTTGTAAGGATTCTGAAGAATTCTTTTCCTACGTTAGTTTTTTGTTCTTCCATCATATGGAGGGTTATACCATATAATCTTTCTTTTCCTGTGTTTCTTATTGCTGTTCATGTTGTTATCTGTGTTGTATTGTAATTTGTAGTTGTAGCCACTTTTATACAGCGCCTCTTGGTATTCGGCTGCTGCACTGTTAAATGCTTTCTCATTGCATGACAGTTTAGACAGTCTTTTGTTTATGTCTTTTGCTTTTGTCTTCATTTTTAAAACCTGTTTTAGACTGGTATATATATATATATATATATATATATATATATATATATATATATATATATATATATATATATACGCACGCACGCTCGCACGCGCGCACACACACACACACACACACACACACACACACACACACACACACAAACACACACACTCACAGATCAAAAGAGAGATCAAATGCTCACTCATTATTGGTAAAGGCTCGACGATTCAACTACTATCAACAAAACTCTCAGTGACACAGCTAGGTCATCAAGAAACAGTGGCACATCATCTGTCAACAGAGCTGTCACTGCTGTCAGTAGAATTCTCAGTGACCCAGAACTCTCAGTGACTGAACTCCTGGCAACAGAACTCTTAGTGACTGAACTCCTGGCAACATGAACTCTCAGTGACTGACCTCCTGGCAACAAACTCAGTGACTGAACTCCTGACAACAGAACTCTCAGTGACTGAACTCCTAGCAACAGAACTCTCATTGACTGAACTCCTGGCAACAAAACTGTTAGTGATTGAACTCGTGTCGACCTAATTCCTGGCAACAAAACTCTCAGTGACTGAACTCCTGACAACAGAACTCTCAGTGTCTGAACTCCTGACAACTCTCAGTGACTGAACTCATGACAACAACTTTCAGTTACTGAACTCATGACAACAACTCTCAGTGACTGAACTCCTGACAACAACTCTCAGTGACTGAACTCCTGACAACAACTCTCAGTGACTGAACTCCTGACAACAACTCTCAGTGACTGAACTCCTGACAACATATCTCAGTGACTGAACTCCTGACAACATGAACTCTCAGTGATTGAACTCCTGACAACAACTCTCAGTGACTGAACTCCTGACAACATGAACTCTCAATGATTGAACTCCTGTCACCGCATCTTTCAATGCCACATGTACTCAGTGACTCCATTCCTGTCGACAGAAGCAGCCCCAGCGTGCTGAGTTCCTCCAGTGACAACAACCCCTCAGCGGACAGCGGTTCCGGGGATCGCAGGCAGCCCACCACCTCCCCCGTCTCCTTCCACCCCTCCTCACTGCCCTACGGCCTGCAGGTAACTACTACATTGAGCCATTCACTCGCTGACCGTTTAAACGACGTTCTTGAGAAATGCATCAGCATGGCATCCAAATCCTCCGTGCCCTTAAAAAAGAATGCTGCCCTTCACGATATTAATGTGATGCTACCTTCATGTCTCATTTCTCTTTTCTTCTTTTTTTTTGTTTTGGTGTTTAGAATTATTTTCTGTGCCGTTTTCAACATCGAAAGACCTGTAGCATTCAGTTTAGACAACAAATGCACAAAATGCAAGCTGGTGAAGGATGTTTCTCGCGACAACAAAAATGGTAAAAACGGAATGTGAGTATTCTAACCGTCTTCAGTGGTCATTGGTGTCGACGTTTCAGGCGTCCTCAACGGTTGATTCCAAACTTTATAAAGACGATCATCGATACAACGTGTGCCTTTCAGAATTATGTCTTTTCTTTAGTTTAATAACCCCCCAGTGTGAATATGAGAGAGTACGAGAGTGAGAAGTTAGAGAGAGCTGGGAGAGGGTGTGCAGGCGTGAAATGAATGGGGGCAAATTAAGCTGGGATGGAACAGGGAAAGCGGGCAATGTCAGATTTCTTGTAGGCTGAAAAAAAGTGGGAGAAGAACAATGGTTCAACATGCTAAAAATCTGTAGATCATGTACTCTGGAATATGTCAGGAGCCGTTCTACAATATGTGGAACTGTATTTGCCATGATCTGGAAAAAAGGAAGTTTATTCAAACTCATATTATGCGATTTTTTTTTCCATAGCAACAGTACGCAGGTTACTGTCTTTTGCATGGGTATGCAAAACTTTAAAAGGAAACTTTCAACAACTGTCATTATGCAGTTGATTGATTTCTTTGAAACCTCGGCTTCTGTTCCTCAAACTCGAGGTCACAGAGGCAGCTGCTCAAATGTCGTGCTGTGGGTTCTTCAGAAATTCTCTTTACTGTGAGAGCTCACAACAGAGCTTCTTTAAATCATCTTTATAACAGGTTTATGAGAGGAATTTGATTGTCCGGTTCTTCAATTTTTTCCACCGTGAGAACGCACTATAGGCCTTCCTTGAATGAATAGATTTATCATAGATAGATCATCGATTTATGATGGGAATTTGATGAAGTGCTTTTCTTCCACTTAACGGATTTGACAACGTCGGAGGGAGTAGTTCACTCATCGTGATTTTCGCGAAGGTAATGTTCCCAGGGTACATCAGCCTCGTGATACATGACATGGGCTAGACAACGAGTTCAAACGATGGGTCCAAAGTTGAACGACTGCTGGTGTGAGATGAGGTAGTGACATGAGAAATAAAGGTTACCTGCCGTCCAGACGAATGGAGCGATTGATTTTAGACACTTGCTAGAAAGGTGCAATGCGTTTTTTTCCCCTTGCCTGTAGAAGGCTTTGGGGTCAAAATACGTTGCATTTTACTTTTATTTTTTGTTCTGGTCGTTCAAATGATAACAATCAGTTAATTCGAAGTTTGGAATTCATCACTCATGTTGTAATAATGAATGAATTCTTCATACAAATTCGTGGGTTGAAATAATTCAGAATTGTTTATTAGCACGTAATTCTTACTCCTCGTTTCTCTGGCAGAGCCAGGAGAAGGCTAATCCTAGGCGAAAAGTTCGAAGGGAACCCTGCAAAGCTGAAATTGACTTCCAACGGATCACTGGTCTTAAGATAATCTTACATATGCAGCTTGCGCGCTGATGTAAGTCAACGTATTTTGATGATGAAATAATGTAAACGCGAAAATGGCAAAACAAACTGGAAAAAAAAAAACGAGACAGTAGCTGACTGCACGACCATTACCCGAATGCTTTTCTCCTCAACTGGTTGATTGACGGACTCATTTATTCAATTTCACTCATTCGCTTATTTCCAGCAGACGAGAGACACTCCTACCAAGGGTCTTCTGACGTCATCCCCGGCGCACGGCCAGGCTGGCCATGGCGACAACGGGAGCTCGGAAAGCGGAGAGCGGCGGCCCATCAGCCTGGTGGAGAGGCTGGCCACCACCCACAGCATCTGGCTGCTGGCCGAGATGAGTCGTGCCGGAGCCATCCACCTTCTGAAGGACAGGGACACCGGGGTACGATGATGACTATGAGGGTGATGATGGTGGTAGCAGCGTGATGGTGGTGGTGATGAGTACAGTGGTCTAGACAATCATCATGATAAGGTTTATGACGACGTGATTTAGGCAACCAACAGTAAATGCTATTGCCGAGACGAAAACGACGACGATGAATAATTCATCAAAATGCTGTTACTACAGCTACTGCTGCTGCTGCTGTAACTACCACAACTGGTAACAGTAGCACTGGTGCTGGTGCTGCTGCGCCTACATTAACGACGACGACATTTCTCACACTCATCTTTCTTGCCAACTCAGTGGCAGTTCCTTCCAAGCCTTTCATCGTGGCTGTCCCATGCACAAAAACATCCAAACAGATCTTGTCACAGATCCAGTAACAGCAGTCTGCGTTGAGACCACCTCCCGTAGGAGACTCTGCGCTGTTGTTAAGTCAGATCAGTTGTGTTCAACAGAGTCGGTTTTGATTTAATGTAATCATTATTATTATCATAGTAATCATTATTATCATAATCATTATTATTATTATTTATTATTATCATGAATACTTATTTAGCGCCTATCCTCGGCTAAAGAGCAAGCGCTAAGCGCTTTACAATCCACACTCGTTTACACAACGGGCTGCCTGCCTAGGTAGTGCCGACTGAAGAGCTGCCAGCTGGCGCTTCGTTCAGTCGTTTCCCGTGTCATCCAGTCAATATCGTTCACTCAGTTTCCTTACTTCCTTCATTCTTTCCATTTCTCACGCAGAGTGCATGCTATTTGTAATGTGTCATCCATACCAACGGCCAAACGGGCTTTCTCTTCCGAAAGTTAGTGATGGGATTTTACGTGTGTTCAAGATGTTATGCGTGCACACACGGGACCTAGATTCATAGTCTCATTCGAAGGACTGTATGGGAAATAAAGTTAGAATTAATGTTAAATCCGAGGGGAAAAAAAACCTGTACCGAAACGGCCTGGCGGAGATCCGATCCACAACCCCAGGATCACCAAGATTACGAATCCGACGCTCGACCACTGAGCTCCCCAAATTCCGGCGGGGCGCTGCTTACTACTGACTGCAGTTACTTAATCAATCAGTCCTAAGTCCTTGAGGAGAAGATCGCTACATCGTGCTACAAGGGCCGTCACTACACATTCGCCGACGATAGTTTGATACACTGGCACAAGTTCATCACAGGCATTAGAGGCCGGAAAAATCGAGAGAGCGAGAGAGATCACAGTGACCACAGGACATGCCAGTACGCATAGTTCGACTCTGTGTGTGTGTGTGTGTGTGTGTGTGTGTGTGTGTGTGTGTGTGTGTGTGTGTGTGTGTGTGTGTGTGCAGTCCATCTCAGCACCTAGCATCAATATAAATAACTTCTTTGGTCTGCCTTTACGACGTCCATTATTCAGTGGTCATTGATCTTGAATTCATGGCTGACTGCATGTCCTTACCAAAAAGTGATTATTATAACAATGAAAACAACAAGAAAGGCGATAACTAGTTTTCGTCTTCTTTCCCATGACGCTTACCTTCATCGTTTTGAAGGTTTTGAGTGTTGTAACGATTCCCTGTGCAAGACCACCTCACAGGGAACAGTAGAAGGTGAGTGTACCAGACGAAAAGAAATCGCAGATGAACTGCGTGAAGAAACGCTTACGGTTATAACTCCCGTTACGCTTGGTTTAGGACAGGCAATTGTTCAGACCTTTGAATGTCTTTGTCGTGGGATGATAGTGATGATGATTATGATAACGACGACGACGACGACGACGATGATGACGATGACGATGACGACGACGACGACGATGCTAATAATAATGATGATGATGACAACGACGACGACGACGATGATGATGATGATGATGACGATGGTGATGGCGATGATGATGATGATGACGATAATTACGATGATGACTACGACGATGATGATGATGGCGACAACCTTCTCCAAGCCCTCTTCACGTCCCCTTTCTCCTCCAACCGCAGGTGTTCCTGATCCGCAAGTCGAGCCAGTCTAAGTCGCTGGCGCTGTCGGTGCAGAACCGGCAGAGGGAGCGGACCAACGTGGACCACCACTACCTGATCGAGCTGTGCGAGCAGGGCGGCATGAGGCTGCAGGGCTCCGGCCACGTCTTCCGCTCCCTGCCCGTCCTCCTCGCGCACTACATGGAGCACCTGTCAGTGGTTTGACCCCGTGTGTGCGTGTGTGTGTGTGTGTGTGTGTAGTAGTAGTAGTAGTAGTAGTAGTAGTAGTAGTAGTAGCAGTAGTACTACTACTATTTTAGTTTTACGTCTGTTCACATCTGTGTCATTAGACGAGAGAGAGAGAGAGAAGGGGGAGGGGAGGGAGAGGGAAAGAGAGAGAGAGAGAGAGATCGAGAGAGAGAGATGCATGAATGTCTGTGACTATGCAAGTGTATGCATAATGTGGTTATCTAAGTGTTTACAAATGTTCCTCTTTACACCCCTACAACATACCTGCAAACAGTTTTACAGTAAATGCTTGACTGGACTACAAATTAAAGAAAAACAACACTGAAGGCAAACTTTAAATCTGAAAAGACACCACGCATAGACATGCCTGATAATGGTGGTAAATGTGCTTGAAGAGGTACACACTCAAACAGTGGATGCTTGCTGATTACTCTTCGTTCTCCACATAAACATTTTACCTCGTTCATATATTTAGTTTTTAAGGCATCAAGTTTTCATTTATAAGATATTAAAATTTCACTTGTAAATGAGGAAGGGTGTGTGTGTGTGTGTGTGTGTGTGTGCGTGTGTTAGTCTCTGTGTGTGCGTGTGAGTGTATGTGCATGTAAGTCTCTCTCTCTCTCTCTCTCTCTCTCTCTCTCTCTCTCTCTCTCTCTCTCTCTGTATGTGCACGCGCGCGCGTGAGTAACTTTATACGCATGTTAGTCTCTGT
This sequence comes from Conus betulinus, assembly GCA_016801955.1. Classification (NCBI taxonomy): domain Eukaryota; kingdom Metazoa; phylum Mollusca; class Gastropoda; order Neogastropoda; family Conidae; genus Conus; species Conus betulinus. Next base: position 377,889 of record JADBJO010000491.1, read on the forward strand.
GTGTGTGTGCGCGCGCGCGCGTGTGTGAGTTTATGTGCGTATTAGTATTTCTGTGTGTATGAGTGTGTGTGTGTGTGTGTGAGTGTGAGTGTGTGTGTGTGTGTGTGTGTGTGTGTGTGTGTGTGTGTGTGCGTGTGTGTATGTGTGTTCGTACAGTTCCCTGATGCTGTATCTGTTCTCCATAGGGACGAACTACCGTACCGTCTGACCTTACCGGATGCCCATTCTGCATGCGAAATCATCTCGGGAGTTATCGTCTTTTAGCCATGCTCGGCCAGGGTAACGCTTCCTTTGTCTCGTTATATGGGGTGCTCTGTGTGTCAGCTCGTGTGCGTGAGTGCGTGCGTGCGTGCGCGTGTGTGTGTGTTTTGCGCGTGCACGCAAAACAGTACAGCAATGAAAACAATTACGATGTCTTAACACATTTTTTGGACATTGTTTTTAAATGTTCTCTCTCCCTCTCTCTCTCTCTCTCTCTCTCTCTCTCTCTCTCTCTCTCCCTCTCTCTCTCTCTCTCTCTCTCTAAACATGTGAGTGTAGACGAAGACCGGGATAAGATTCACCGACAGAATGGCACATGAATATGTCTACATCATCGACCTTTTGATTTCCTCTTTATTCCTGTCGTTAAGTTATGCAAATCTTGTAATAGTTGTGGAAATTTAGAGCTGACCCCCCAAAAAATCATGTATAAGGCTCCTCTTCCTCTCACACTTTTTCCCTTGTTTTCCTCTTTCCTCCCAAGCACGCACACACATACACATACACACACGCGCTTACAGACTGAACACCCCTATGCCTTTCTGTTTCAGATTTCTGGCTTTCCCTAATGTCCCACCACACGGGGTTCACACCTGGCAGCCATGGTTCCGTCCACACAGCAGCCAGTGAACCTGCCAGCCAACAAGAACCCTTCCAGACCACAGACTACACAGACGTGCACAGCGCCTCTGCTCTCAGCACCCTGTCCTCTCAGCCCTCGGCCAGGCCTCCAAACAACCTCAGTGGACAGGACGACCCACAGGCGTTCCGGGAGCAGTTAGGTGTGCAGATGGCCGCCTCCCACCAGCACACCTATCAGTCACGACCTACTTTCACCAGCCCGGTGCCCGAGGCCGTCAGCGAGTCGCATGTGCCTTTGGGACCTCCTGTGTTGCGACTGACGTGTCCCAAAGACGCTCCCACGTCCACAGAGTACGGCGGAGAAGAAGGGGATGAGCTGGTCAGACCTCACCTTCAGCTGCTGGGGACCTCTCCCGGGTCCTGTGCCTTTTCCGACATGGTCTGTCCATCAGAGATGGCCTCACTGAAAGTCCACCAGACTCACGTCAAACCGAACTTGTACTCCACTGCCCCTCTGGAGTTTCTGGACCTTCCGGACGACTCCTATTTCTGCAGTAACCTGTCGGACAAAATGAGCGACTATGAGGACGTGTGGCGGAGCTCCTGCTATGACTCGGACAGCGTCAGGAACGGCAGCGTGCGAGGCATCGGGAATCACGACGCAGCCTCGGCTGTCACCACTCGTTCGGAGTTCACCAAATTTTTCGCTCTCAGCGGCAGCAGGACGGGGAGCATTGCGAATGCAGCAGTGACACAAATGAGAGCTTCTGTGGACAGTAAATCACACTCAACGACAAAAGCACCGATGACTCTGAATATTAAACCAGAGAGACATACATCAAGAACGAATTTGGGTCATTTTGGGAGAATGAACAGACTAAAATCATCGTCGGATTCGTCGTTAGCCACAGTGCCTAGTCCCATTTATGCCGAACCTGTGGACGCCATTGTCTTTAGGGAGAAACGATCTAGGATTCCTAGGCGGCGTCGATTGTCTGCCCCTTCTGTATCCACAGACATGGACTCCCCCACTCACTCTCGGCATTTGGATCACAAAGTCCCACTCGAATTTCCCAGGTACCCGACTGTGTATTGGACAGATGCAAACACCTGCCTGAATCGACTCGCTCCAGCAAGTTTACATTTGAGCCGCAGAAAGACGGCAGTGCGGGCTCCGATCACTTCAACAACAACTGGAGATCACGCAGCCAGAGTGTGACTCAGGAGGAAGACAACCTGAGCAGAAAGCACTCAGGCTGGCAGGAACGATTCAGTCGTTTGAAGTTAGGGACCAAAGTGTTGAGTCAGGACGGCTCCCCATACGCAAGGAACGCAGGAAGCGTTCCGCCAGGGTCTGAATATTCTCGTTGTGCCTTGGATGAGAATCGAGGCCTGCGTGGTACGATGTCAAGCAGTCAGCTTCTTCACAAGTCCCCCGAGTCCCGCGTCAACAGAACGGCCGGCGCAGTTGTTCGTGAATCGTATTCATCGGAGTGTTCCACCGTGCAGGACCTTATCTCACGTGCCATGCCCGAAGTAATGGTGGCCCCTGTTCAGCCTCAGCAGCAGCCGGATCATTTGGCTAGCCTCTATCAGAGTATGACAACTTCAACCCGAGGGAGCCTCCCTCGCCCAGCAGCCCGGGCACGATCTTTTGCAAGCCGTGGGGAAGCGGGCGCGGTGAATTCTTGATCCGGAGGTCCAGGTGTATCTCCCTCCGGCCATGGACCTTCAGGAGAGGGTGCAGAAGTGGCAGGAGGCCAACCAGACATTCCATGAACGAAGCGAGGGGTACAGCCAGCACGAGCAGGAGGAAACCTGTCAGAACTCGCTGGGGAATGAACAGAACCAGTCTCAGTCCGCCATGACCGTAGCACTTCGCGACGGTGCTTTCTTCTCAGCTGGATGTCAACACAGACAGCAGGAAGCCCAGTCACATGACAAACGCGTCATTCACTCAGCACCAACATATCTGTGGGAGCCTGCACAAACCGCTAGCGCGGCCACAGTCGTTTTACCACCACTCTCAAGCTCAGACCAAACCCAGACACGTGCACGTGAAGCTGTCGCGATCGCTGTCTCAGCCTGGCCAGCCGTTCCAGACAGCTTGTAGAAACAGCCAGCACCAGCAGGTCTTCCAGCAGCCGCAGCAGCAGCAGCAGCAGCAGGTTGGGCGCCGTGACTGGCAGGTGGGGGACAGGTGTCCATCAAGGTGTTCAGGGATTCACAGAGCACCTCATCTCCGGCGCTGGGGATCAGAAAGAAGTGCTGAGTTATCATTGTCCTGACGTCATCAACTGTCATCACCTCGCTATGAGCACGCTGTCCACTCACCGCACAATGGTGTCAACACAGCGCGGAACCACGGGACAACGCGGTAACATGTCTCATGTGGCTTTGTTTATTTGCTTGCTAACGTGTCTTATTTACTTTTATGTCTGTTTGCGAGGTAATTTGTCTCATTTACTTTTATGTCAGTTGGCCTGTTTGCGCGCTGACATGTCTTACTTAGTTTTATGTCTGTTTGCGCAGTGACATTTCTCATGTACTTTTATGTCAGTTTGCCTGTTTACCACTTCCATTTGACTGTAGAATTGAGAATTGATTCGGCATTTGCAGGCAAGCACCTCAATTTTGTGATATATTCTGCAATAGATTTTTGTGAGGCGTCTTATCTTTATCTAATCGGGCTTTCCATCCGATGCATTGAAAACAGAAACATATTTTTAAAGCGGTGATCGGACTTCAAATATTGAGACACTAACTTTAAAATATGACAGTGGCATAAACAATCTTTAAAATTCTGTTTTGTGTCGACTCAAAATCTGTTCTTTTTACTTGAAATTTGTGATTATGTAAGACATATGATAAATTACATTATTTGTAGAGGAATTGGAACTGACTTTTGCTGGGTGCCGTCACATTGTGGACTGTAGCCTAGTAGATACAGACAATCGATACCTCGATTGTTATCCTGGCGTGCGCTTCAAATCAAATATAGAAAAGGTCAATCTACTTGCAATGAAAAGACACGCGTTATCTTTCCCTGATTTTTTTTCCGGAACAAGCATGACTATTCACAGGTCAAAACTGTGTTAACTAGACAATCACAAGAAATTTTTGTTTATTTTAACATTACGAGCTGAGATACTCGTTGTTATGTACTAAAAATGCTTTATGATCTCAGTGCTACCTGTTTCAAGTCGATGTAAACTTACATCTTAATGCAATAACTTAAAGAATGATCAGCTAAATCACTAAAACCCGTAATAACGAAAGTTCCTCCAGTCTGGATGAGTGTAATCTTTGAGAGTAATCAGATCAACGTCAAGCCAATTGTTTCTTTCGATTTTCAGTCCAGATAATGTGAATAGTCTGTTGATTCTGCATCACAGACGTAAATAAACGAAATCCGCAGACCTAAGCTGCATTTGTTCATGAGCGATTTGTATTGTCTTCTTTCGCAGTTCCCTATCATTCACATGGAAGCTACAGCCCAGGCAGAAAAATCAAGGAGTACATACACAAGTAAGTCCGCAGCATCCTGGACTTTGCTTTCTCTATATCTTAACGTTTTCATCTCCGGCTTTGTTTTGGACGCCAACGTTTCCCTGTGCTATCTGTTTTAACATTAAGTCTGACATTAAATGTTCATAGCTTGGTAAAGCTAGTCTTTATCTCCCTTCCATATGAGAAATGAAAATGTGTGTATCCTCAGAGCCTGCGAGGTCGGTGAACGGACTGAAGGTGTTGAGACGACACTGATCATTCAATTATCAATTTCCTACCGCTGCCTCCCTCCATCCCCCACCTCCCGCCCCTCCCCGCCCCTTTCTCTCTCTCTCTCTCTCTCTCTCTCTCTCTCTCTCTCTCTCTCTCTCTCTCTCTCTCTCACTCACTTTGTCTCCTTGTCTTTTGTCCCGTCCCCACCCTTTCTGCTTTTGTTGTTGCTGTTATTAATGGTATCTGTTGTGCAATAAGAGTGCACGCGTGTAGCATTCATGCCGAATGTTCTTGGTATGGTAAGGGTAAAGTAATATTATTCCACAATTTTCAGAATGTTCTGTTAACAATAATCGAATAAAAAAATATTGTGGCAAACAGAGAACACATGAAATTTATATACGAATGTTTGGTGGGGTTTGTATAAGAAAATTGGAAAATGAGCTTTAGTATTTGGCATGAAAACAAATTTTAGGCAGACCTAGAGTACACTGGATTTGATAATACACCACTTGGGGTAGGGCTATGAATTGAAACATTGAAAACAAGTTTTTCACCGGAGTCTCGCTACCGTCGGTTTCATGCTATTGCAATCTTCTGGCGAGTGATGATGAAGTCGAATGACGTCATACAGGAATGAGTTTATAAAGTCTTTGACGTCAGGTAGTTTTCCTTTCTGCTAGTTTTCTTTTTTCTTTTCGTGCCTGCATTTTGATATTAATTCTGTTTTTTTTTGTTCAATGCATCTTTCTTATGCAAGGCTATTTGAAGCTTTTCTTCTATGCATAGATTGCATTGTCCACTCTCTTTCTTCTATCAGTGTTGGACTTTCTCAGGATCTCCCATGTGATGGAGTGGTCAATGGTCTTTCTTTTTAGTTGCCAAACATACTTCGAAAGCTCAGTGTCATTACAATATTTTTCATTCTTGAATGATTTTGTGTGGTTTCTGAATCTGTCTTTAAACTGTCCACCAGAAAGTCCGATGTACGATTTTCTTGTGGTGCCGTGTTTTACTGTTGCTTTGTAAACCACAGCTGTAGCTAAGCATTTCCCGTTCAGTGGGCATTCTTCTCGGTTCTTGCAGTTACAGCTTTTCTCTTTATTTTCTTTCATCTTCTTTATGATTTTTTTGTGTTGTGTGACCTGATGATTGCCTTCATGTTTTTCATGCAACAATAGCTGATTTTTAGCGTATTTTTGTTTGAAGATGTTGTGAAGTTTGCTTTTTGTGGGGAAGTGTTTGTCGATGAGATATAGGAATTTTCGTCCTACATTCGTCTTTACGTTGGCACTGAATGGTGGGTTAAACCAGATAACATTTCTTGATCTGTTCCTTCTTTTCTTTTGATCTTTCCGTTGATGCGTTGTAGGTTTTGAGTAGGTGACTTTTTTGCTGTAGCCACTGTTTTTGAGGGCTTCATTGTACATGGGTGCTGCTTTTTCAAACACGTTTTCATTTGCTGACAGTGTTGACAATCGTTTCTCGACTGCATTTGGTATATGTCCAATAATTTGTGGTGGGTGGTTTGACTTCACATTTATGTACAGGGGTTTGTCATTTGGTTTTCTGTATGGCTCATATGTTTGTTTCTTTTATTTAGGTCTAAAGTTATGTCAAGATAGTCCACTACCTTCAGGTTGGTCTGCACTGTAATTTTGAGTCCTAGCTCTTTTTGAAGACTCTGATTAGATCTTTCCTTGTTTTGTCAGCTTCTCTGGCTGTTCCTGTTATAGCCGCCAAGCCGTCATCCCTGTACAGGCCGATGCTGTTTGCGTTTATTTTCTTCTTTAGCTTTTCCAAGGCATACAGGCCCACCAGTTCACAGATTTCCGCGCCATCAAATGCACCCATGGAAACGTCAAATTCTCTTTTGGCTTCTCTTTTCACCCATGCATTGCTTTGGTGGTCAAAAAGTAGTGTGCGTCTTGCGTGCATGATGGTTTTGCATTCTATGTTTGAAATGTTCGTGAATGATTTTGCCCAGTCTATACATCGGCATAGCAGCTCCTGTGTTATAGATGGGTAAAATTCCACAATATCAAATACGAGAATGACAAGGAGTGTTTGTTTTTTTCAGGTTTTCAAACCAATGAATTACATCGTTTGTACTTGTCCACTGGTTTGTTGCTGTTTGCTGTTCGTATCTCTGCATTGATCCTATCCAGCATTTTTTTGCTTACTTTACCCAGTTCTGACTTGGTGGGGTTGATCAATCTTGTTTTAGGGTTGTTCTTAAAATTGTCCTTATGGTCCTTCAGGGTTATGAATGCGGTTCTTTGAGGTGTTTTCTCAATTCTTTCACTAATCTTGAGCTTTTCAGCGATCACTTGGAATTCACTGCTGATCTCATTTGACACCACCTTATCCGCCTTCCGATAGTTCTGGGTGATGCTGCTGTTTGTCAGCAACTTCTCATATTCTTTTGGCTCCAGTGCATATATATATTTCTTGTTTTGTCTGCATGGACTAGAATTTTGTTTGAACTATTTATTTTTTTGATATCTTGTCTGAGTTCTGTTTGGAAGGTGTTGCTTACCTTATGGTCCTTCAGGGTTATGAAACAAGGTTCATAATGAATCACCCAGAACTATCGGAAGGCGGATAAGGTGGTGTCAAATGAGATCAGCAGTGAATTCCAAGTGATCGCTGAAAGGTAAGCAACACCTTCCAAACAGAACTCAGACAAGATATCAAAAAAATAAATAGTTCAAACAAAATTCTAGTCCATGCAGACAAAACAAGAAATATATATGCACTGGAGCCAAAAGAATATGAGAAGTTGCTGACAAACAGCATCACCCAGAACTATCGGAAGGCGGATAAGGTGGTGTCAAATGAGATCAGCAGTGAATTCCAAGTGATCGCTGAAAAACTCAAGATTAGTGAAAGAATTGAGAAAACACCTCAAAGAACCGCATTCATAACCCTGAAGGACCATAAGGACAATTTTAAGAACAACCCTAAAACAAGATTGATCAACCCCACCAAGTCAGAACTGGGTAAAGTAAGCAAAAAAATGCTGGATAGGATCAATGCAGAGATACGAACAGCAACAGCAACAAACCAGTGGACAAGTACAAACGATGTAATTCATTGGTTTGAAAACCTGAAAAACAAACACTCCTTGTCATTCCTCGTATTTGATATTGTGGAATTTTACCCATCTATAACACAGGAGCTGCTATGCCGATGTATAGACTGGGCAAAATCATTCACGAACATTTCAAACATAGAATGCAAAACCATCATGCACGCAAGACGCACACTACTTTTTGACCACCAAAGCAATGCATGGGTGAAAAGAGAAGCCAAAAGAGAATTTGACGTTTCCATGGGTGCATATGATGGCGCGGAAATCTGTGAACTGGTGGGCCTGTATGCCTTGGAAAGCTAAAGAAGAAAATAAACGCAAACAGCATCGGCCTGTACAGGGATGACGGCTTGGCGGCTATAACAGGAACAGCCAGAGAAGCTGACAAAACAAGGAAAGATCTAATCAGAGTCTTCAAAGAGCTAGGACTCAAAATTACAGTGCAGACCAACCCTGAAGGTAGTGGACTATCTTGACATAACTTTAGACCTAAATAAAGAAACATATGAGCCATACAGAAAACCAAATGACAAACCCCTGTACATAAATGTGAAGTCAAACCACCCACCACAAATTATTGGACATATACCAAATGCAGTCGAGAAACGATTGTCAACACTGTCAGCAAATGAAAACGTGTTTGAAAAAGCAGCACCCATGTACAATGAAGCCCTCAAAAACAGTGGCTACAGCAAAAAAGTCACCTACTCAAAACCTACAACGCATCAACAGAAAGATCAAAAGAAAAAAGAAGGAACAGATCAAGAAATGTTATCTGGTTTAACCCACCATTCAGTGCCAACGTAAAGACGAATGTAGGACGAAAATTCCTATATCTCATCGACAAACACTTCCCACCACAAAGCAAACTTCACAACATCTTCAACAGAAATACGCTAAAAATCAGCTATTGTTGCATGAAAAACATGAAGGCAATCATCAGGTCACACAACACAAAAATCATAAAGAAGATGAAAAAAAATAAAGAGAAAAGCTGTAACTGCAAGAACCGAGAAGATGCCCACTGAACGGGAAATGCTTAGCTACAGCTGTGGTTTACAAAGCAACAGTAAAACACGGCACCACAAGAAAATCGTACATCGGACTTTCTGGTGGACAGTTTAAAGACAGATTCAGAAACCACACAAAATCATTCAAGAATGAAAAATATTGTAATGACACTGAGCTTTCGAAGTATGTTTGGCAACTAAAAAGAAAGACCATTGACCACTCCATCACATGGGAGATCCTGAGAAAGTCCAACACTGATAGAAGAAAGAGTGGACAATGCAATCTATGCATAGAAGAAAAGCTTCAAATAGCCTTGCATAAGAAAGATGCATTGAACAAAAAAACAGAATTAATATCAAAATGCAGGCACGAAAAAAAAAAAGAAAACTAGCAGAAAGGAAAACTACCTGACGTCAAAGACTTTATAAACTCATTCCTGTATGACGTCATTCGACTTCATCATCACTCGCCAGAAGATTGCAATAGCATGAAATTGTGTCTGCAGGCTTAGATGAATTATATGTAGTGATGTTTTGCCTGCAGGCTTAGATGAATTATATGTAGTGCTGTTTTTCCTGCAGGCTTAGATGAATTATATGTAGTGCTGTTTTGTCTGCAGGCTTAGATGAATTATATGTAGTGCTATTTTGTCTGCAAGCTTAGATGAATTATATGTAGTGCTATTTTGCCTGCAAGCTTAGATGAATTATATGTAAGTGCTGCTTTGCCTATAGGCTTAGATGAATTGTATGTACTGCTGTTTTGCCCGCAGGTTAAATGAATTTCATGTTGTGCTATTTTGCCTGCAAGCTTAGATGAATTATATGTAGTGCTGCTTTGCCTGCAGGCTTAGATGAATTATATGTAGTGCTGTTTTGTCTGCTGGCTCAGCTCAGATGAATTATATGTAAGTGCTGTTTTGCCTGCAGGCTTAGATGAGTTGTATGTAAGTGCTACTTTGCCTGCATGTTTAGATGAATTTTATGTAAGTATTGCTTTGCCTGCAGGTTAAGTTGAATTATATGTAGTACTGCTTTGCCTGCAGGTTTAGATGAACTAAATGTAGTGCTTTGCCTACAGGCTCAGATGAATTACATGCAAGTGCTGCTTTGCCCGCATATTTAGATAAATTATAAGTAAAGTTCTGTCTTGCACGCAGGTTTAGATGAATTGTATGTAAAGTGCTGTTTTGCATGCAGGCTGTCCCAAGACCACAGTACAATATTCGGCGGCTCCATCGACTATTTCATTCGATGTACAATGGACAGTCAGGACAGGAACCCACACCACGTCATGAGAAATGTAAGTCTGCACGGAGGGAGCTCATTCTCCTTTTATAGATGAGAATGCATTTGATCTTTGAACGCTTTTAGACTAGCTTATACCAATAATACAGGTACAATATTAAAGAACTTTATTTCGTAAATTTCTCGAACTTCTTGAAATCATCAATAGGTCCAGGTAGTGTACGTTTGTTCTGCAGGTTAAGTATGCTCTATAGTGATTTAGACAATAGTGTGTGTGTGTGTGTGTGTGTGTGAGTGTGTGTGTGTGTGTGTGTGTGTGTGTGTGTGTGTGTGTGTGTGTGTGTGTGTGTGCAATTGTAAGTGCGCGGTGTGTGCGTATGCACGCGCACACAATACACGATTGCTGTCCATATCATTTACAAAACTAGAAGGGCACTCGAACGATTGCACCTTAATGTCAACATCGACATTGCATTTAGTTGTAGGTTTCTAAGTCAGTTTCATAGTGTGCAATGACTGCATGAATAATACTACTAATCATTGAATGAAACACCCCCCCCCCTCCTCCCTCTTGGTACGGGTGTTATTTTGCTTTCTGGATCCAGCCTCTTCAACTGATCTGCACTAAATCTTACGAACTCGTAGATACCATTACATCTAACAGGTCTGATTTTTTCCCCACCACCGTTCATTATTTCTGGAAAAGAAAACTACGAAACTTTCCAAAATTCCCTATACCATAGGAAGTGAGGGGTGTGGGTGTGGGCGTGTAATTTCCACCTTTTGATCCGTATCCACACCAAAGTGATAGCTTTGTACTTGGGACACATTCCATCTTCTCTGTCAAGTTTTTATTTCAGAAGTTTCGCGTAAATCGTGTTGACAAACCAACCAAGCAAAGACGCGGGTAAGGACGGTACCTCCAAGGCGAAGATGGGCAAGGAAATGTGTGAAAAATACGTCGCAAGCCAAACGTTTCTGATTGCACCACCCTCTTCTTGCAGGTACGCCAGTTTATGACGGGCATAAAGAACTACTTGGTGAAACATGGAGAGGACAGCTGGAGAATCTGATTGAGACGGAACGTGCCAAGGTATTGTCCCCCTCTGGTGTTGTCCTCATTGAAACAGAACGTGCCAAGGTGTTGTCCCCTCTGGTGTTGTCCTCATTGAAACAGAACGTGCAAAGGTATTGTCCCCTCTGGTGTTGTCCTCATTGAAACAGAACGTGCCAGGGTACTGTTCCCTCTGGTGTTGTCCTCATTGAAACAGAACGTGCCAAGATATTGTCCCCTCTGGTGTTGTCCTCATTGAAACAGAACGTGCAAAGGTATTGTGTTCCCTCTGGTGTTGTCCTCATTGAAACAGAACGTGCCAGGGAACTGTTCCCTCTGGTGTTGTCCTCATTGAAACAGAACGTGCCAAGGTATTGTCCCCCTGGTGTTGTCCTCATTGAAACAGAACGTGCCAAGGTATTGTTCCCTCTGGTGTTGTCCTCATTGAAACAGAACGTGCTAAGGTATTGTCCCCTCTGGTGTTGTCCTCACTGAAACAGAACGTGCTAAGGTATTGTTCTCTCTGGTGTTGTCCTCATTGAAAAAACAAAACGTGCCAAGGTATTCCCCCCCCCCCCCCCCCCCCCGGTGTTGTCCTCATTGGAAGAGAACGTGCCAAGGTACTGTCCCCTTTGGCGTTGTCCTCATTGAAAGAGAACGTGCCAAGGTATTGTCCGTTATGTGTTGTCCTCACTAGAAGAGAACGTGCCAAGGTATTGTCCCTTTTAGTATTGTCCTCATTGAAAGAGAACGTGCCAAGATATTGTCCGTTATGTGTTGTCCTCACTAAAAGAGAACGTGCCAAGGTCTTGTCTCCTCTGGTGTTGTCCACCCTCCCCCCAGAATAGTCCTCATTGAAACAGAACGTGCTAAGGTATTGTCTCCTCTGGTGTTGTCCACCCTCCCCCCAGAATAGTCCTCATTGAAACAGAACGTGCTAAGGTATTGTCCCCTCTGGTGTTGTCCACCCTCCCCCCAGAATAGTCCTCATTGAAACAGAACGTGCTAAGGTATTGTCTCCTCTGGTGTTGTCCACCCTCCCCCCAGAATAGTCCTCATTGAAACAGAACGTGCTAAGGTATTGTCTCCTCTGGTGTTGTCCACCCTCCCCCCAGAATAGTCCTCATTGAAACAGAACGTGCTAAGGTATTGTCCCCTCTGTGTGTTGTCCACCCTCCCCCAGAATAGTCCTCATTGAAACAGAATGTGCTAAGGTATTGTCCCCTCTGGTGTTGTCCACCCTCCCCCCAGAATAGTCCTCATTGAAACAGAACGTGCTAAGGTATTGTCCCCTCTGGTGTTGTCCACCCTCCCCCCCAGAATAGTCATCATTGAAACAGAACGTGCTAAGGTATTGTCCCCTCTGGTGTTGTCCACCCTCCCCCCAGAATAGTCATCATTGAAACAGAACGTGCTAAGGTATTGTCTCCTCTGGTGTTGTCCACCCTCCCCCCAGAATAGTCATCATTGAAACAGAACGTGCTAAGGTATTGTCCCCTCTGGTGTTGTCCACCCTCCCCCCAGAATAGTCATCATTGAAACAGAACGTGCTAAGGTATTATTGTCCCCTCTGGTGTTGTCCACCCTCCCCCCAGAATAGTCCTCATTGAAACAGAACGTGCTAAGGTATTGTCTCCTCTGGTGTTGTCCACCCTCCCCCCAGAATAGTCCTCATTGAAACAGAACGTGCTAAGGTATTGTCCCCTCTGGTGTTGTCCACCCTCCCCCCAGAATAGTCCTCATTGAAACAGAACGTGCTAAGGTATTGTCTCCTCTGGTGTTGTCCACCCTCCCCCAGAATAGTCCTCATTGAAACAGAACGTGCTAAGGTATTGTCCCCTCTGGTGTTGTCCACCCTCCCCCCAGAATAGTCCTCATTGAAACAGAACGTGCTAAGGTATTGTCCCCTCTGGTGTTGTCCACCCTCCCCCCAGAATAGTCCTCATTGAAACAGAACGTGCCAAGGTATTGTCCCCTCTGGTGTTGTCCACCCTCCCCCCAGAATAGTCCTCATTGAAACAGAACGTGCTAAGGTATTGTCCCCTCTGGTGTTGTCCACCCTCCCCCCAGAATAGTCATCATTGAAACAGAACGTGCTAAGGTATTGTCCCCTCCAGAATAGTCCTCATTGAAACAGAGCGTGCCAAGATACTGTCCCCCCAAGAATAGTCCTCATTGAAACAGAACCCGCTAATGTATGGTCCACCCTAGATAGTCCTCATTGAAACAGAACGTGCCAAAGTGTTGCCCCTTCATTGATTTGCCTATTCGGACTGAACTGATTATACTTTCCTAGAGATCACTCTTTTAAAAAAAAAAAAAAGCCGAAACAACAGAAACAAGCAGAGAAGGAAAAAGAGGATGACGATGTTGGCGATGTTAATAACATGTAAAAACACAGCTATGCTGGGGTGAGAAGGACAGATGGGGTGTAGGGGAGAGTGGGGAGGGGGGGGGGGGGCGCCATATTGGGGGTAAGAAGGATAGATGGGGCTGCATGGGGCGTGTGTGTGTGGGGTGGGGGGGGGGGGACGTCATCATCTTCTTAGCTATGAATTTGAGCATGACCGGTTGGTGCTTGTTCTGCCTCACAGCTGGGGACCAATGAGATCCTGAACATTGACGGTCTGATCGAGACCACGCTGCACGTGTGTGTGCTGAAGCCGCTCAAAGCACCACATCTACCGACTGCTCGTCGACTTTCACCACAGGTGGCTGCTCCCGCTTCCTTTCTCTCACATCTTGTTGTTATTTTTGTGCTTCCCGTTTGAATTTTCTTTGCTTAATTGGTTTATGTCTTTCTGTCTTGAAATTTTCTTTGCTTTATTGGTTTCTGTCTTTCTATCTTGAATTTTCTTTGCTTTATTGGTTTAGGTCTTTCTGTCTTTTTTTTTTTAAAATTAATTTCTTTCTTTCTGTCGTTGTTTTGTTTCTTCCTGTTCTCTCTCTCTCTCTCTCTCTCTCTCTCTCTCTCTCTCTCTCTCTCTCTCTCTCTCTCTCTCTCTCTCTCTCTCTCTCTCTCTTTCTCTCTTCACTTCCTATTTGTTTTTCCTTCTTTCTTTTTGTCTTCTTTCTTTCTATATCTGTCTTTCTTTTGTTTCCTTTTTTATCTTTCTTTCTTTTCTTTTCCTTTGTTCTTTTTGCTTTTTCCCCATCCCTTTTTTTTTTTTTTTTTTTTTTCCTTTGATATTTCTTTTTGTATTTCCCTCTGTCTTTGCCTTATTTTTCTTTTTCTCTTTTTCGTTCTTTCTTTTGTTTTCCGTCTTTCTTTCACTTCTTTCCCTTTTACTTTTCTTTTCTTTCTTTCTTTCTTTAATTTTTTGTATTCTTTCTGTTTTCTTTCTTTCTTTCTTTTTTTTTTTTTTCTTTTTTGTTATGTACACTCGTCACTACCTTTTTTTTTGTCTCCTCTCTTCCATTTTTTTGTCTCCTCTCTTCCCTTTCTTGTTCTTTTCCTCCGTATTACGGTTCTTGCTCAATCGACTCGGTTTAAAAAGGTCACGTTACAGTAATTCTAAGATCAAGGGACTTATATCGGAATAATTAAGTCAGGCACAAGTTTAGCTGACAGTTATCAGTCACATAATTATATTTATCGCTTATTTGCGTAATTATTGACTCTTTCGCTCAGTTGCCAGCT
>JADBJO010000491.1:397500-405000 GCA_016801955.1 Conus betulinus
CCCCAATCTATATCAACATGACCACCAAAATTTCTGTAAGTCACTCTCCCCAATACATGTCAACATGACCATCAAAAATGCCTATAACTCACACTCCCAATACATGTCAAAATGACCACCAAAGATGTCTCTGAGTTCGCCTTTTCGTGCCCCGCTATGACCATCATAAATATCTGTGTAAGTTATCCCTAACGCACCTGCACGTCTACTAAAGATATTTGTAGCCTTTGGTGCTACAGTTCAACCACCAAAAATCATCCATATCACCTTCAGTTCCCCACAACATCATCAACGACATCTGCAATTTATCTTCAGTGCCCAAACATGACCACCAAAGATCTCTCAAAGTTATTCTCGACCACTAAGATGCCTGTAAATTGTCCTCAATGCTGCAACGGACTACCAAAGATGTGTGCAAGGTATCCTTAGTGCCCCAACGCGACAGGTAAAGATGTGTGTTAGTTTCTTTAGTGTCCCTAAATAACCGTCAAAGATGTGTGTACATTATCATCAGTGCCCCAGTATGATCACCAAAGATGTGCGTAATTCATCCGAAGTGCCCCCCCCCCCTTCCCCAAATGACCACCGCAGATGCCAGTAAGTTATGCGGGTGACACGGCGTGACCATAAAAAATGTCTTGGTTATCAGTGCCCCAATATGACCTCAAAGGTGTCTGTATGTTATCCTCAGTGCCCCAATATGACCATCAAAGATGTCTGTTTGTTATCCTCAGTGCCCCAATATGACCATCAAAGATGTCTGTATGTTATCCTCAGTGCCCCAATATGACCATCAAAGATGTCTGTATGTTATCCTCAGTGCCCCAATATGACCATCAAAGATACCTGTATGTTATCCTCAGTGCCCCAATATGACCATGAAAGATGTCTGTATGTTATCCTCAGTGCCCCAATATGACCATCAAAGATGCCTGTATGTTATCCTCAGTGCCCCAATATGACCATCTGTATGTTATCCTCAGTGCCCCAATATGACCATGAAAGATGTCTGTATGTATGTTATCCTCAGTGCCCCAGTATCACCATCAAAGATGTCTGTAAGTTATCCACTATGTCCCAACATGACCTCAAAGATGTCTGTATATTATCCTCAGTGCCCCAACATGACCATGAAATATGTCTGTATGTTATCCTCAGTGCCCCAACATGACCATGAAATATGTCTGTATGTTATCCTCAGTGCCCCAACATGACCATGAAAAATGTCTGTATGTTATCCTCAGTGCCCCATTATCACCATCAAAGATGTCTGTAAGTTATCCACTGTGTCCCAACATGACCATCAAAGATGTCAGTATATTATCCTCAGTGCCCCAACATGACCATGAAAGATGTCTGTATATTATCCTCGTGCCCCAACATGACCTCAAAGATGTCTGTTGAAAACGCGACCATCTTCACAGCCAAGACTTCAAAACCACATCGCTACGGTGACCTGCAGGCCTGATTTTAGCGTGATTGGTTGAAATAAAGAGACATAGAAAGACTTAATACAGAGAGAGAGAGAGAGAAAGAGGAGAGGGAGAGAGAGAGAGGAGAGAAAGAGTGAGACAGAGAGAGAGAGAAGGGGGAGGGGATGGATGGAGGGAGATAGAGAAAGTGAGAATGTGTGTGTGTGTGTGTGTGTGTGTGTGTGTGTGTGTGTGTGTGTGTGCAAGCAAAGTGCTGTTTTGATGACGTCGACCATAAACGCGAAAATGATAACAAGAACAATGACAGTTTTGACACGATGAAGCGACTGTCAACTTTCGACGACCTAATAGATAGTTTTGCTGATGGTTGTCCTGCTGTCAGGTGCGATGATTGCCCACAAGTTCAAGTTCACCAATCCCCAGGACTACGGCCTCATCCTGCTGTGTGAGGGAGAAGGTCAGTGATGTCGGACTGCTGGGCCTCAGTCCTCCTGAGAGGCACAACACCCCTGGTCATGCGAAACAACCAAACAATGCATCATTCACTTACTCACTCACTCACTCACTCACTCACACACTCGTGGGGATGATGGGTAGGTAGGAGTTGGAGGGGGAAGAAGTTACTGTGTTCCCATCTTCTGAAAATTCTCAGCAAATCACTTCCAATTGTCTGTCGCAGACTCAGATTCTACTCCTTTTTTCGTTAAATCTTCCTTTAGAGTCGACTGTTTTTCTGCCCTTGTGGTTTACTTGCCTGTCTTTTCTGGGAGGTCTGCATGCGTTCGCATTTTGTTATACCGAGCAAACATTTTTGTTGTAATCTGGCAGCTATGTAGTAGTACTGCACGTACTGTCTCTGCGACCTTCTCTGCGTTCTGTTTTTCTTGTGTGGCACGACTGTATTTCCTATTCCACTTATTTGTTGTAACCCGAAGTGAAAAACCAAGCGGGAATGACTAGTGCTGTGATCATGACTCGTTTTTTTTTTTCAGCTGTAAGGATGTTGATAATTCAGCTACATGACTTTTTGCTGGAGATTGCACATATGCATATTCGTCACAAAAAAGGCTAACAACAACAATGCCAGAACGCGCCAGGCAGCATGGACAGTGGCACCTTCACCAGTGGCATCATGTTCTCATCAGTGAAAGGTCCAGGTGTGCACTGGACTTTAACGACGAACGTCAACAAAATGCGGAGGCGGCTCAGAGAGAGAGAGAGAGAGAGAGAGAGAGAGAGAGAGAGAGAGAGAGAGAGAGAGAGAGAGAGAGCAGAGGAAGAGGAACAGAACAGAACAGAACAGAACAGAACAGAACAGAACAGAACAGAATTTTATTCGAAAAGGCCAAGCCCCATCTGAAGGGGTGTGAACGATGACAGTGAATATATGATACAAATGCGAATGAAACTGTCATCCCAGGATTAGCATGAGTACTAGGTCATATGTAAGTCTGAAAACAGTTTTTCCAGCTCATAAGGAAAATAATGAAAATGAATGATGAGAGAGAGAGAGAGAGAGAGAGAGAGAGAGAGAGAGAGAGAGAGTTGGCTGTACATGACCGTTATGATAGTGGCTGTTTAGTGGTGTGGGCTGGTATCAAGGTATGTTTCCTGACTTTTCGTGAGGTGTGTATGCGACGTTTGTTGTTTGTTTGTGAATTTGTTTGCTTTATTCCTGACAAGACTTTCTCTTCTGAAAGTGACAGCCCTGAAAATGGTCTGTGTGATCGGTTGGACTTTAAACTTCAACTGAAACTCACACATCAGTTCACCATCATTCGTCCACCTGATCAGTTATCGATTCCCTGAAAGCCCCCCCCCCCCACCCACCCCCCACACGCACACACACACACGATCTCTCGCATATCGTGGCATTAGCTAACCCCAGCTAGCGTTCACTGGGATTTGGTAATTCGATATTGAAATGGCTTCATGGTATTTTAAAAATCACTTGTGCCTGTTTTTATGTCTGATGTATAAATTTCTGTTTGAATGAAGCAAAGAAAATGGGCTCTTTTTTTTCCATTTAAATCATCAGTCGAGCGCAGTGTTGCTTGCGCTCAAAAATGGCAGATGCTGATTATTTTCCTTCAGCATATCAGTGCCTTTCGGCTGAACATGGAAATCATGACGAAGCTTCAACGTGGCGTTCATGTTCCCAAACATTATTTGCTACGTGCACGGGGCAAATGATTTGAACCAAGAGAGTTCATGGGTCAAGGTGGTCCAGGAGAAGCTATTACTTTTATCCCTTCTTGTCCAGTAAACACCAAGGCCCAGGCAGCAGTGTCACGATACTCGCTCTTCTCTCTACATGCAGCCAGTAGTCTGTCAGTCAGATGTTCGGTCAGAATGTCCGTTTGTTTACTACAAAAAATGCAAATAGCGTAAACCACTTCCCTATGTCCCCCCCAAGACCTGCATGTGGTTTGTCCTGGTTGCTCACACTTTATCAAATAAACCAGGTTGGCTTCTGTTTTAGTACTTAACTGGTGCCACTATGCTATGGTGGTGTGTGTGTGTGTGTGTGTGTGTGTGTGTGTGTGATGTGTGTGTGTGGGGGCCTAGGTTGTGTGTGTGTGTGTGCGTGCGTGGTGTGTGTGTGTGTGTGTGTGTGTGTGTGTGTGTGCGTGTGTGTGTGTTGTGTGTGCGCGCGCGCGCGCGCGCGCGCGCGCGCGTGTGTGTGTGTGTCCTGAGCGCGTGCGTGCGAGCGTGTGTGTATGTGTGTTTACTAATTTTGATGTGTGTGTGTGTGCGCGTGCGTGCCGCGCGCGCGTTGTGTGTGTGTGTGTGTGTGTGTGTGTGTGTGTGTTCCTGAGTGTAAGCAGTTAGTAAACATGCTTACATTTTATATGAATTAAAAAGTTGCCACGCATGGACTGTAACCAAAAAAGTAAAAAGTAGCGCAGCGGAGCAGCAGAGATTTAGCAATAGCAGCCATAATCTTCTAAAAGAAAAAAATGTGTGGAGGCAAAACCTTCGCAGATATTCCATCTAACTGACGATGTGTACGACGACAACGACGATGACCAGAGTGTGTGTGTGTGTCCCACAGAGCGGCAGCTGGACGACAGCCAATGCCCCCAGATCCTTAAGAGGGACCACCTGGCGGCGGGCAAAGACTTCTTTTTCGCCTACAAGCGTCTAGACGCCAACATCGCCTGGCCCAGTTTCAGTGCAGCATCTCTGAACGATCCCAACTCCGCCGCCGCCTCTTCCACTGCGGTCCTCCGCAACGGACGGTCGACGTGCTGTGTGACTTGAACACGACGGGTTCTCTATGAACGCACAGTGATTGCTCGGCGTCCGCTGGGCTTGGGTTCTGTGCGATTTAGCGCTCCTCACAGTTTTTTCTGTCCCAGTTGTGTTTCGTGTTTTTTTTGCGCGGTCTGCGGTGTTCAGTGCGATGTTTTGTTTTCACCGCTTGCGATGCTGGATGCAGTGTGGACTTGGGAGTTAAAGCGGAGCAGCTCGCCGTTCTTCGCTACCTCCTGTCGCAGGCACTGGAACTGACATGGCAGACAGGAGACAACAGGAAAATGTGTGGTGGGCCTGCACTGTTTTTAAGAGTCGGAACAGTGCTAACTTCTTTCGTGATATCGCACGGTTTCTGACTTGGCTTGCCGGAGAACAGTGGTGACACCGCAAAATCGGTGGCAATGACGGTGAGTTCAGATACATTCAGTGCTCTCCTCCACCACCACCCCCTTCCCTCCCCGCCGTTCTCTCTCCACTCCCCCCCCCCCCCCCCCCCCTCCCCCCCTACCCCTTCCCTTCTTCCCTCACTCTCGCTCTCCCCCCTCCTGCAAGATTAAGACCTGTGTTCCTCACAGCGCAGCAGAAATATTCGGCTTGACAACCTCTGCAGTAGGCGTCCACCACGGTGAAAAATGACAAAAAGATGTCAGTGGTCATGGCTTTATCAGTCACCTTTGAAGCAGTGTGGCGCGCGGTGTGCGAGTGTGTTTGGTACCTGTGGTGAAGACTATAGTCGCACACAACGCTACCGAGATCGTGATTCTTTGTTACAGCATTGTCAGAGAGTAGGAGAAGTGCACGCTGATCTCACAGTGATCGAGGCTTGCGGGGAGAGAGAGAGAGAGAGAGAGAGAGAGCATAATTCATCGTCGGGTTGTCACAACTACGCATTTTTTTTTTATCATAGAGTACAGTGTCTAAATCTGCTAAGTGACTTTGTCTCTTTAAGTGAGAATGTTTTGAGAATTGCTACCCGTTGAAAATGCTCATTTTAATGCCGGTAATCAGACACACCCCCTCCACCACGCCGACACCACAGTCTCTCTCCCACCCCCACACATTTGAAAGACAGAAGTGGACTTCCTTTTCTCACTGAGATATCATCGTGTTTTTCTTTTTTTTTTTCTTTTTTTGATTTTTTGTTTTTTTACAAACACGATCAGAAGGCTTACTGCGTATCAGTTAGCACCCCCCCCACCCCACCTCCACCCCGCTTTCCCCCTTCCGCTTGTTATTTATGCAATCTGTGGTCCTAATAATTGGGGTTCACTCTGACTGTTTATAACTGTATATTCTTCAAATTCGCTAGCGGTCTTCTTTTTATTTGCAGATTGTAAAAAAACGTGAATACAACTGGACATTGTCAATCTATCGAAGAACAGAGAAGAGGGTAACTGTGTGACATCCGGTCACAGTAGGAAACGGGTTCAAGCTGAAGCAAGCTGGGCACAGTATGCTTGCGTGTCAACAGCCTCCTTTGTGAAAGATCCTGAGCTCACTGGTTTTTGTTTGTTTGTTGGTATGTTTATTTTGCAATAATTTGCTAGCAAACTTTAAGGATTAACAGTAACTGTAAATATCGATTCATGAGACCGACCATTTTTTTTTTGTAACCTCAAGACTGCGATGAATAAAATTATGTACATGATTTGCATCAACCTGACGGCTGAAATATTGATAAGAAATGATTGTAAATGGTAGAATTATTTGTTTCCATTTGTTTGCATGCTTCTGGTGTGTACTCTCTCTCTCTCTCTCTATCTCTCTCTCTCTCTCTCTCTCTCTCTCTGTGTGTGTGTGTGTGTGTGTGTGTGTCTGTCTGTCTGTGTCTGTGTCTGTCTGTCTCTCTGTCTCTCTGTCTGTCTCTCTCTTATTCTCTCTCACTCCATATAATTTTTTTCTCGCATAATCAAAGTGTGTGTGGTGAGTGCGCGCGTGCACATGCGTCAATATATGTCATTGCTTTTACACACCTGAGTGTATGCGAACGTTAGTGTGTGTGTGTGTGTGTGTGTGTGTGTGTGCGCGCGCGTGCGCGTACGTGCATGCGTGCTACGTGCGTGCGTGCGTGTGTGTGTGTTTGCGCGTGGTGTGTGTGTGTGTGTGTGTGTGTGTGTGTGTGTGTGTGTGTGTAACATGCCTATTAAACGAAGACAGACTGACTGAAAAGCACTTGGTTCAATGTTGTTTAAACCTGAGTGTGTGTGTCGGCGTGTGTGTAAATGCGTGTGTGCACATGTGTGTGTGTGTGTGTGTGTGTGAGAGAGAGAGAGAGAGAGAGAGAGAGAGAGAGAGAATACGAAGGCGAAAGCTTTAATGTGTTAGGCTTTGTGCCCGGGGGGGGGGGGGGGGGGGAGTTTAAAGAAGAAAATCAAACTATATCAATAAATACAATTAACATCAACATGCAGACCATCATTACAAGAAAGCCAGATCAAGGTAACATAGTTCATTATGTAGTTAAGATGCCCATTACGGTAGAAATGCTCTGCAGGCCTTGATCTAAAAACGCTTCCGCACAGTGATCAGAACAATCGTACAACCACAGATAAACTTGAAAGCTTCTTATCATTTCTGTATCGAGATTTCCTTTAAAACCACCAAACTGTGGTCGCACATTTAAATGACAATAAACTTTCCGCTTCAACGTCACATCCTGAGCAAGATTTCCTTTACAACCAGTTCTGAAGTTCGAACAAGCTTAGAGAAAAAGGAAATTCATTGTTCTTCGGCAGCTTCTAGGTTAAGATTCCCATCATAACCAGCACTATTAACACATCTGTCTTTTCCTCTGGTCTCAAACAAGGCT
>JADBJO010000491.1:435000-437500 GCA_016801955.1 Conus betulinus
TGCAAGTGAAACTGAAAGCCCATCGCCGATCAACTTTTGCTTGTTTGTTTTTTTCAGAGGGAGCGTAAACGTGAGAATATACCCCTAGGCAAACTGGTCCGCTCCACATCCCCACATGCTTTTAATCAAACTACAACGATCGTAATTCATCTAGCTCAGCATCAATATATAAGCACTCTGACGTACGCGTGAGAACAAAGTGTAAACAAAGGCACTTTACTGGAAGTCCGTCTGCATGCACACTTATCGTAGTCAATATCAGCAAAATTGCGTGTATGTGCTGTTCTGATCGGAGAGTCTATGATTGAAGACTTAGTGTAACACCATCGATGCATGCATAAAACTTCCTGGGGCGACTGATAGATAAATAGATAGAGCAACACGCTAGATACACACACCTATAGACAGACTACTTGGCAGAAGGAGAAAAAAAGAAAGAGAGAAAAGTCGGCGCTTGAGTACACTTGGTCACCTTGAGATATATGCAAGCACTTGAGACACACAGACACACACACACACACACACACACACACACACACACACACACACACACACACAACACACACACACACACACACAAACACACATATATGCCTCAAGACAAGCCATGCCAAGTCTGAAAAGTGACACGTTTCTCTCTCATGAAATTCCATTCCGTTCTTTGTTCCAAGAGCAAAAGACCTATAGATTTTCACCCACCTCCTTCTCAAGTTTATATTGCCCTTACTATGAGTAACTCGGGGGGAAAGGGGGTGGGGGGGGAGCAGAATAATGTGAGGAGCATTGTCCTTCGTCTTTCTTTCTTCTTGTTCTTGTTCTTGTTCTTGTTTCTTCTTCTTCTTCTTCTTCTACGTCTTCTTCTTCTTCTTCTTCTTCTTCTTCTTCTTCTTCTTCTTCTTCTTCTTCTTCTCTTTTAATTCCCTGTCAGTCACTGGGGCGCGGCACTGAAGAAGATCTCACCAGGTTCTCCCAGTTCTCTCTCCCTTGTGTGCCAAGGCCAGGATCTCGGTAAATGTTTTCTATGTCCACAGTAGTCAATCCATCGTTTTTTCTTACTGTCTTCTCCTCTGTTTCTCTCATTCAATAAATCCTTGGGGTAATGTTTTAGAAATGTCATTGGAATTATGTTAGACTCTACATGTCCATATCAACGACGTTTTCTTTCCATCACTTATGTCAAGTAGATGTTACGGTATGGTTCCGTGTGAAGGCTGATGGTCTGACCCACTTTTTGAGGCTGTGACATGATCAGTGTGTCTGATGATTAGTTCCTTGCGGTCACGGTTTCTTTTCCATGGCTTGGATTCTTCCTCATCCCTTTAAGACTGAGAAGTCTGACAGTCTAGTCAGCAGCTTCAGGGAAGTCAGTATTCCAGGCCCGTTCTCGTCATAGAGGTTGGAGCAAGGGGATTTGTAGATCATCAGCCTAGGATCTCATCAAACACCTCGGGATTTCAGGTAAGAAGAGGACCAGAACCCTGAAGGCAATGGCAGAGTCAGCTGAAAAGAGTTCCAGCAGGATCTGGTCGATGAGGAACGAAGTGAGCGTTATAAAGCTGAAATTTCCCAACTAAACACAGGTGTCCGTTAGCAGTGAGGTAAGACATCCGTCTAAAAAGACACATCATCTTGAGACGCCCACCCATCCAAAGTTTGGGGTTTCGAATCCTAGCAACGCCGAAAAAAAAAAAAAAACAACATGATCTGGATGCGACCCGGCCCCTTAGAGTGTAAGGAGTTCCAGGCTGAAAACTTGTCTGAGGGGGGTTTCGTCTCTGAAGACCTGCTGTGGAGCTCTCACTTCAGTTTTTCTTCTGCTACACTAAGCAATATATATATATATATATATTTTTTTTTTTTTTAATTTTTGGGTAGATATTGCATTCAGTGGTTTCATTTTTAGTGGAAAGAAACTTGGTATGCTTCACGATTCTTGTTCTAAATATAATCTACATATCTTTCATCGGTGTATGAACGTATTGCATTAAGTGGTTCCACGTTTAGCGGAAAAAAGCATGGTATGTATTACGGTTTTTGCTCTAAATATCATCTAACATATCTTTTACCTGTGTATAAACCAGTCACTGTAATCACAACAAGAAAACACAAGTTCTGTAATGGAGAAAATACTGCTAAACTACAGATCCTGCAAGGATGGCTTCACCAGTTTGGTCATATCTTCATGCAGGGGATCGATGGTAAGATTTCATCTGTCGTTCTGCTTTCGCTAGCGCTGGTAACTGCCAAGAAAATGCCAGCGTATAGACTGGGGGATCTCTCTCTCTCTCTCTCTCTCTCTCTCTCTCTCTCTCTCTCTCTCTCTCTCTCTCTCTCTCTCCGCTATTTTTCCAATTATACTATGAATACAAAAGGCTTTCGATTGACGGGAAGTATTCATTCAACTTTCACTCCTTATATATATGTGATATTTCATCTACGGGCCATTCTGGTATCGTTTCCATGTTTCACTTGTTGACAGAGCATTGATTGAAGTAGGAGA
>JADBJO010000491.1:452500-455000 GCA_016801955.1 Conus betulinus
ACTACAAGCTGACGGGTCACACACTTCAGCCATGGAGTGTATTCTAGCCGCCACTGTTCAAGGGGGAGTTTTTGCACTCATACTCTGTCGGCGATCTTCATATCAGTGATCATGTTCAGTCCAATGATCATTCACAGACTCCTGTGCATTATGTTCGACACCATTTCTCCTGAGCTGTCTGTTCACTTTTCTGGTCATTGCAATCCTTCGGATGTAACTTCCTCTGCACTGTCCTCCACGGGTAATTTTTAACCAGTTACAGTCTTCAGTTCACCAGTGATGTCTATTAAAGTCTTACGCGATTCGCAATGAGAAGTTTACGGATGTATATCTCTGTGCCACCGTCTCTGTGTGCCTTTCCCTGTCTGTGCCCTGTATGTTCCCTGGTCCCCTCTGCCTCTGTCTCCAAATATGGCAGTCCCTTGATGTGTTGGCAGGTACATTAAAACAATAGCCAGAACATTGTAATCAGCATTTTCAATATGAGATTGACGAGCAGTTGAATGCCGAAGTTGAACTGGGTTTTCACAGAACAATGAATAAATGTGATAGTGATGCTTTTAAAAGACTTATGTATTACACGAATTATGAGCATAAGTTTTCCACTATCGACAGTGGCTCAGTTAACACGACAATAAACAGTCTGTACTACCAAGTGATGTCTGGTAAAGTGCGGCATGTGAAAAGGAGTTAGACCCCAAAGTGATGTAGTCAAGGATCGGCTTTGTTTCCAGTTTATGATTCTACTGGGACCCTTTCGGTGAGGGCAAGGTATTTGGGACCCAGATCTATATTTTTCCGGATCTGTATTCTCCCAGCTCTGTGTTTCCCATGGACTTTGTTCTCCGTGCCCCAGATCAATGTTTTCCAAGGTGCATGGGGCCCCAGGTCAGTGTTTTCCCAGGTGTTTGGTGCCCCAGGTCAGTGTTTTCCAAGGTGTTTGGGGCCCCAGGTCAATGTTTTCCAAGGTGTTTGGTGCCCCAGGTCAGTGTTTTCCAAGGTGTTGGTGCCCCAGGTCAGTGTTTTCCAAGATGTTTGGGGCCCCAGGTCAGTGTTTTTTCCAGGTGTTTGGGGCCCCAGGTCAGTGTTTTCCATGGTGTTTGGGGCCCCAGGTCAATGTTTTTCAAGGTGTTTGGGCCTCGGATCTATGTTTCCCCCAGGTCTGTATTTTCTCAAATTTGTGTTCCCCAGGATTGGGTTTTTCCAGGAATGTGTTCCTTTTGGGTCTTTTGGTTTCCCCGCCTGTGGACTTGCTCTAGATATTTCTTTCCCAGGTCTTTGTACCCACTGGTCTGTGTTCCTTCCAGGTCTATGTTTCCCACAGATTTGTGTTCCCTCAGGTTGGTATTCCTCCAGATCTGTGTTCTCCCGGGTCTATGTCCGCCCTCGTCTATGTTCACCTTGCTCTGTTTTCAACGGTGTGTATTCTTTCCAGTTCCCTGCCCTCCCCCCCCCCCCCACCTTTTCCCTGGTAATTGTTCTCCCAGGTCTATGTTCCCCTCAAATCTATGTTCCTCCCAGCTTTATGTTCCACCAGGTCTGTGGTCCCTTGTTTTCTGTTGCAGTAACATCATGTGACCCCTGATGGATCAGTTTGCCCAGATCAAGGTCAAAGGTTAAGTGACCCACAATTACATGTTGGAATCCAGACCTTAGTTGTCGCTATGATATAGCCTCGCAGACTTGCCGGCTAAGAGGTCATGGGTTAGATTTCCATCAGAGACCTTTATTTGTGGAATGTTTCAGCCATTGCGAGCTCCTACCTAGAGTTGAGTGTGCAGACTGGAACCATACATCGACTTTCATTCTCCTGATGGAGGTGTCTCTAGAGTTCCTCAAATGCCCAGACTAACACGACGATATCTATGTCTCACGGGCTCATCGACGCCGGGACACACCTTTGAATGGAAACGTAAAGAACAACTTTTGCATGTTATCAGTCCAGAATGTAATTTCAGTGTGTCATCTTAACCCCTCTCATCCTCGTCGATCAGCATTAGAATTATCAAATTCTGTTGCCTTTTAGGCTCTGCTCTCATGATAACCTCATTTCGATTTCCTCTCCAGCTCCATGTCTGTAAGGAGTTTGTTGAAAGTGGTCAGTATCGGCAAGTTCACGAGGAAGGTCGTTGGATTGACGTGGAGCTGCCCTTCGGAACGGGACGTTCACTCACTCTAGCTACGTGATTAAATTATTGCCGTGGTCCGCGGGGGGCTTAGTAGATGTTGTCCTGCGTATGGTGGATCAAAAATCCATCATATAGTGGTACCAGTACACATTACCACTATACATCACCGAAGTTTGTTGGCATCAGCGCAGTGTCACCTATGGTGGGTTACCTGGCATACAATTGCCCTCTTTGGATAGCCGATGTAGCGTGTGCTGTGCAGTGGAGTCAGAATTGAGAGCAGGACGCTGGATGGACACAAAGTGGGGGAGAATATTCTCTCCCTCGCGCGCTCGCTCCTGCCCTTCCTCCCTCTCACGTCTCTCTCTCTC
>JADBJO010000491.1:460000-475000 GCA_016801955.1 Conus betulinus
GCCACGGGTGGTTCAGTGCTGACCCAAATAAGTTATCATTATTATTATTATTTTATTATTATTATTTTTTTTTTTGGGGGGGGGGGGGGGGGGGGGGTGGGGTGGATATTTTTTTTTTTTTTTAGTCTTCTAAAAATGATGAATGAATAATCCAAACTGATCTGCAGATATATTGGTTTAGCGTCTTGTATGAAGATGCTAGTATGTGTGTGTACATGCGGGCACGCGTACCGCCATTCTGCCTCCCGCCCTGTCTTCTCTCTCCCCTCCCCACCCCCACCCCATCGTCCCTCCCTTTCTCTTCCTTTCCCTTCCCCCGTCCACTCATACCCGTCCACCTCCACACTCCACCCCAGTCCAGTCTGACAGAGAAATAGCGCCATATTGGTATCACCCAACATTGCATTGAAGGGGTTTTGCGTGACGCTGCATTTGAATGTGAGATAATAAATGCCTCAGGTCCTTGATCTTGAAATACTGCTCAAAATTGATTCTCAGCAGCTGTCCAATACAAATGATTGTGAGTCATTTCTTCTTCTTTCTTTCTTTCTTTTCACGTTTTTCTTTTTCTTTTCTCTTTTCTTTAACTTCGTTTTCATTTATTTGTTTTGTTTTTAGATACATATTTTGTGTGCTGGAAACAGTTGCCCAGAAGGATACGGTAAAAGGCCGCATCTCACTCGGGCCACTGTTCTGTGTTTCATGTTTTAAAGAGGAAACGTGAACTTCATCATTTTCATGTGTGTCACGGTTGCTTGCAGGATTCATTGGGCAGAGAACAACATCCATTGTACCAATTCTTTGACAGTATGACGCAGAGCCACCAAACCTGTTTGCGAACCTAACGATTTGAACTATGAGCAAAGTTTGAACGGAAAAGCAAAACAGGATTTTTAAAAAAGCTAGAGACGAACATGAGGTCGAAGATTTGATAAAACCGTGCTTTTGGTTCTAGTGCTATTTCCAACAAGAATGAAACCAGCCAGATGAAACTTTATAACAGAGATGCTCCTGGGACAAGAAAACAGAGACATTTTTAATCATCAGATCTTGTCTGCTAGACATTTAATCTTCTGATCTTGTTTGCATTCTTTTGCTAATGTTTCAGTGAGAACAGGCCTATCCCGTAATCTAACCAGCAAAGTTTGATCGTATGTCACTTGGAGAAGGGACAAAGCGAGATGCCACAAATCACCGAGAAATGACTAGATCAGTACGATTCGTGTTCATAGATATCTACGTTGAATGTATCTCTGGGGGCAGCACGTTTTTCTGACGATGGTTTGTGGGTTTGTTTTTCGTATTTGGTTGGTTTTATTTTTTTGTTTGTTATAGGCCCTACGCCAGCAGGCTTTGGCGAGGCCTGGCTTCACAGTGTCAGCAATCTTTAAGCTAAAAAGTGAATCCGAATGCTCATTGCGTGAAACTCAGGATCTGCTCTTTCAGTCCAAACCTGGTCTGTATGAGGTATAGAGAGAACATGTCCCATTATTTGTATCATTGCTGAGTCTAAACATGTTAAACAACAACAACAACAACAAAAACATGTAAAACACGGTCGCTGTTACACACAAAATGTCACCACTGCACAAAATGTCACAATGACATTTTGTGCAGTTATTACTGCACAAAATGTCAAAATTTGCACAGATTTGCAAAATATCACAATTTGTGACAATTTGTGCACCTGTATGCCTTTTTAAAAATCACTGCAGCACAAATTGTCACAACTCTCTCTCTCTCTCTTATCTGTGTGGGGTTGGGTGTGTGTGTGGGTGGATGGATGGATGGGTGGATATACTCTCTATGATGTCGACGTATTTTTTTGCGTTTTTTTTTTGCGTTGTTCATTTGGCTGTCAATTTATAATTTTCAATTTATACGTAATATATACTTTCAGTCTGTATTCACTGCACATGTTTACGAGGTGACCTCTGTGGTGACATTTTGTGCGGTAACAGGTGTGTGTTCGCTGCGCCCAACGGGTGCGCAGTGCACACGGGTTGTTTTCAGTAGTTTTTTCCAAGTTTGGAAAATTGTGTAGCAAGTTTGGAAAATCTAGGTTGAAGGTGGAAAAATATTGCAGCAAAAAGGAAATGGGTGTTCAACGATCAGTGTTATCTTGACCCTGACCTTTGACCTTGATTTTTTGCGAGCAGCATCAGGATACCTTACCTAATCAACAAACAAAACGAGAATGCTGTCTTATGTGGTTGAAGAGACGTTGCCAAAAATGTCCGTTTTGGCCGAACGTGGGACACACACACACACACACACACACACACACACACACACACACACACACACACACACACACACACACACACACACACACACGCGCACGCGCGCACGCGCGCAACACACAACAACAAAACAAAACAAAACAAAACAAAACAAAAACGAGAAAACCAGACACGAATGAACTTGATAGTCTGATGGCTTTCTTGAAAGCGGCAAACTAACAAGACTGACAGAGGTTGTGACATTTTGTGCAAGAGTGAATTCGAAAAATGGGACATAGGTGCACAAATTGTCACAACTGCGAGTTGTGACATTTTGTGCAGTCCTTCACAGCACAAAATGTCACAACTGGCACAAAATGTCACAATTGCGACATTTTGTGCAGTGGTGACATTTTGTGCGGTAACAGTTCTCTTTCCGTCTGGGACAATCTACTTCAAAGAGCACGCCAAGCACTTCTCGACATTATAGCCGTTTGTTTGATAGACTCTACGTTATATTGCAACAGCAACGTGTATTGTTGTTATCAGTGTGCACCGGTACCACCATAACAAAACATGTAGGCCTGTGACCCATCTGTGACCCACCTCCTTGGTTTGTTATTGAAGGCTGTTTATCGTTGTGTGTTGACTGTTGGACCCAAGTGAATTGCGAGTATTTATTATTAGAAAGTAACAGAAGTGGGCTTTTTTCCTTTTCACACGTCAAGCAATTAAGCTATTTCATTGCGAGTTAAGTTGATAATTTGGCCATATGACACTCTTGTGATACATGGGGTGCAAACATTGTGATTTGTTCATTTCAGTTTAGTTTGCTTTTGTTTATAGTTTGGGTAAGAGAGTGAGAGAGACGCGGAGAGATAAGCGTATTTTCTTTCATTAAGGTTACTTTTTCAAGCTGATGATCTTGAAGTTTTTTCTTTCCTAGCAAAGCTTGAGTCTATTCAACAGTAAGAAAAATAAACAACAATCTTATTCAGCATATTTGCTTCAGTTTAGCTCATTGTGTACAACTGCTGATCGGACCGAAGAGGAGACGCTAAAATCGTAGAGGAGGGATTTGGGACGGTATAATTGTATATAAAGTTGCCTCAATGACAGCCTACAGCAGGCCTGGGAGACGACAACGGCACGACAGGCAGTAATCCAAGACAACGCCGATCTATTGATCGTGGTCAAATTGGCAGCGGCTGTGAGAGACAACGAGGGTCGAATCTGTAGGATTGGATCACTATCTTGCGTGTCAAGAGTTGTGATCTGTCTGTACGTGGTCACAGGCCAAGCGGTAGTCTTTGTAGCGATCTCAAGGAGAACGTACGGGTTCCTCAGGAGTTCGGGGTCATTCCTACCCACAACGTTCAACGGGGATGTACTTATACTTCTCACAATGTCCTAAGGCTTCAGATCAGTTTTTGAATTTGACTGTGGATACCACATATACTGTCATTTAAGACTTACCAGATAGTAACTTTCGAAGTCCGTGCTTCACACCTGCAGCTTCATCGTGAAGGAGAGCCTCTGATATAGGCCATTGACTGAAGTCAGAAATCAACGCACCGAAAACAAGTTTGTGAACAAGTGGAGCAATCCTGATAACTTTCGTGCACACCGAGCAAGTGAATATAGCGGCGATTATGACACACCTCTAGGACATCTCGACCTCTTCACTGGCAGTGTCGCTTTAGAGTGAAGGATTAATGGCATGCTGCGTGTGTTCGGCCACTGAGCAATAAACACAGAAGTCGTGATTTAGCTCTGTGGTCTGTCCACACAGCGTGTAGATGGTCTCGGTGTCTGACCACTCTGATCGAGAGCTTTTCATGGGAAACTCCTGCAAGTCTGGACAAGACGGCAGCGTGTATGATAGAGCTTTATAGCAGAAAGGACCGTCACAGTTCACTGAAAACCGCCAGCAGAGAATGAGATCACAATCACTTGTTTTGTCTGCTAACTCTTGACGAGTCCGTTGTCGATTAAAAGGATCCTGGGTCATTAGTTCTACCCTACATTATCGGCGAAACCTCAGGCTGGTTCGATCCGAAAAACAGGGATGCCGTGAGTGCGTGAGTGTGCTATTGGGATCACTGTCTAAGGTTTCGTCATAGCGTCAAGCGACCATGACCACAGCTTATGGTGACAGGGCTTTTGCTGAAAGAGTATACGAACTGAAAGGTAGGCCGAATTTATTCTTTTGAACAGAAATATGTGAAAACGCATATGTCTTTCTAAAAACACAGTCACGCGCACTGCCGCTCGTATTGTCTGATTAACATCATTGCAATTTGAGAGTTTTGTTTTGTTTTGTTTTGTTCATTCTTGTTTTCTTGCTGTGTCTTTCAGTTTAATCGAAATTGCAACACAGAGCTGCACATCAAGATGTAGGACAAGAAGAGATTGTAATCCAGGAAAGAATGTGTGTGTGCATGCGTTTATTCGTTCTTTACTTAGATCTAATTAGGTCTGTTAGAAGTGTTTGTATGAATCAGTGTCATGTTTTCTCTTCATTTTAAGATTTCAGAATAAAATGAAATCGGACCAAAATGAAACACCGGAAGAGGGACTAAAAAAAATGTAAACACAATGACCCAACGCTCTCTCTCTCTCTCTCTCTCTCTCTCTCTCTCTCTCTCTCTCTCTCTCTCTCTCTCTCTCTCTCTCTGTGTGTGTGTGTGTCACTGTGTGTGTGTGTGTGTGTGTGTGTGTGTGTGTGTGTGTGTGTGTGCGTGCGTGCGTGCGTGCGTGCGTGTGTGTGTGTGTGTGTGTGTGTGTGTGTGTGTGAGAGAGAGAGAGAGAGAGAGAGAGAGAGAGAGGCACACTTGCGAGAGAGAGAGAGAGATTTGTAGGCTTGGACATAATGCGTGTTTGTTATTTGATACAAGTAACGGCACACACACAGAGTCGCACATGCGCATAGCCATTCAACTTACATCGAATAACTCCCGCGACACGACTTACATCGTAACTCCCGCCACCACCATTGAATTTGCAAGTAGGGTTATTGTGGTCAGATTCGTCCTGAGATTGTGGAGGTTTTTTTTTTTTTTTGTTTTTTTTTTTAGTAATTGCAAGAGAGTGTGGGGTGGGGGAGTCGGGAAGGGTCACTTCTCATTAAGGCGGATGTGTGG
Organism: Conus betulinus; assembly: GCA_016801955.1. NCBI lineage: Eukaryota > Metazoa > Mollusca > Gastropoda > Neogastropoda > Conidae > Conus > Conus betulinus. The sequence goes on from JADBJO010000491.1 coordinate 465,366, forward strand.
TTGCATATGTGGCAAATTATCGAAACATACCCGACAAGTCCAACCTTTTGAAATGCACAGGCCAGAATTTGATTGCACCGGCTGACCGTGTGGCATTCAGTTGATGTCTGATGAATGCATCTTGTCTGAAATTAAAGATATTTTATCAAAACAGGGAATATTGTTCAAAGAAAAAAAGCAGTTGCCGAAAGTATTTATCACAGAGGTTTCCCCGCCTGCGTACGAAAACGGTCAGAGATTTCAGTCTGTTGCCGACTGGCGCAGGAACTACTTCGATCACAGTTGCCTTTTTACATGAACTTCGTGCCATTGTTCTTGAGGAGTTGCCTACAGTACTCGTTTTCCTTGATCTATTTATGTCTGTTTCGTTTCACTTTCACACACACACACAACACACAAAAACACACACACAAACAAAATCCCTCCACCCCCATCCCACCTCACACCCGGTCCCCTCCTTAGTTCCGTAACTCCTTCCCAACCCACGAATCTCACCCAAATTTCAAAGCTCAATCAGTACCCACAGATAGCTAGTTGATTTTGTTCAATTTTAAAGAAATGAAAGGTTAATCAGCATTGTAGTGTGCGGAACTGCGAACTGATCGACAGAACAAGCTCTAAACTGACACTATATCCAACTCACACACACACACACACACACACACACACACACACACACACACACACACACACACACACACACACACACACACACACACACACACACACACACACACACACACACACAGAGAGACAGAGAGAGAGAGAGAGAGTCTTTTACAGAAATGATGGATTACTCAAATATCGCTTCGTTTGCACGTTTGAGGCTGTGCCATTGTCAGATGCAAATCTTCGGAGTAGGCCTATGCTGTCATCAACAGTCAGTGTGGTATTGTTGTTTTTCATTCTTGTTCTGCTCGTTTTTTTTTTCCTCCTCCACGATTAAGCAATAAAATCCTAGCAACAATGGGAGTAATGCAATTTCTCAGTCAGTCAGTAATGACAGTTTTGTTACCGGACAAACGTGTGAAAAGAAAGATCGATCGAGAGAGGAACGCTATTAGAAAAAAAAGAAAGAAAAAGAAGCAGATCCAAAATCTTTACGGATTAGGCCTACCCCATGGAAACTTCTGACAGAAGTAAACGCAGAGGTTGGCGCGCGCGTGCGCGCGCGCACGCACGCACGCACACACACACACACACACACACACACACACACACACACACACACACACACACACACACACACACATATATATATATATATATAGTAGACAGATAGATAGATAGATAGATAGATAGATAGAGAGAGAGAGAGAGAGAGAGAGAGAGAGAGAGAGTTCCGTTTTGATTCCTTTGAACTCGGTCAGTCGAGATGTTTACTCATCGTCTTTAATGTAACTGGACGGTCTGGTCATTCACTGTTTCAGCAGGCCTACAGACCATGAGCGCGTTGTGATCTGCTTGTGATGAATGATCCGAACCGCGGATCTGGAATCGCTGAACATGTCTCGGTGTTTGTTTCTTTTAGTTCTGGAAATGGCAGGCCTAACCAGCCTAAAGCAAAATATAGTTATGTGAGTTGGACGTGCTGGTGAGTTTGGAGTGTCTATTCTATGTATACCATATGGCGCTGTCCCCCCCCCCCCCCCCCTTCCCCATCCCCCTTCCCATCCTACCCCTTCACCGCCCAAGTCCTATTTGGTACGCATTGAGGTCAACCTGTTCTTTCAAAGAATGAATTCCGAAACTGCCGTGACAAATCTGAACTTTGAGGGGCTGGACAGGGATGTTGCACCAGGCCGGGATGGGGATGAGGGGGGGAGGGGGGGGGGGGGGGGGGGGGGGGGGGGGGGGGAGAGAAGACACGGGGAGAAAATTGCCCCCATTGTCATACCCCGAAAAAGTTTCTTTTAAAAAAGGGTGGGGTGGGAAGAGGAAAAACGGGGGATGGTGAGGGTGAGTTACGGGGGGGGGGGGGGGGGGGGGGGGGGGGGGGGGGAAGACCGAAGAAAAGAGAGGAAAATGTTGAGTTTGAACACTAAAACGTATCACAGGACCACTACAGAGCTGTCAACTTTAAAGCACTGCATGCACTTACTGTTTGGTGTGTTTTAAAGTACACAGTATATTAATGCGTTGATTACGGTTAAATTAATGGGAAAGGGAGTACACCCAGAATGTGTGCGTATCACTGTTCACACATTTCTTGTCATCACTTGGTTTTGGAGTGTCCTGTGTTGCTGTCAAAATATCAGAAGCACAAACGAACTTCTTCCACTGATACAATATAGCGTCACGACCATTTTGTGCAACCAGGACATTGACTGAGGACATAGCGTGCAATTAATTATGTCTTCATTTAGAAAGTTGTTATGAACTGCAATTGGGCATAGGTCTATTGATTGATTAATTTTCCCCCGCCTCTCCCCAGTCCGAACTGTCCCCATGCCAATGACTTTCCCCATCCTCACCCACTGCCTTTTCTCTTCCTTTTTTTTTTTTTTTTTTTTTTCTCTCTAACATATCACAGTCATGAAGAAAGTTATGGGCCGCCGCCTCTTCGATCAAACCGACTCCGGGCAGTACAGCCAATGTGAACAGCTCCTCGTTGTGAATAGCATGAAGGATCTGGATGTTGAAGCTGTAAAGGACATGTGCATCTATTACAGTCTAGCTTCAATTGTTCTGTTTAATGTGTACAATTGCAAACACTTGCTTGTGATTTCAAAGCGAAGGGGACCGTATCCGATCATCTTCCTGAATTCGTTGAGTTCTTCAAGAGGTTATCCAAGGCGTTGCTGTCTCTGTTCACAAGATGTGTCTCTCTTGAAGCTCGTCTTGGTCATGCCAACAACAAACAAAGCAGCACGCAAGTGAACGGGCCTTCAGTGTCATAAAAAGGGTCAAGACCCATCAGCGAACAAGGAGTGCAAAGGAGCGTCAGAACTCTCAAACGCTGTTGCATGTCCACAAGTCAAGGACAGACGCTAGCTCTTGGCCTTTGTCTCTTTGGTCTTCCTCTTTTCGCCTTCACAGCTCTGGAAAGCAGTGTTTGGCATATTCACACACACGGTCATGTCCTAAGCGGATGTTTCTGTGAAGACACCAAAGAATCTGATACCACTTTATTGATTCCAACAGAGAAGTAAGTGTCATGATGTAGGCTAACCCTCATAGAAGATTCCTGAGCAAAAAGGAAGAGGAAATCAATAATTTCGCAAAAACTAGTGACACGTCAACTGAAGCTTTGTGCCTTCCAAATGACAGAGGGATGAGGCATAGGGAATAATGCATTCCAAGGTGTAGAGGCATTTTTGACTGGACTGAAATAACGTGTCAAACGGAAAGACATCACCAAGTCTTTCGCCGATCTCGAAAATTTTAGAGTTTAAAGGCCTCCGCCGAGGACGGAGACAAATCCCTGCATGATTCCCTCGTTGTGTGGCAGGCTTACCAAACGTCCTTGGTGAAATCGGCCGACCTCGTACACATGAAAGAGGTCTGTGCGCACAGGTAGGCCTACTACGTGTTTGCAGCGACCGACTGCTGACGCCGAGTGCCCGAGCGGTCGCTGACGATCCAGGTGACCTTTAACGTCGTTTTGTTGATCTGACGTTGCAACTCGGCGAAGCAGCCACAACCAACGAATTGATGGTCTATTATTGATTTAAGAAAAAAAAATGGGGGGGGGGGGGGGGGGGGGGGGGGGGGATATTGACATGAAAAGTGTTTACATCATCAGGACGTAACAAATCTTAAATAAATGTCAGCGAACCGCCCAGAGAAACGTGGACAAACGAGTCACAAGACAAAACACAACGCGTTTCGACCTCTTAGGTCTTCATCAGGTGAAACAAAAACAAAAAAAATAACGAAAATGCACTTAGCTTTGATCGCATCAGATTGCTCCTGAGTTTAGCGCAAGGAAGAAGGCGTTGAACTCAGAAGCAATCTGAAGCATTCAACGCCTTCTTCCTTGCGCTGAACTCAGAAGCAATCTGAAGCGATCAAGCTAAGTGCATTTTCGTTTTTCTTTTTTTTTTTTTTTTTTTTTGTTTCACCTGATGAAGACCTAAGAGGTCAAAACGCGTTGTGTTTTGTCTTGTGACTCGTTTGTCCACGTTTCTCTGGGCGGTTCGCTGACATTTATTTAAGATTTGTTTAGATTTCCGCCTGCAGTCGTTTCACTTTGCAAGTAGATCATCAGGACATGTTCTGCAAGAATTTTGTTCGTTTTCTTGTGATGAAGAATGGCTACTGATTCAGGCCTGTTATGTATTCTTCACTGGCAGACTGACCAGCTTACTATTGCATGTTTTGCATGCTGCTGGCGAGACGGTGGTAGTTGAGGACCTTGCAAGATGTGATAAATAGCACAGTGCATGGAGGAGAACCTTGTAGGGTCCCTACATGCCGCAGCAAACTGCAGCACACAACTTTTGCCCATAAAGGCACCAGCAATGAGGCCGTTTAACTAAACCAGCAGGAGGAGAACCTGAGGCAAAGTCATAAAATGAATTTAAAGACAGCAGTGCTCACACGCGCTTGAAATGCACAATTCAAGGTGGAAGAAATCGATCTAGAAAATGGGACGACGGTCCGATTGATTTTTGCACTTTCCTTTCCATCGTTCCCTGAGCTGGGCAAAGTTGACAGAAAAAATTAGTGTTGTTTTGACAGAGTGGATCATCGACCCAAAAGTTTTCCTGTTGCCTGGGGCTTTCAGAACTGCAGGGCTATTGGAATGAGCTGTATTCTTGTTATTAACTCACCATGGAAACATGCAGGCACGACCGATCACATCCTGGTTTGTTTGTGGACATGGTGCGACGATCATGCAGGCATGTCGTGCGACGGTGTATCAGTATATGTGTTTGTGCATGTGTTTACGCACTCACACAACTGAGTGTGTGTGTGTGTGTGTGTGTGTGTGTGTGTGTGTGTGTGTGTGTACAGCACAATGAGGCCGTTTAACTAAACCAGCAGTGACATTAAAGAGGCAGCTTAAGTTGGGATGATTATATTTACATTAGATCTACTAAATCCTGCAGAGTATATCATGCCTGCCACAATAAGTTATTCTCTCTCTCTCTCTCTCTCTCTCTCTCTCTCTCTCTCTTCATTCCAGACCCTTCCCCCCTCCTCTCTTCCCTGATGATCAATCTATTATACACACATATGTGTAATGTGTGTAGATGTATCAGTATACTCCTGGTATAAGAGAGAGAGAGAGAGTGAGAGAGAGAGAAGGAGAGTTCATTTATTTGCTAACCAGAATGATATGTAGTAAGCCTGTTTAATCTCTAAAATGGATATAAACAATACAAAAAAACATATTAAGGGGGGGGGGGGGGGTTGGTTGTCGTTTTTCAGTCTCTGTGCCTTTTGTTGTGTTAGTGGTGCTGATCAGTGTGTGTGTGTGTGTGTGTGTGTGTGTAAATGTGTGTGTGTGTGTGTGTGTGTGTGTGTGTGTGTGTGTGTGTGTGTGTGTGTGTGTGTGTGTGTGTACAGCAGTGGGGGAAGACTTGGGAGTTGGAGATGGGGGGTGGGTGGGGAGATGGGTTGTTACAGGTGTCTGAAACAGTTTTTCCTTTGTGTGTGAGTGTGTGTATGTGTGTGTGTGCGTGCGTGTGTGCATGTTGAATTCTTCTGCTGTGTAGGACTTAATATTTTTTTTTGTATTGTTTATCCATTTATCCCATTTCTTCTTCCAGTCATAGTATTTAATGTTTTTACCTTTCAATAATGACAGAGTCTAGAGCACTGTATACATCATGTTTACTGATGAACAGTTTAGAGCACTGAAAAAGAAGACCTGTTGGTCACGACAGGGTTCACAGCTCTGTGAATATCACTTTTAGTAATTTAAGTTAAGAGCATTGAAAACATCACCCTATGATGATTCCTAGATTTAGAACATTAAAAAACATCTCTTTAGTAACAACATGATTTAGAAAACTAAAACCTATGCCTTTTGATAATGACAGGGTTTATAGCACTGTAAGCATCATACTTGGGCAATGACATGGTTTAGAGCACCAAAATCATCATCTTTTGGTAGTTACAGAGTTTACAGCTCTGAAAACATCACTTTTGTGATTATAGGGTATAGAGCTCAGTAAACATAACATTTTTTTTTGGTAATGACAGAGTTTAGAGCAATGAAGCATCACCTTGTGGTCAAGATGAGGTTTAGAGCACTAAAACATCTCCTTTTGGTAAATGCAGGTTTAGAGAGTGCTAATAACACCATCTCATGGAGATGACAGGGTTTAGAGCACTAAAACATCTCCTTTTGGTAAATGCAGGGTTTAGAGTGCTAATAACACCATCTCATGGAGATGACAGGGTTTAGAGCACTAAAACATCTCCTTTTGGTAAATGCAGGGTTTAGAGTGCTAATAACACCATCTCATGGAGATGACAGGGTTTAGAGTACTAAAAACGTAATCTTTTGGTAATGATGGAGTTTAGAAAACTGAAAACATTAAAGTTTGGTAAAGACAGCTTTTAGAGACACAAAAATCACATTTTGGTAAAGACAGGTTTTGGAAGACACGAAAATGCCTTTTTGATAATGGTAGGGTTAAATACCCTGAAAACATCTCTTTTTGATAATGACATGGGTTTAGAACACTGAAAACTCACATTTGAAAACAATAAAAACATTTGTTCAGCTTCTGGTAGAAAGATAAATAAGGATGAGTTTGTATAATAAAACACTACAATGAAAACAAACACAAGAAAATTTGTTACGATGCTATAATAATGATGAGTTTGTATAATAAAACACTACAATGAAACAAACACAAGAAAAATTGTTACGATGCACACAAGCAGTGTCCTTAAGGGATGTAGACAAGAGTTATCATCTGCCCTGTCTTTTCATCTCTCTGTAGGAAATATAAAACCAGTTGTGCAGATCTTTATTAAACATTACAAAACTGTCTATAGAAACAATGTAGACTTAAGAAGTGTTAGTATTTCAAATCTCTAGGCAGAAGTTTTCAAAATGCCAAAGAGGCAAAAAAAAAAATTAATGCTCACAAAAAAAAGTTTTCATCTGCATTGAATATTATAAAGTGGTTTGAAAGATCAGCAGAATACTTAAAAGTCCCCAAGAGTAAAAAATGACAAAATGCCAAAGAAAAAAGGAAAATATTCCATGGTGATGCAACATTAGCTTTGACTATAATTATGGAAGGTAACTCACACACATTTGGGCAGATCTCATATGAATTGACTGGGTTGTCTGAAGGTTGGAAATCTTGAAGCAATGTAAGTTTGAGGTAGATCTCCCATTCACAAAACTGGAATAAAGGACATGTTTGTACTCACTGGTCTACCTTTCTCAAGATTTACTCAGTGATTGACTAACTCTACAACTCTGCATCACCAGAATTTCTTTTCATGAAACATTTGACACACTTTTCTGTTGGATTGGGCATTTTATATCTTCAAGCAATTGTTAGGTTTTTTTTCTCTTTGAATTATTTAATACTTTATATTTTTAGTTTTTTTTTCTCTTTGAGTTATTTAATACTTTATTGTAACTTAATTTATATAGAGCTCTAAACAATTCACCTTATGGTCATGAGATCCAATTTATTTAGGTAGTAATTTATTTCTAGCATAAAAAAGATTATATTCGACAGTTTAAAAATAAAGATTTTTAAACGAATGTTATGGAGACAATCTGTTATTTAATGATTCTTAAAGAAAAGTAAAGGCATCCAGCAAAATCCAGTGTTGTCAGATTGTTCACAGTTTGATTGCAGTGTGTTTGTGTAGAGAGTTTGTATTAAAATTGCATGTCATTTCTCATTCTAAAACTTTTGCTGTGTGTAATTTGCAGATGAACAAGAGCGAGAGTGCAAAAGAAGACCTTCACGAACTGGATGAACACTTACCTGTGTCAGGTAAGACAACTTCTTTACTGTGCTCTGGGTGACTTATTTGTGGCTGTTGCCTATTGTGCGTCTTTCATCCTTTCTTCTTGTCTGCCATTTCCACTCTCTTTGTCAGTACTTAAATCTCTGTTGTTTGCCTTTCTACTTGTCTGTTTGATGTATTGTCCACAAGGTTTGCCTGTTCTTTTGTTCAGGTCATCTGATTTATACTGAACAGGTAAGTATGGGCTGATCAGTGTAAACATGCATATTTAACATGGATTAATGTTCATGATGGTTTACTATGCAGAGCGCACTCGCTCTGTTTGTTTTTGATTTGTGTGACAGTATGCAGTATTTCTAGCTTTAGTATCTGTTTAAGCAGAGGTAACATGTTATATAATGAAAATGTGCATCTGCTGTTTCAGAGAACTCCTCCCATGAAAGTGGAGAACTTGTTTACTGAAATCAAGGATGGAACTGTGCTGCTTTCTTTACTGGAAGCCCTCTCCGGGGATAAACTGGTCAGTGTCGCATTTATTTATTTAATTTCTGATTGTCATAGTTATAAAAGTATGTTAAATGTCAGACTGGCTCGCTTTTTACTCTGATTTGAATTGAATATCAATCTTTGTTAATTGTAAGCAATTGCTCTTTATATTCATGTTTACATGGATGTGTGTTTATCTTAATTGTATATTGACTGCATGTTTTAAGCATTTGATAAGATTACAGACATGATTTTTTCAGGCTGGGGGATCAGATTTTAAAAAAAAAAAGATGATGACTGGGTTTAAGTTTCCATCTCAGTTAAAAAAAAAAAAAAGGTAAAGTGTGCTTAAAAGGTAAGCCAGGATAAGGTAACGATCATGTTGCTCTAAAGATGATTTAATCTACTATGTTTTGAAGTATGTTGGAAGTTGCTGAATATTCTTTACTTACATTTTTGTGTTCCCAGTTCATCTGTTTACTGTGTGCCTGTCTGTTTCTGATGTGGATCATGATACAATTCAAGCCAGCAAACATGTTGACTGACTCACCAACCAGCCAGCCAGCGAGCTGGCTTAGTCATCTGTCAGACAATCGACCAAGCAAATCAGTCAGTTAGACATTCAATGAACTAAAAAAAAAAAAAAAAAAAAAGCCAAGTATCAACAAATGAAGTAACCCTGATATTCCCTCAGCGAAGAGCATTCATTGATTCTGCTTTATGACTGTGCATTGTCCCGAGAGTCATCTCCATAATGTTGCTGTAGGTGATTGTGCTGTGTTTTGTTTCACTGGTATTGTGTTCTGTGGAAGATTTTCTGTAGCTCTTGTAAAGTTTCTGAAGTAACACCTTTCAGCTTTAGTTTTTACTTAGGCATTTGGTTTTTACAGTCAGGTTTTTTACAATCAGATGCTTGTTTTACATTGAAAGTAGGGATAAAGAGGGAAAATATAATGACAGATTGAGTGAGAGAGTAAGTTAGATTAACAGAGAGTGTATGTCATAGTGAGTTAGAATAGCATCCTAATCTGATTAAAAACAAAACAAAACAGTCAATGCTTTTTTATGGTGTTGATCAATATTCTCTTAACGCAATGAATGTGACATATATTCTAACGCTTGTTTGCTTTAGTATTCTTGTAATTACTATTTAAGAGAGAAGAATATCAGAGAGAATACGTTTATATGGAGATTAAACAACTGTTGACTTAATTAAAGAGGGGGTAAGAAAGCATGAAATTGAAAGCAGCTCC
>JADBJO010000491.1:480000-492500 GCA_016801955.1 Conus betulinus
CACAGAAAGGGGATGTCTGAATATGGCATATGTGAAGGAATAAAAAAAAAATTTTTTTATAAAAAGTGTGATGTTTGATTTGTTTTGATAAATCTTGTTCAAGCACTTTTGATCAGTTTTGTGATTCTGCCAGTTTCTTGTTCACCTTTTCTGGCATTTTCTTACTGCCAATTGCTTGGTACAATGAACACAGTGTGAAGAGAGCCAACATTAGCCGTAAAGTGAAGAGATGCTACTCTTTTCTTCCTCGAGTCCTTTACTGGGAGACATGTCTGGTCACTTGTGTCAAGTCCAAACCGATTAAAAACTTATCATTTACATCTCTACATGAATTATTATGGTGTGGACAGGCATGATTTGGCAACTGTTATTGTTCAACATAATTGAGTCAAAGAGAAGAGGACTGATTGCCACCTTTGCACTTCAGCAACAGGCACACAACCATCTGGCGCATGAGTATGATATGTGACTTGCTGTTTAAAAAGTTCATTGCAAACATATCACGGGCGCATCAGCAATCTGAAGCCCTGCAGTAATACTGGTTATTATGATTGTTGTTATTTATGTTGTTGTTTTCATTGCACTTTTGTTATTGTATTTTCTTTTTTTTAGTGCTGTTATTCTTTAGGAAGGTTTGTTAGAATAGTGTTTTAAGTTGGACTTCTATATTTCTGTTTAAAAAAAAGACAGTGTTTCAAATGAAGCCATTTGCTCCCATAATTCTTTTTTTCAGTGCTTTCAAATACTTGTCAAAATTCTTTTATTGAGTATCTCATAAAATGATGTCCTGTTTTACTCAGATATGTGAGTTTGTGTGCATACTTTTTGAAAAATAATGGAACAACCTTTTGTCAGTATAATTGTATTTCATTTTTTTTTTTATTCGCGCAGATCAAACTGGTCAACATCAACGCCACCAGCATTGCTGATGGCAAGCCATCCATTGTACTGGGTCTTGTGTGGGACCATCATCCTCTACTTCCAGGTCAGTTGTACAATTCACTCGCCTGTTTGACGCTCATCTTTTTTCTTGGTTTCTTTGTTCTGTCTCTATTGTTTTTGTGTGATTTGTCACCCTTGCTATTTCTCACTTTTCCTCTTTCTTTCCGCTTGTTAGTTTTCCTCTCATGCTGTGTTTTAAATCAAAGTTTCGGGGGATTTTTTAAGAAAGTATAAAATGAAATTCTTACAGCCAGACTATATCAGACTGTGAAAGGCTGTCTCATTGAGGCTCCTTTTATTCCAGCCAGTGAGGTCTACTACTGGCTGTGTAATGGAATTCTTTCAGATGTTGTAAGTTAGATGTCATTGCTGTGGGACTGTTGTGCTGTGAATGTTTTTGAGGCAGTTAACATGAGACATGATGCCAATTTTATATAATTGTCTCTTCCTGCCAAAAAAAGAAGTTAATACATGAAGATCTAAGGTTGGTTTGCATGTATATGTGCTTGAATGCATGCATATACCATTCAAAGGCAAGTTCACACACACACACACACACTCACACTCACACACACACACACACACACACACACACACACACACATACACACACACTGGCTCACACATGCATGCATGCGCTGTGTGTACATGCACACATGGCATGAACGCATGCACACACATATATGACTTTCCTTCATGGCTACATGTAAATGTTTGTCTTATCATCATTAATGTCATTGTTGGCTGTACCTATATAATGCCTATTGTCGGTGAGAGACCACGCTCTAAGCACTTTACTATCTACCTGCTCTGAGTTACACAACAGGCTGCCTACTATGGTTGAGTTGCCTGCTGGTGCTACATTCAGTTGTTATCCATGGCATTCATTTGAATATCAGTCATTTATTTTTTTCATTTAGTTTTTCAGTCATTTAATTTTTGTTTTTTGGTCAAGAAGATGCATACTAGATGCCTATGTGTCATCCACACCAACAGCCAAACTGGCCTATTCCTCTGAATGTTGGTGATTGGATTTTACGAATGTGCATGATGTTACGCTCATGTTCATACATGGAACCTTGGTTATACTCTGATTTGAAGGACTTTCCAGGAAATGGTGTCAGAGCCCTATTAACTCTGAGAGAAAAAATGCCATGTCCTGAAACAGCCCAGAGGAAGATTCAAACACATAATCCAAGAATCACCAGGATCATATGTCTGGGGCACTACTACTTAGCTATTTTGGCTGTTTCTGCAATGTTTGAAACTTCACCAGGATCCATGTGTCTGGGCCACTACTACTTAGCTATTTTGACTGTTTCTGTAATGTTTGAAACTATACTTTATTACATTTAGAATACTGTGGAAAAAAATACACCAAAAAGAATAAGAATTAGTGTGGACAGGAACAGAACAGTTTCATCATTGACAAAGTGTAGCGAAATGGATGCATTTGGGTATTAAACAATGGTTTGTAGAGAAATGGATTAGTTCAAGTGTTAAGGAATGGTTTGCTTGATATGTGCTTGTTCCATGCAGATTTGAAGAAACCATCTCCCAAGTGCCCAATGTTCCTGAAATGGATGGAGATGGCCCGTCCTCCAAAAAGAAACAGGCACTTCCCAAACAGAGTTTGCTGGCTTGGGCAGAGAGTGTTCTAGCAAAGTGAGTTCAACTTTTCTCCAATGCTGTTTACTGTCACAGATTACCACGTTGTCATCATTATTTTTGCTATTATCAGTTGTCCTTGTGGTCATCATCGTCATCATCACCATCAATAGTTACAGGAAGGAACAGGCATTTGCATTAAGCTAAAGATTGACTTTTTTGTGACCTACCGTGCGATAGTTACGGGGACTCAGTTGACTCGTTCACAACGATCATGTTCCGTGGTTATGGCAACACTGCTGTACTCTCTGGATGAGCTGCTGCACCGTTCCGTCATGACTGTAAAAAAAATCCCATGTTCACTAGTCTATGGTCTAGCTGCCCAAAACATTTAGAACAGGGTCCCAAACCATTGGAAAGAGTAAGTTTGCATGCACTAGTGATGACTTTGTGACCCCAGAGTAGTTAGAACATAGAGACCTGTCTGGCACTGGGAATTTCTGTAAAAGGCATGTGTGGAATTTCCTGCCCCGCCAGCATGCCAGGCAGAAGAAGAAAAGTGGCATTACATGAGGGTGTTAGACTTGGTTCAGCAAAGTGGTTCAGTGGATGAGGTGGGTAAAGAAGGTGTACAAGTTCATCGAAAAGAATCTGAGCTTGATATATTTGCTCTGTGTATTTAAAAAAAAAAAATTTTTATTTATTTTTTTAAATTTTTCTTTTGCTGTCCCAACTTCTGCGCCACCTCAGAGGCAGTGTACCACGCTGCTCATTCCGACATCCTGTCCACAGCCACAGCCCGGCTGGTCCCGCCGCAGCCACGGCACCGGCAATCCACAGGGAGCAGTCATGGTGTTCAGTGGCGCCTGTTCTGATCTAACATACGCAGGACACCACCTACTAAGCCCCCTACTGACGACAATAATTGCTTAGTCGCGGAGCCGGCGTGAGTGAGCTCTCCCTCCGGAGGGCGCCACCACGTCCGTCCAACGACAGCCCCCATGGACTCGCCGATACCGGTGACCCCGACGGAAACCAAACCAAGGCCACAGACGTGGAGAGGACATCGAAATTGAGGTCACCATGAGAGCAGGGCATGAAGGGCCACAGAACTTGAGACATTTTTTTTTTTAATTTTTGATGATCGATGAGAATGAGGATGATTAAGATGATGCTACGGATTTCCATTTCGGTCTGAGACTACATGACAGGGCTGTACTCTACGCTTCCTTTCATAATATATCCCGGCGTCAACCAGGCCCGAGAGATACAGGCACCTGCAGTGTTGGTCAGAAATTTGAGCAACACTCTCAGAAACGCATCCATTAAGTGGATGAAACTCGACTGTGTGGTCCCAGTCTTCCCAACTGAGTCCGCAGCAAACTCAACTCTGGGTAGGAGCCGGTCGGGGCAGAAAAACCCACATGACTTGATGGGATTCGAATATATTTAAGTGCATGCTCATTGCAAAGTTTGCATTTTACAGTTGGTTGTTCATATTAGGGAACGTGAAATAAAATAAAAATGCAAAAATCGCGCATCTGTAACGGTTGTAAACACATGCAGGGCATGTGGCCACAAAGAAGTGACATTGCACTGCCATGCCCGTCGCAAAAGAATTTAAACAATCAAATGTAATGATATTTGTCTACAAATACTGTGTACTAGATGGTTGATGAAAATGATCCCAATAATGTCTGTTTAAAAACAGCCAGTTTGTAATTCATTCATTACCAGAATATTATAAATGTGAAAACTGATGTATATTTTATCTTTTCATCATGGTATGCATTAGAATGATAAGCATCACTGGTATTTGATTACGTCCTTTTTAGAGACTTTCCAAATATTCCACAGTACACAGTCATGCAAATATTGTTTTTTATATACCTTACAGTGAATTTCATCAAATATGCTTAACATGCTGTGATAGTTACAGGAGTAACTCCAGTGAAACTACATACATATAAATACTAACCATGCCCCCTTCCCTCCATCCTCCCCTTCACCCATCTTCTATTTGCCATTACCCCCCTTCCCATTTTCTCCCCATACCATTCCCCATTTCCCTGTCCCACTCCCCCTCCTCCTTTCTCCCCTTCTCTCTTTCTCTCTCTCTCCACCCTTCCTTTCCCTTGTCTCTCCTCCCTTTCCTCCTCCACTCCCTCTCTTCACCCCTTCCACCTTTCATCCCTTCCCCTTTTACTCTCTACTTCCCCTCCCCCATACCCCGTTTCTCCCATTCCCCTTCTGTCCCTTGCCCCACTCCCTCCCCTCCCATTTAGATTGTAACATTGCTTTGTTTCACCTGCAGTCACATTGGAAATGTAACCTTTCTACCACAAAAGTGATTCTCTCTTGATCTGCCCAGCAAGTGAGTGAGCCATCATGCCAGATTTCAAGAAAATCTGAAGAAAATTCTGGATTTTGAAAAGGCTCAAACAGACTCACAGACACACAAAAAAGACTCACAGACAGAATGTCCTTTGTGAATCAGATATCTATATATAAAAAAAAAAAAAAAAAATCCTTTTACTGCATATTTCAGGAAATATGGGCTTTCAATCAAAGACTTTGGTAAGAGCTGGACTGACGGTGTGGCCTTCAATGCCATGATCCACAACATCCGTCCAGACCTGGTAGACATGGACGCTGTGCGAAGACAGCAGGCCCGCATCAACCTGGAGCATGCCTTCTCCACTGCCGAGAACCAGCTGGGCATTGCCAGACTGCTGGATCCGGAGGGTCAGTACCATTTTACAACATGGAGCAGAACCTTGAAATTGTTCTTCAGTTATTTCTTCAGATGTAACAGGCTCAGTGTTCTGTACATTTTCAGGTTTTTATTCCACAGAACTGTTCAAAATGGGTGAAGGATAATGGAGAGAGGAGAGGTGGGTGGGAAAAGGGAAGATGTAAGAAGGGAGGATTGCAAGGGCTGGGGGAGACGGGGAAATAAAGGACCAAACTCGAAGTTTGAAAAGTGAAAAAGAAACATGATCCATGACTTTGTGAAGGTGTAGTCAGAATAGCTATATTCTCAACTGGATCAAAGGAAAGGAAGGTGAAGTACAGAACTGGAATGTTTTGAGAGATGAGATGGGATATGAACTGATGACTTTGTTGGAGGGAGGACCCCTTCTTGTATATATGCATATGTACCTAACTGTGTGTGTGTGTGTGCGTGTGTGTGTGTGTGTGTGTGTGTGTGTGTGTGTGTGTGTGTGTGTGTGTGTGTTTGCTAAAGTACAGTAGGTAGCTCTTTTTCTGTTTGCTTTTCTTTTATTTCAACCTGCAACTTGATATAAATTCAAACGTCTTCTGTGTGTAAGCTGACAGATAACACTAGTGTCCTGTAATGAGTTAATGTTTTTTCTGTGCACAGATGTGATGTGGAGCGACCAGATGAGAAGTCCATCATGACCTATGTTGCCCAGTTCCTCAAGGCATATCCAGATGCTGGCGGGGTGAGCTAACATCTGCAGGCATCTGATTAAAACAACAACAACAACACAACAACCAAAAACAAAAAAAACCCATAATTTCTAAAATTGACATTGACTTTTTCATAATGCAGTGTGGCAGACTAGAGGAATCCAGTGTTTGCTTTCCCATTAGACTATTTTGATGACCATTGCTAGGCTTTTTAAAATTCTGTCCTGCCCAGAATGTTATTTTTGCACCAGGGCTGTGTCAGATTGGGGAAGCTGACACTATCTGTGTTTGGATGTGGACATAATGTGTAATCAAAGGGGAAGAAAAATACTGTAACACTCAACAAATGATACATGTATCAAGTACTGAAATGGATACTGTAAGCTAGTTATGTAGAAGTCTTGTTTCAAGAATGTTAATGTACTGTTCAGGATCAACTGTCTGTGCAGTCATGGATTTCATTTATTGCTTCATTAGTTTGTCTTTGTTTATGAGTGTGGTGTGTGTGTGAGTGCGTGTGCGTGTGCACATGCGTGCATGCGTGCATGCATGCATGTGAGCGTTTTGTATATGTATGTGTTTTAGTTGCACATGTATGAACTTGTCAGTGTGTACAATAGGAATGTTTGAACCTCACAAATTCCCCCAAACCTTGCGTCTACAGATGCGAGGAGTACCAGGGGATGACCTGAGCACACCAGACAAGGAGCAGCAGGCCTTCAATGCTCTTATGACATGGCTGAACAACGATGCTGCGGAACTGCTGGCCTCCAGTCAGGACCCTGTCACAGACAGACAAGCGGAATTCTTGGTAAACTCTGTGACTGACTACAAAGAAATAGATATATCCTGATCAAAATAGGGATTATCCTCAAGACAATAACAGCTAAAGAGAAAATTATTGCTATATCTAAACATGCTTTGAAGTCTCCTAAATGATTCTGCTGAACTGAACATGGATAGAGCGAGGGGCTCCTGTTTTTCATTTTGTGATTTCCTTAATTATATTTCATGGTCTGCAGATCTAGCATCCAGTTCACAAAAGGAAATGATGTATTCAGAGTAAGAACATGTCAGAGCATTGTACATGGAATATAATAGACTTTGTTTAAAGTGCGCTGTACATTGTATATAATAGACTTGTTTAAAGTGTTATGCAATGTTTATTCTGCTGTTGTCACTTTGTTGTCAGTGTATGTCATGGAATATGTTGAAAAAGAAGTATTGATAATATTAGAAATAAGACATCTTTTAAAGATTTTATCTGATGTCAATATAGTTAATATTGTTATTCATGCTCATTACTTGAATGCTTCTCAGTTTCCTATATGAAGACCACTGTCATAATTATATACATCTGCTTTGTTAGATTCATAGGTATTCCAGATACATGAAGTGTAAGCTTCACAACATTGATGATTATAAACAAATATGAAAGCATATGATTATGCTTTGTTCAGGACTACATTGGCTTCAAGACAGAGTTCGATCGCAGAGAACCAGTGTACAAGAAAATAGGGGAGAAAGTGACATCGGGGCAAGGCTCTCCGATTAACCAAAGATGACTGGAGGAAGCTGGACACACGCTGGAAGGAGGTGGACGAGCAGACTCGGCAGTGGCTGCTGAAACTGGATTCCAGCTTGCCAGGAAAACTGGGCCAGTTCGGCAAGTGGATGTACAATGCTGAGAAACTGCTGATGACAGAAAAAGAACTTCTGGCCAACCCTGATGACAACGTGGATCAACTGGTTGATATGGTCAAGCAGCACAAAGTGAGTACAGGCCTGTGGGTGTTCTTTTTCAACATGCTGCTGCCATGAGAGAAGTGTAGAGTGCAGTGTGTGTGTGTTTGTGTGTATGTGTGTGTGTGTGCGTGCGTGCATGTGTGTGTGTGTGTGCATATGCAAATTCTTGCCCATACTTTCATGTTTGTGAGAAAGAGTATGAGAAGTTGTGGTGGAATTGTTTTTTTTTTTTTTTTCTAATTTGCTTTCACAGAAAGTTCTACACAGATGGGCCATGGAGATATCTTGCTATGTTTCTCTCTCTCCTCTCTGTCTCCGTCAATTTCTCTCTGTCTCTTTTTCTCTTGGTTTAAAAATGAACTGTTAATACATAAGTTTTTTGATTTCTTTGATCCATTCATATTGCAGGACTACTTCAAAGACCTGGATGCGTGGCGTCAGTTTCTGCAGCAGACGAAGCGTGCTGGTCGTTTTGAAGGAGAGATGTTGCACGGCCCTCACATGGACCTGATGATGATAAAACGCTTAGAAGCTGTGAGCAATGGAGCCAATGTCAACCTAGCCCAGATGGAGTACCTGCTCTGCCGCTTTGATGTTCTGGGCTATATTGGAGCTGCAGAGGAAAAGGTGGCCCTCTGGACTGGAAAGTGTGGCCGACTGGATAATGTGGAGGCCACGCTGCGTGACTTTCAGGTGAGCGTGTGTTTGTGTGTGCGTGTATGTGTGTGTGTGTGTGTGTGTGTGTGTGTGTGTGTGTGTGTGTAGAGATGACATGAAAAAAGATAAGTTATTAATGTTTTAGTGTATTGTTTGTGTTTATTTCATCTTCAATTTGACATGGGTGTGTGAGCGTGCGCGTGCGCGTGCATGCGCGCACATGCATGTGTTTTGTGTGTGTGTGCGTGCTTGTGTGCGTTTGTGTGTAGAGATGAGGTGAAAAAAGATTAGTTATGAATGTTTTAGTGTATTTGTGTTTATTTCATCTTTGATATGGTGTGTGTGTGTGTGTGTGTGTGTGTGTGTGTGTGTGTGTGTGTGTGTGTGTGTGTGTGTGATGTGTGTGTGTGTGTGTGTGTGTGTGTGTGTGGTATATTTGATAAACATAAGATGAGCTCATTCATGGATTTTAAGTTGACTGTTTACTCATTGTTTTGATGTAGTGTTTCATCTTTGTAAGGCAATATAAAATAGTCACAGCACTTGATACTTCATTATGTAATATTGTGTCCTCTATGAACAGCCGTCTCATTTGTCTGCCATACTCTTTGATACAGGATATTGTCGACAAACAGCAGTTGATGCAAAGCTTTGAGAAGACCCTAGCAGAGCTGAAGAAATGCACAGAAGCCTACAAGAAAGCAGACAAAACAGAGGCTCCCAAAATGGATGCATTCCTAACAGAAGTGTCTGACCGTTGGAAAAAAAAGTGGCAGCTGAGATTCGTAGTGTTCGTCCCATGCTAGAGGAGGTAATAAAATCATGGAAAAACTTCAGTGGCTGTGTAGACATGTTGACTATGTGGCTGAAAGATGGTGAACACGTCATGGCTTCCAGAAACTCTGATGACATTCAGGAGTTCTTCAAGGACGCTGCTCAGTACGAGGAGCGTCTGAAAGCTCTGAATGACTCTGGGAATTTTTTGATGGGTGTCGTGACTGACACAGTTGCTGGAGAAATCAGAGAGATTCTGAATGCTTTGAATAATCAGTGTCCAGCCTTGACAGAACGTTTTCAGAAGTATAAACAGACAGAAGTGATAGGCCGAGCTCGCAAAGAGTATGAGGAAGGAGTTGGGCATCTGGAAACCTGGTTGAAAGAGGCCCAAGAGGTGCTGAACAGTGAGGTTCAGTGTGTTCATGCTCCTCTGAAAGAGCATCTCCTGCATTTGGACGTAAGTGTATCATTCTTTTTCGAGTGAGTCAGAGTGTGCATGTGTGTGTGTTTGTGTGTGTATGTATGTGTGTGTGTGTGTGTGCGTGCGTGTTTTATGTGTACACCCATGCACTTGCATGTGTATGTGTAAATCTTCTAGTCGGTGGTGATTTGGGGAGCAGGCATATGCCTTGGTATGATATGTTAAAGCTGTTAAGATGAAGAGAGAGACAAACAAGTGGGTTTGTGAGTAATATGTGGTCAGATATGATCTTCTGAATATCTTTGATTATGTTCTTGTTCTGTACTTATGGGATATACTTGATGTATACAACAGATTTGTAGTGTTTGCATGGTGGTTTTTGTTTTGTATGATAAAGAGAAAGAGACAAAAAAAAAAAAAAATGATGTCTAATAGAAGAAGAAAGAAAGGTGATGGATGAACAACGTACATTTAAGCTTTCATGATATTTTATATGTATGTGTATATATATTTACTCTAACGTTTGAGAGTTTTTTGTGTGTGTGTGTGTGTGTGTGTGTGTGTGTGTGTGTGCACGCTTGCTGCTTGTGCTTGCTGAAATTCACACAGGAGCTCAACAGTCATGTGGGCCAAGTGGAAAGTGAATTCAAGATCACAACAAAGACTGCTCAGTCCCTTGTAAAAGACACCCCACAGGATGTGGTCAATGACATGCTACAAACACTCAACAGGCAAAAAGAAGTCATCGTCAGACTGCGCAAGGAAATTCCTGAACGCATCAAATATCTCAAGGTATGTTGAATCGGAGAGCTGTCTTTGATATGCAATAAGTTGGAAGGCATTAATTTTCTAGAATTTAAAAACATATGGTTTGAAAGGCTGAGTTTATTTTTACTTCCTGATTAACTGTAAACATGGACTGTGGGTTAAAAGATCCATGGCTGTATTCTTTATTGTATTCAGTTACCGATTATTGATGGGAGTTAGTGGTTATGTACATTGAACAGATAACCAAAGGAATTGATGGCAAGCAAATTCAAGAGTATTGAAAATTGGTGGTAGATCAGCATTGACTGCATAAGAAAAACATCTGTCAGATAATTGTTCTGCACCAACATGAAAGCTGATTTACGATCAGGTCCGTTGAGACTGTAGTTCTTGGAGCAAATTAGTGTCTAGACTGGAGCAGAGTATATACACTACCTTGTTTTCTTCCAGTGTAAACAAAAATGACCTCGCATTCTCTTGAATAATGTCATTTGATGAAGATTATATGTGTAGAGCATATTGTTGCAAACTGTATTTTTATCAATGCATGGTTGCAGGTTGTTCGGTCATTATCACTAGATATGAATAACATCTGTGAACATGATGGTAATTGCAGGAGATTTATTTGCACACTGTTATGTGATAACGATTGCTTATCTGTAGCAATCCATGACACTCTTTCAGACTGTGTTGTAATTAATGATTGCACATGTATATGAATGTGCAGGCTGGTATGTGTTAATTATCAGATGTGTATGATGCTTTTACAGGTTGACCTTTTCTGCTTGCTCTTGCACCGTGTGTTCAGTGACTGTTCTCTGCTGATTGCCCATGCAGGATGTTTTACAGACTGTTCTCTGCTGATTACCCATGCAGGATGGTTCACAGACTGTTCTGTGCTGATTACTCATGCAGGATGTGTTCACAGACTGTGCTCTGCTGAATACTCATGCAGAGTGTTCTGTGCTGATTACCCATGCAGATGTGTACAGACTGTTCTCTGCTGATTACCTATGCAGGATGAGTTTACAGACTGTTCTCTGCTGATTACGCATGCAGGGATGTTTACAGACTGTTCTCTGCTGTTTACCCATGCAGGATCTGTCTACAGAGTGTTCTCCGCTGATTACCCACGCAGGATGTTTTACAGACTGTTCTCTACCGATTACCCATGCAGGATGTGTTTACAGACTGTTCTCTGCTGATTATCCATGCAGTATGTGTTTACAGACTGTTTTCTCTACTAATTACCCATGCAGGATGTGTTTACAGACTGCACTCTGCTGGTTACCCACGCAGGATGTGTTTACAGACTATTCTCTGCTGGTTACCCTTGCAGGATGTGTTTACAGACTGTTCTCTTCTGATTACTCATGCAGGATGTGTTTACAGACTGTTCTCTGCTGATTACCCATGCAGGATGTGTTTACAGACTGTTCTCAGCTGATCACCCATGCAGGATGTGTTTACAGACTGTTCTCAGCTGATTACTCATGCAGGATGTGTTTACAGACTGTTCTCAGCTGATTACCCATGCAGGATGTGTCTACAGACTGTTCTCTGCTAATTACCCATGCAGGATGTGTTGACAGGCTGTTCTCTGCTGATAACCAATGCAGGATGTGTTTACAGGCTGTTCTCAGCTGATTACCCATGCAGGATGTGTTTACAGATTGTTCTCTGCTGATAACCAATGCAGGATGTGTTTACAGGCTGTTCTCAGCTGATTACCCATGCAGGATGTTTTACAGACTGTTCTCTCCTGATCACTCATGCAAGATGTGTTTACAGACTGCTCTGCTGATTACCCATGCAGGATGTATTTACAGACTGTTCTCTGCTGATAACCCGTGCAGGATGTTTTTGAGACTGTTCTCTACCAATTACCCATGCAGGATGTGTTTACAGACTGCTCTCTGCTGATTACCCATGCAGGATGTGTTTACAGACTGTTCTCTGCTGATACCCATGCAGGATGTGTTTACAGACTGTTCTCTACCAATTACCCATGCAGGATGTGATTACAGACGGTTCTCTGCTGATTACCCATGCAGGATGTTTTACAGACTGTTCTCTACAGATTACCCATGCAGGATGTGTTTACAGACTGTTCTCTGCTGCTGATTACCCATGCATGATGTTTTTA
>JADBJO010000491.1:497500-615000 GCA_016801955.1 Conus betulinus
AGATTTGATATATAAAAAGTTTGTCATTGTTCTCAGGTGGAAGAACTGAATGGATTGTAGTCCAAGTCTTATTGGAAGCCAGAATTATGGTATGCATGATTCAGTTTGTGTATTTCAGTTTTATTCAAAAGAAAAATTTAGCCAACTTTCACTGGAATGTATGCATCATGCATGTATGTCCACATACATGCGTACCTACATGTTTGTATTCTGTATACAGGCTGTTACGGCAGCGGCCCCCATCAAACTGCTGAAGCTGGAGTTTGTGATCCCAGAGGAAAAGTTTGAACACCAGATGGGCAAGGCAGAACAAACCTTCAAACAGAGCCAGGAACAGTTGGCCGCCAATGTGAATGTTAAGGATGCTCTGCAGAAACACAGGGTGATTTTCCCTTTTTTTTCAGTTATAAGCACACCTGTGATGATATTGTATAACAATATGATATATGTAGGCAAAGATCTATTTCATGTTCACATCACTTCTGTCACAACAAAACATTTATCCTGAGTGGTTCCATTCCTTTTCAAAACATACATACATGCCCATATATGTGCAGTTGAGGACTGTGAGTCTTGCAATGTTACAAAGACAAGAAGAGCTGGGATGAAATGATTGATTACTTTTTCAGTATGATTTCACTGTATGTTCAGAAAGCATATCTGCATCTCAGAACAGGTATTTTAGGTTCACACAGGTGACGAAAAAGAAATAGGAATAAAGAGCAATGCACAAATGCATACTGCAACCAAATGCTTGCAGATTAACATACTCATAAACACCTGCAAACCACACACATATGGCACTCGTACACAACACTAGTGCATGTGTTTTGTATCACTCAATCAGTTAGTGAACGGGAAAAAAGTGTGGAGGTTTGGTTTGAAAGAGGGCAGAGAGTTAGATGAGAGAGGACTTGATTCCGAACGAAAAGGTCTAGAGAAGCAAACGAGCGCTGACAAAGAGTTGAAGTATGGTCAGAGTGTGGGTTTTTCATACTGTGGTTTTGTGTTTTTCAGCAATTTTTCCATCAAGGAGCGTTCCGCTCAACCTGTGAGAAATGCCTAGATCAGATGAAGGACTATGCAGCTCAGCTGAACAAGCTGGACAGAGCTGACGGCACCTTACAGAAGCGCTACCAGGAACATTTGGACAGATGGAATCGACTCAACTCTTTTGCAGACAGTCTTCATCTGCAGTTGAAACAGCTGCCAGAGAGATGGAAAGAGTACAACCAGAAGTAAGTTGTACAGCGTTATTGACCTATGGTGCATTGGAAAGGCAATCAGTGGTTATCAAGAATGTTACTTTGTTGGTTTTTTTTGTGTGTGTTTTTTTTAAGAAATGGCTAGCCATTTGCGTATCAAAAGCATCCAGTTGGTCTAGGTGATCTTTTCTGTTTAATTTGCATGAAAAATGGAAAGCATGTTTTCCCTTTATTCAAGACACACATAATTTTACATTACTATAGCGATTCTGCAAACTTCCCATCGTCTTTGGACAAGTACAGTAAATGAGCTTAATTCAGACATGTATGTTGATGGACTGTTCTACATTACTCATTTGTGTGTATTAGCTGTTATATCTGCATGAATGCATGTTACACACATATACACACACACTTCTCTTTGTCATTTTCTTGGGTCTCTCCATCTCCATATTGTCTCTGTCTCTTTCTGTCTGTCCATCTTGCTGTCTGAAACACACACACACACACACACACACACACACACACACACACACACACCTTGTGAGGACTCAAAAATTACATACTTTCTCATTTTGCATTTTTATGGAAATGTAATAGTGAAAATTATATTTACTTGATCTAATTTTGTTGCAGTGTCAGAGAAGAATGGTAATCTTGAAATTTGCTTCTTTCCATAGAAATATGTCAGATTCTCTCTGTGATACATCCAGGACCAAAAAAGTGTATACTTAGAGTTTGTGGCACTTCCCTAGACTCTTGAGGACATGGGCCTGGAGGCACTCAGGCAGTTGACAGAAAGAAGTCCTCATTACGATAAGGATACAAATGTATGCTCAGACACCCTCCTGTGCACACATACACACAAACTGATGCACAGATACATGCTGGCAGGCAGGCACACACACACACACACACACACACACACACACACGTGCATGCACACACATGTATAAACTGATTACAACTAATATGATCAAATTTGTATGCAAAACCACCAGCATGAGGTTGATGCAAAGTGTTTGGTGATTGTGACAGACTACACGGTATGTCAGAATGGGCAAACAGTGTCGAGAAGCTGATGAAAGAGATGGGACAGGAGAACCTCACCAGTGAAGAGTACAAAGAGCTACTGGCCAGATTTCAGGTAACAAAACAACAAGAAAAACATGGCTTTGCCTTTTTTGTTTGTTTGTTTTTTTTGTTGTTTTTTTTTTTCTACGTTATTGGCACATTTCATGATTGAAAAAAAAAAAAAGGCTGTGAATTGTTACTCTTTTTTTTTTCGCTTAGTATTCAAATGCCTATGCGTATTTAGATTTGGGGAAAAATATGAAACTTTTTAACATCGCATAATGCAAAGTCTGTATGATTTCCAAGCTTTTGTGCTAGAATGAACAGCTTCATGGTTTTATTTTTCAAATGAAAGTTACTGGATGGGAAAAAAAGGATGTGTGCCCATATGAATGGTTTTGTTTCAGATATTTCTTTGTTTTACAGAAACCTCATTCCTATTGTGTTTAAACTGTATGAGTCTTTGTTGTCTAGTGTAGAAGTTTATGTCAAATAAACAGCATTACAATAACATTAGAAACTAACAAATGATGTAACAACAACATTAGAACTTGAAAAAAAAAAAAAGATGTTGAGGGACCTAATAGCTGGCTAGGTTTCAGTGAAGTTCATCCACTTGGTGGGAAACAAAAGCAAAAGCAATAACCAAGAAAATAAAGATGATTATGCACTGAATACAACAGCTACAGGTAATGAACATGACATTCAAATGAATTTATACCAAGATATCTGAATATTAAAGTATAAACTATAGCCCGAAAAAAACATTGATTTTGCTACTGTTTTGAGGGAATATTGATTTCAATAAGCAAGACTTTACATGATCTTTTTGTTTTTCTTGATATGTGAGTAATCCTGTCATGTTGATTCCACTGCAGACTATAAGTGGACAGTAAAAGGATGAGTGTTGCATGTGTAATATTTTACTCACTGTCTGCTTTCGGATTCAGTCCAAGGTAACAGCCTATTTTGTAGAAAGGATATACGTTGTTTCAGTGTTGTACATCGATTAAACTGAATACTTAGAAAAACAGAAATATCTTTTAAGCCGTCCCATCCCCATTTCCCAGTTGTGTGTTGTAATCAGTATCTGATGTGTTTTTCCTTATTATTTTAGGAAGACATGTAAAACATGTTCATGTGATTGTTTATGTGAATATTAGCAGGCACATGTATACATGTTGATTTGTGTGTTTATTTATTTTCCATTTGTTGATTTAGAGACAGACATTTTTTTTATGAAATGACAAGAACTAAAGGCATTTCAAACCTCATTTCTCTGTATGATGTTTATTTGCTCAGCAACAATCTTTTCATTTTTCGTTGAAAATTCAGTTTTATGGTTATATTTCATAAACTTTGCTTTCCCAAAGCATTAAGTTTAATGAGAAGAAAAAAGGAGAAAGACGTCAAGCAACAACTAACCAGAAGCAAACCAATGAAGTGACCAACCAAGCAGCCAACAAGCCAGCCATAAAAAAGAAAAAAAATGAAAGCTTGTCCATGTGAATGGAGTTTTAACATTACATGTATGTTTTTCAACTCAAGTAAACGTTGGCTTTATCATGCAATCCACGAGTATTCCAGTGACAGGGAAATAGAAAATTTTCAGATGATGATGCAGTTACCATTCTGCTGTCTATTCCCCTGTCTTGTTTTAATTGATTTTCTTGGTTGTTTTCCCCTTTCTGATCTGTTGTCATCAGCCCATAGAGATTTATGAGGTTCACTTTCTTTTCTTTAATGTTTTGAAACAATCTATAACCTTTATCTGCTTGTCCCTTTTTTTTTTTTTTTTTTTTTTTTTTGCTGTTATTTTATTAAACCCTCTTGTGAGTCATGCTGTTCCATTTATCATTTCAGACAACAGATGTTTGTTTCTGGGTTAGATGCATGAGATGAAGCTAGATGAGCTTCCCACTCAGTGATCTTCTGCCTTTTTTTTGTGTGCGTCCCAGTATTCATCTCTGTCTGATTGGGTCTGAGCATCTGTGTGTATATGTGTGAGACTGGGTCTTTTGTATCTGGAGTAATTAAAATAAGAGAATAAATTAAGAATGATGGAAGATAATTTGTGATTATATGAGGTTGAGCGTCAGAGAATGACAGGATTAAATCTTCATAAAATGGTTTATGATTGTTGTGCCAAAATGCCCATTGAGTTTCGCTGCAGTGAAGAGTTTGAGAGTTTCAAAGACAGCTATCTGTTACAATTAGGGGGCCTTTACAGCAATGGGATGGGTGTTCACTTACAACAAAAATAACAACAGAGAAATGAAAAAAATACAATTTTTTTTTTACACTTTTGTCTGTTTTTACACTTACATCTGTTTATTCTTTGATTCATTGTGTGTGTGTGTGTGTGTGTGTGTGTGTGTGTGTGTGTGTGTGTGTGTGTGTGTGTGTGTGTGAGAATTGAAATATGGAGAAATCATGCTCGCAACATCCTGGCAGACTCTCTCAGCCGCTCAGGGATCCTTCTGCGCACAGAGTGGACCCTGAACAAGCTTACGCTAACCACAGTATGGGAGCACTGGTTCAAGCCCATGGTCGACCTCTTGGCGACCCGCTTCAACCATCGCCTTCCCATGTATGTCTCTCCCGTCCTGGATCTCCGAGCGTACGCAGTCGATGCGCTCTCCCTCCCCTGGACGGGACTCATCGCGTACACCTTTCCCCCTTCCCAATACTTCACAAAGTGATCAGGAAGGCCAGGCTGGAGAGACCCAAACTCATCCTTATAACCCCGTGGTGGCCGGGCCAGTTGTGGTTCCCAGACCTCAGGTCCCTAACTCACGTTCCCCTCTCCAGCTAGCCCCTCGGTGGGACTTGCTCAGACAACCTCGCTCGGGCCTCCCTCACTCCACCCCCCAGATGCTTCGCCTACACGCTTGGCGGATATGCCAACCAAATTGCGACCACGGTCCCCGCCTCCCCCGCGGACAGACCCCGGTCTGTCCTAGATACCCTGACAGAAGCGGGGGGGGCATCGCAGTGATTACGGGACTTGGCCTTGGCCTCGCGTAGGACCAGCACCGAGTCCCTCTACAATTACCGATGGGAGAGATGGGTCACATGGTGCACGGCTAACTCGGTCCCCTACCTCCTCCCCTCCAACATCAGATAGGCAGTTTCCTATCCCATCTTTCGTCCTCTCGAAAGCCCTCTGCTAGTTCCATTTGGGGCTACAGATCGGCCGTATGCACCACCATCCGTCAGTTGGGCGGCCCATCATTCGACAATGACTTCTCAGACAACTATCTCGGGGGGTGGCCCTACGGGAAGCTCAGTCCCCTAGGCGCGCTCCCATGTGGGACCTCTTTCTGGTTCTTGACTCCCTCAGAAAACCCCCTTTCGAGCCCCTCCGCGCTATTCCCTTTGACATTCTCTCCTTCAAGACCACCTTCCTTCTCTCCCTGGCCTCAGCCAGGAGAAGAAGTGGGATTCATGCCCTCAGTCGTGACCCTCGGGACATTGCCTTTCACAGAGACAGCTCGGTCTCGCTTAAGTTCCTGCCGGTTCTTAGCGAAGAACCAGGAACCAGGCACGTCCCTCTCCTTCCCTGGTTATCCGCTCCCTAGCGGATATCTTAGGCAGCGAAGGCAGCGGGGACATGGACCTGTGTCCCTCTAGGTGCCTCAGATACTACTGGGAGCGTTCCCGCCCCAGGCGTTCCTCTCAGAGAAGCCTCCTTATTTCATCTACCCCATCAGCAAGAAAGACATCTCGGCGGGCTCGATTTCTAGGTGGCTATCCAATACTATCAAATCTGCCTATGCCCAGGCCCACAAAGACCTCCCAGCCCTTTCCCCTCGAGCCCACGAGGTCAGAGCGCTGGCCACGTCCACAGCGTTCCAGCACTCTGTCCCCGTGCGCCATCTCCTGGAGGCAGCCTACTGGCGTTCGGAGAACCCTTTCATAAACTTTTATCTAAGGGGACATCCGCATGACCAGGGCTGATGGTTCTAAAGGGGTTTCATTTGTGGCGGCCAATGCAGCCATAACAGTTAACCCAGGAACCATTAGGGCGCTCAGCCCTCCTCCTATTCCTTTAAATTCTGCTATGGTCTGACATGGTATAGTATACGACGCCAAAATGGGGAGTTTGTATTATACTCCCTGTTTGGCTAAGTATACTTACCATGTCAGACTCTAATGCCCGCCCTACCTTCCCCGCTAGCGCCAAGGTTCCCTGGGGTTGCCTTGCGCGCAGGCCTCGTTGAATGACGGGACAGTACACAATCTTCGGCATCTTCCGTAGGCGGGAGTAGGGTGGGCGTCACGTGACTATCTTATGACTGCATTTGCCACAAATTTCGGCCTGACAGAGCTGACTGACAGCCGTTTAATGCTATGGTCTGACATGGTAAGTATACTTAGCCAAACAGGGGGAGTATAATACAAACTCCCCATTTTTATGACATTTGTTATTTAGCTTAAAATTTGTATCAGCCGCACTATTTTATGTTTTTTTGGTGGTTGTTCAGATGGTGGTTTTTTGCTATTGTTGTTGTTTTATTCAGGGCAGTCAGCACTTGTGCTGTGGTCATCGGTTACATCCCAAAATTGTACATGTACTTTCATCACCCGGTAGCAGAAACCATGGACGTCTCATCTGTGCTCCTGTATTGTGTGTGCAGAAAGAGATGCGGGAACATGGACAAAAACATGGAGGAAGCAAAGCGTCTGGAGAGAAAAGCCTTGATGAGCTCTTGCAGGATGCGCCAGACTCTGATGCTGCTGCTGAACGGAAGAGGCTGAGGGAGTTGATGGCTCGTTTCCAAGGTCTGCGACCCAACATGGATTCCACCATGGGCAAATCGTCCATATTCACCAAGGGCTTTGAGTTCCGCGACAACATTGACCGCAAAAAACAACTGGCTGGATGAAGCCCAGCGTCTGGCCATGGAAAACCCTGTCATTGACAGTCTGGATGATGCCAGGGCATACCTGCAGGAACATGAGGTCGGCACACTTCACTGCTTAGCCATGTTTCACAGTCCACACAGATGCTAACGAAGGCACAGTTTGTCTGTTCTTGTATGGAAACAAAGATTGACTGCATCGCTTAATGTTTCTCCATGGTTTTTTTTTTTTGTTTTGAAGACATACTGTTGAGCTGCAATTATATGTATATATCTGAGGATTCATTAATTTAAATCTTAAATATTTTTGGTGATTATTGTATAAAACTTGACATGCTGAAATTGTTTTTCAATGTTTTATCCAGGACCATTTTCATTAGGTATGATGTGGTAATTGATGATCCAGTAGCATCTCTATTGCACTTGACACGCCACACAAATTTTAATCATATTTGCAAATGTTACCTTTCCATTGATAGGAATATCTGAACTGGATTTTGCATCATGACATCTCTCTTCAATATTTTATTCTTACTTCATTTTTTATCAGCTTGACAGACAAAGGTGTGGTGTCTTGTTTCTTCTTCTCAGGCTTTATTGACCAAGCTGGAGTCGGAGAAGGCGAACGTGCAGAAGGACATTGAGCAAGGCAAACGCCTGCAGCAGGATCGCAATGCCCCTGCTTTCATTTCCCAGACAGTGGCTGATTTGGACAGAAAATGGCGCGACACCAACCAGCTTGCTCAGGCCAAACACAACAAACTCAAGGTTTGTGAATCAGACACTGCTAGCAGTCAAGTATTGCTTTCAGTTTTATTCAGTGTTTTGCTGTTCACTGGATAATTTGAAAACAGGGTAGATTTTTTTCTTTCCTTTGTTTTTTTTTTTTTTTTTCTTTTGCAACAATTTGTAAATGAAGACACAAAATCAAACGTCACTAATCATATTTTGCCAGGAATGGGAGTAAACTATCTGTTCATCTTGTTTACTAAACGTAGCTTTGAATGGTCTAGGTTCTAGTGTTAAAGATAGCAATTTTAAATCCTTAAATTGTCAGAAACTCTAAAAGAAGCTCTAAGCCATTGTTATTAGCACCGTATATAAAAACCTTAAATCGTTCAGTTGCTGGTGGTGCTGAACATAGTTTAAACCAATTATTTTCAAGGGATGCTAATGTAAAACAGTTTCAGATCATTCAGCTGTCAGTGGTGAGTTTGAAAAGTTTGGAGAACGACTGGATTTTATTACTTACTTAAGAAGAGAGATCGAGAGAGAATCTTCCTATCAGTACCTTTGAATAACATTAAAATCATTTGTATCATTCTCCAGTTCCAGCTCATCATTTGTATCTTACTACTTATTCTCAAAGAGAGGATGCTAACAAAGAGAGGTCCAGCATTCTAAATTTTTGCACTAGGAAAGGTTGTATGTTCCTTGGCTAGAGGATGAAAAAAAAACAAATTGTGATGGTTTGCAGAAAAAAGTGAAAGACTGGGAGCAGTATGAAGGAGAGAAGACAACCTTACTGCAGTATCTGAAGAAAGCTGAGAACGAATTGGAGAAGCCACCAGAAATATTGGCCCAAGAGTCAGCCCAGAAGGAACTGCAGTCCAAGAAGGTATGATGATTTAACATTTGGTATTTCTTGTCTCCATATACATTTCTTTTAGCTTTTTTTTTTTAATTTTCTGTTGTACTTTTTTATATTTGTCACATGTATTTTTGCAGCAAATATTTGTTAACCAGAAAATATTGCAATATGTACTTTTAAGACCTGTAAGGTTCTCATCTATTTATGGGCAGTTGTGTTTACAGGTCATATGTCTTCTTGGCATAGGTGTTTGATCAACTAGTTTGTCCTTCTAATGCTATACTGCAAATACTATACTTCTCTTCATATCCATTATGCATAGATCATGTACATACACTTTTGATTAACTGTTTTTCTCTTATATGATACTGCTTTATTGTTAATCCCATGCAGGAATTGCAGTCGACTCTGAGCAAGCTGAAAGGCAGCCTGAATGAAATGACCAAACTGAACGCTCTGCTGTGTGAGGGGGCCAGCCGTGAACGCCAGGGACCCCTGAAAGGGGAGATGACTGACATCGACAAGCGCCTGGACGGTGTGGGCCATCGCTGAACGCCAAACTGGCTGACCTGGAAAATGACCATTGCTAAATGGAGCGAGTACTACAAGCGACTTAACAATTTCTGTGACTGGCTGAATGAAAAAGAAGGCAAACTGAATGAGGTGTATGAGAACAAGAAGGAGACGCCAGAAAACCAGCTCAGGAAGGCGGAGGTAATGGAGTTCTATCCAGCCATTGCTGTGATGTTTAGTGCCATTAAAAGTCATAGAAATTTTAACCAAAAAGCAAAAATAACAGACATACATATGTAGTTACTTAATTGCATATATATATGTGCACACACATGCACTCACTACATGATCATTTACATATTACATGCGCACACACACACACACACACACACACACACACACACACACACACACACACACACACACACACACACACACACACACACACACATGCACAAACACAGTAGCACCTGCACACACATTCAAATCTGTTTGCATGTTATAATTGCAGGCAAGCTCAGATGTACACACCCACTTACGTGCATGTATACATATATGTACAGACACATGTGCCCATGCACATTTCCACACACACACACACACACACACACACACACACACACACTCATTCATATATGTTTGCACGCATGTTTGCATGCAGAGGAATACACATGTGTATTTGTGTGCACATATACACAGAAATGCACACTTAGATGGATGCATGTACGCATGCATGAACACACTCATGTATACATGCATACATGTACCCACGCTTGTGCATGTATGCACGCACGCGTACTCATGCACGCGCACACACACACACACACACACACACACACACACACACACACACACACACTAGTGCTTACATAGAACCAGATACACAAATATACTTATAAAACTGATCTGCAAAAAAAGCTGACGTGAAAATGTTGTCTATGCTTTAGACACAGAATTGTTAAGATTTCCTCACATGTAGTTCATCCATTATGGTCGGTAATGATCAAGGACATCACATGAAAGAGGATAGGGTGCAATGTCCGTTTATGACTAATTGCCCTGATGCGTGTATGGAAGAGTCTACCACAGGCTGAGCACAACTGACCCTCAGGCAGGCACTTAAATGTCTTTATTCAGAAATGGATTTTATTTGAATTGGTAAATATAACCTTTCAGTATAGTAAAGAGGTTTCTCACTAACAACAACAATTGTTCCACTTTGCAGGCTATCTCCAGCCAGGTGTATGAAAATCACATCACACTGGAGAACCTGGAAAAGGATGCCAAAGGACTGACACAGAATTTCAGGTCCAGAGAGACGGCTGCCCTGAAGTCTAAGCTCACCAGTGTGCGACGCCAGTGGGAGAGCCTGTGCACGCGGGCCAAGGATCGTAGCACGGCACTGTCAGGCAACGTGGCCCACTGGCAGCGTTATCAGTCACTCCATGAACAGCTCATGCCTTGGATCGTCAAGGCAGAGAAGTATTGTGCCACCGAGCTGCCCAAGTGTGCTTCTCTGGAAGAGGCCAAGGACCTGTATGATCTGCACCAGGTCAGTCAGTGCTCGCAGAAGGAAAAGGGGAGGGGAGCAGTAAATGGAAGAATGAGAGTCAATATTTTAACCTGAGTAATCCAATGCAACCTGTGTTAACAATGTAACTCACTGTTGATTAACATTGTCAGATTAGTTGGAGAGCTTGTGTATTCTTTTAACTGGCAAGAACTTTGTGCATAGTTGTTGAACATTTTTTGGTGTGAATTCTGTGTGACATCACCAGCATTGGATCAGCAGTATAGATTAAAGCCACAATGCTAGGAGGGTCAACGTAAGTCATAGAGCTGAGGGTGATTTCTGTGGTCAGAAATGTCTGCATCCCTGCTGTGTATAACTACTGTTAATTAATATGCGAAAAGTATTATCTGTCATAAGCTGAGTTGATGTTTAATTCTCTAAACTCATCATTTATCTACTTGCTGTTGAACTAAAGATAGCCAGTGATTTGTATATGTGTTCAGAAAAAAAAAAGCCATTCAACACCAGCGTGATCTCTATCCCAACTTCACTGACTTCGTGAAAGTGTTTGATTGACTTTTTATCATTGTGATGACAATAATTATGTGAATATTACATTCATATAATTATTGTCATCACAGTCAGTAAAGTATATATAAAAACATATGATGACTGACTAAAATCTGCATGAACTCTTTCTGTATGTTAACTAGTGGAGCCAGTCTTTCCCTGTGAACATGCACAGTTCGTGGATGCACAGCCATTGCTTATGTAGCATGTTTAGCTATTTGCTTATTTTTAAGAATTTCTCTGTTGAACCTTTGACACTGGGATATTCTTTGTTGCAGGCATTTTTACGTGAATGTGAGGAGAACTTGCCCATCTTTGACAAGATGAGCACAGAGGCAGGCTACTTGATGGAACAGCCCAACATGGCCCGTGATCTTGACAGCATTCAGAAACGTTGGGCTAGTATCATCTCCTCTTCAGAGGATCGCTCCCACAAGGTGGAGAAGATGTTTGGCGCCTGGAATGCCTACAACAATGAACTGGAGAGTTTCCAGGAGAATCTAGACAGGCTGCAGAACAGACTGGCCCTGGATCCCAATGTGGGCACAACAGATGTGCAGGTTCTGGAGCATGAGCTGGCACTTGCTAAGGTCAGTTTGAGACATTTTAATCACTAGTGATTTTGGTTTGGAAAATAAGGCTTTAATATTCATGACAGTTTTGTTTTCCTAGTGCATTAGATTTTAATGCCTGTAATTTGTTTTTACATTTTTAAAGTAAAAATCTGCCAATACTTTGAATTTTGTAAGTGTACTAATATTAGGTGGTGTCATTATCATCGAAGTATCAGTCCTTAGAGGCACTTTAAAGATTTACCTAATACCTGTAATTAAATGTAGAAAAGTGTATTGCAATGAGTCTCAAAGCTTGTATCAGATGTATGTTTCATGTGTTTCCATTTCAAGGCTCTACAAGAAGAAGTCCGCAGTCAGCAGCCACAGCTGAATGCCCTACAGCGTCAATTTGAACAAGTTGCTCCACATGCCAGCCCAGAAGGACTGCAGGTGCTGAAGTCCAAACAAGATGCTGTGCGTAGCAGCTTTGAAGAGGCTAATGCTGCTGTTGCTGACCGACAGCGAACACTTGGCTCAGCACTGCAGCACAGACGTGACTTTTATGGACGTCTGAATGACATGGAGAAGTGGGTGAAGAAAATGCAGAGAAAGCTGGACGCAGGAAGCGAGATTTACTCCGATGAAGTGGGTGACACCTTGGCAAAACTCAAGGTACAATCATTGATATTGTGGATCATTGCTTTTCAAGCCTCTCTAGTATTTGATCCTGTTTTTTGTTTGTTTGTTTTTGTTTTTTTTGTTTAAACTGAAAAGAGTTTTGAGATGTATGTGCCTCTGTTTAGTTGGTAATTCTACCCTCTGCATGTCCATGAATATGCTTGATATGATACTAATGTCGCACCATCCATAAATGTGTGTGCATGATATTGGAGTGCCCAGATGGACAAGGGAGACAACAAACGTAAAAATTTAAATATACATCATCATCGGATTATGTAAATTTAGAAAGGAAGTGGATCAGAAAGAAAAGAAACAAAATTAATTATTTCAATGCAGGCAGCTGAATTTTGAAAATAAGGTTGTTAATGCACATGAGTCACGCACATATATTATGTAGATCTGGGATAATCATCAACAGCACTATTAATAGTGGCTGTGCAGCATTCTGTTTACAGTGAGAGAAAGACAGCTTGGAATGAGGAAAGAAAAATGGGGCTAAGATCACAGAAAAGAGTTGATTTTTTTTTTTTTAAAGGACAAGAAAAATTAATATGTACTGTTTCAGTTTCTTTATTTTTCATCTTCTTTTTTCTCATTGATTATTGCCTTGCAGGCCATGAAGAAAGAGTGTGGAGAGCAGGACCCAGCCTTCCAGGCTCTGCAGCAGGAGTTCAAAGACCTGATTCAGAACTGCAGCGAGGAGGAGAGAGCCATCCTGATGGACCGCTTTGACAAGGTGGTGGACGGCTACACCAAGATGGAGGACCTGATATCGGAGCGAGAGAAAGTCTGCCATCAGTGGAGCAAATACAGTGATGCTCAGAAAGCTGCTCAGGCAAAGCTGAAGAACCTGCAGGCTCGACTAGCTGCCCCTGACATCAAAGAGGAAGAGGTGAGCAGTTTTGTTTGAAATTATTATGTTATGCTCTCCTCTGGAATGCTACACGCTCATCTGTGTAAGAACGCTGAATGTGGATAGATGTCATCCTGAAGAAGCACATATGCACTTACCCAACCCTTATTCTTTACAGCGTACTCATATATATATATATATATACAAACAAGCAATCCATATACACACATTAGTATTCAAAGTAACGTCGCATGAAATCCTGCACATTATTCAGGTCTGTAACAGTCATTTTCAGTTTCTTCATTCAAACTGTGACATTGTTTTTACAGGTGGCCAAGATCATGAGGAGATCCAAGAGCTCAGAAAGACCTTGAGCCCCTGGGCCCAAGAAGCAGAGGCTCTGGATGAGATGATGACCTCAGCACAGATGGTGATCAAAGACCGTGCCACTCAGAGAACACTCCACTTCGGATCAGAGCTTCAGGTAAGAGTCCATAGATAAGAAGAATTTTTGCTGAGTTTCTTCATGTACCATTGTTAAAGGCAATTACAATGTTTGTAGGGTTTGAACATATTCAGACTTGCATCTTTAACACAGAAATTCCGTTACAGCTGAGAACTATGTGTGATATGCAGACTCTATTGACTTTCTTCATTGAAAAGTTTTGTGTAAGTAAGTTTTGCCTTCAAACAAACTCAGAAAGACTATTGTCTGTATAAATGATTTATTATACACAAGATCACTGATATATCTACTGCAGTGGGTAATTGATGATGTTTTTTCCAGGCCTTGGAAAATCTGTGTGACTCGGTGGGGCAGACAGCAACACAGAAAGAGGAGCGCCTTGGAGAACTGCTTCAGCTGAGTGATGACTTTGGAGGACGCAAGGATGCCCTGGTCAGGGCTTTACAGCAAGTGGACGCCAGGATCTCTGAGGCTAAACCAGGGTCTTCTTCACTGCAAGGCATACGTGACCTGGTCCGAGAGATTGAGGTCAGTGTTCAAGTCAGTTTCATGATCAATTTGGTTTGGTATTTGCATTTTATATATCATATTCTACTGGTGTCTCATCTGTAATGTAGAACACTGAAGAAATATTTTACCTGGCATTTATTTATGAATAGCCATTTTATACAACACTGCCTGCTGGTATAAGCATGATTTTTATATATGTATATCTTGTCATAAAAGGTATTCCTTGGAACTAATACTGAGGTTTAATTCAGTGCAGCCGTGGTTGATGTGCAGGATATCCGTGATGATATGTTCTCCCACAACCCAGAGTATGAACAGCTGCGTGAACTTGGCCGACAGATCATGCATGCTGACCCCTCCCAAATCAGCCCAAGTGCAGTCACAGCTGGCTCAGGTGAGTCTCCTCATTGCCTCAGTGGCCTGCAGTGTCTGGAGCTGATGCACATTGGTTGGGAGGGGATATGCTTCTTGGTGCTTCACGTGGTATTGTTGACTGTACAAACAAAACCCGTCTTTTTAATATTATTTCCCCTCCATGGTTCATTTCTGTCCCATCTTTTCTTTTCTACAGTCTTTTTCTTATTCTCACTCTTGCTTTTTCTTCAGTTCAATGCATTGAATGCACACAAAGTGCTAACATTTATCAGGCACAGGTCAGTCATTATTACTGTCACAGGTGGAGGAATATTGATTCGATTTTCTAGGGGCAACTCTTTGGTTTCCCAAATTCCACGTGTGTGAATAAATGACTTTCTTACTGTCAGTCACACTAGTGTCTAATAGATCTTGTGTACTATAACTGGTGATATATAAAGTGCTGAAACTGTGTGAGTGTCTGTGTGTGTATGCTATTTTTATGATTTTTTTTAAAAAAAAAACACACACACACACACACACACACACACACACACACACACACACACACACTAACAAACTAAATTACAGTCATACTGATACAACTCAGATTGATTTACCTTGGTTCAAGGAAAACCAGTGAAATTTCTGATTTCCTTTAACAAACAAACACACAGCAGCAACAATAGAGACAACAACACAACATCAACAGCAACAACAGCAGCAGCAACAAGAAGAATAACATGAATGATGATAATGATAATACAGGTGAGCGAAGTGTGGGAGAAAATACAACGGAAACTTGGAGAGCAACACCAGTACTACAGTGGGGTGGCCAACCTGTGGCAGTCCTACAATGACGCCAAGCAAGGTGTCGGGCGAGTTCTGGAATCAGTGGCCCCTGTGGTGGAACAGAATATTTCTTTCAGCAACCAGGCAGATGTCAAAAAATCCCTCGATCAGCATAAGGTCAGTGCATGCAGGGTTCTGATGTACTGAAAAACGACAGACTTGTTAAGGTGGTGACAGTGGTTAGAATTCTCCATATAGAATCAGTAAAGTAAATTGTGTTGCACTGGGAAGAAAAAAAAAATTATCATATCTTTTATGACTTTTTGTCCTGTTTTCTACTTTGTTTGAAAATACTATTTTGTTCCTATCTGTACTGGTGCATACCTTTTGAACAGAAACATATTTTAGGTGTTTATGTCATTCTACACTCCTTCACATCTTTCACGAAGATGATGTACCGTGTTTAGAAAGTCACGACTGTTTTGCTCCGAATGCAGTCAGAGGCCACAGCATGTAAAAAGAGAAAATGAAAGTATGTAGTAGCACTTGGTCACTAAAAGTGATGAGAGCATCATACACAAAGGAATCGACAGGTTCCCATTCATGCTTTCTGTCTCTCCAGAATGCGGAGTTTGAGCTTCATGCCAACCAGACCCAGTTAGACCACATGAACAACAAAGGAGTACAGCTCCTGGAGGAACTACGCAAGGTGCCCAGTTTCAACTCGTCTGTTATGGAACAGGATCTGGACCATATCAACCATCAGTGGGAGTCTGCCAACAAGGTGGGTGTCTTCTTTGTTGGTCAGTTCTTATCACAGTTTGTACATTTTGTCTGCTGTCCTAAATGTTTGATGCTCACAATAGAAGCTGTGAAATTAGTATGTAATTTAGTGGTAAATCATTGCACGCTTTTTCAAAAAAACAAAAAAACAGATTATCAAATATTTGAATTTGGTGATGTAGAAACTAAAATCAGTTGTTGGCAAGATCACTTGTATCATGCAGGTAATACATTTTTTATTTGCAGTACTTTTTCCCACTATCACAATTTTATGGTCAGGTCATACAAGCACAAAATTATTCAAGTCCATCTTTTTTCCTTTTGAAGAGACACTAAGTTACTTCCCTTTCAGCTGTTTGCAAATGATAGTGATAACAATATCAAAGACAGGAAGATGTGAAGCATTCATTAAAAAACCTCAACATGTTGTTTTGACAATGAATACTACTGTTTTCAGTGGAACATGATACAGCAGGTTTTCATTTGCATTGGAAAAAAAAAAAAAAAAAAACAAAGCAAAACGAAAAAATGTTGGAATAATGCAAGAACTCACTTTAGTGACCGTTTTGAATTTGGTGATTAGTAATGTCGACAAGAGATCCTGTAGGCAAGCTTTTTGTTTTTAAACATCTTGCTTATTTTCTTCAATGTCCATTTATTTATTTCACATGGACCTTCAGAACTCTTATCCTCAGCAATGAAGCTGCACATTTCTGGTGCAGTTGGCAGACAGCAGCAGTGATGTTTTTCTTGGTGCAGGTGGTGGATGCTCACAGGGAAAACTTGGAGGCCCAGATGGTGTGCTGGGACCAGGTGACCTCTGGTAGAGACGAGGTGGGAGCCTGGGTCAACAGCATGCTCAGCAAGCTGGATGAGAGTGTTCGTCATTTCGATGACGCTGTCAGTGTGGAGGCCAGGCTGACCAAGTTCAAGGTCAGTGTTGGTGAAGGATTTCTTTTTTAAAAACTGTCAATGCTTTAAGCTGTGCATTGGCTGTCATTTCTTTTCTATGTTCGTTTCTGGCATGCACATAGGCATGCTTAAGTTTAGATTAAGGACAGGAGGGATTTGCTTGTGTTGTAACTGTATCCCCTTTTTGATGATGTTTATCCATTTGTGTTGTTCATTATGTCATGAAATAATTCTTTCATTGATTTAATTCTGTCTGGGAGTATGCAAGTTTTCAGTAACTGGTAAATGATACAATATATAGTCTTTAATGCAGTGAGAAACAAATGAATTCTTAGTTCCAGGTTTGCCCAAAGATTGTAGCATGACTGGCCCCTCCTGTCTTGTTGCAGGAAGAAGCACCCTACTATGCTGAAGTGATGACAGAGGTGGCCCAGAAGATTAATGAGCTGTGTGAACTCAACCAAGGTCAGAGGATCCCAGAGCTGGAAACTCTCGGAGGGAAATTGAAGAGAAGTTTGAACGTGCTGCGGTACTGGCCAATCAGCTTTCAGCCACCATGTCCAATTTTTCGGAGGAGCAGCAAGATCTTCAGCAGGCCATGCAGGAAGAGACCAATTGGCTGAACCAGTTGAAAGATGTGCTGGCACGATGCGACGACATCTCAGGGGAGGACTCTGACATTATCAGGAGACTGGGAGAGTGCAAGGTGAGGTGTTTCTGTACTGGTGGCATAGCTGTGATATGTGATGAACTTGTGTGTGTGTGTGTGTGTGTGTGTGTGTGTGTGTGCGCGCGCGCACATGTGGAGAATGTTCACTCCTTTTTACACACATGCACACACATTCATTAGTACCGATTAGGATACATGCAGCTTGCATGCTCACACACTCGTACATAAGAATATGACAAAGTATATGTATTCAAAAAAAAAATTGCAAGCACACACACAAACGTCACTATGTCTTGCTTACATTAGTGTTATATTAACAAATTTTGGTTAATAAGAATGGACATATTGATCCCAACAGAATTACTTGACTTAACAAATTTGGTCAAACCCAGATTCAGCTAACATTGAAATAAAATGTGAGTCCCTTCAATGTTGGATAATATATACTTACTTGATTGTAAATAGAAACAAGAAGAGATGCAGATACTCGTTGCAAGTATGCTGTAGATATTTTTAATGAAGTGCACAGCTGCCATTATTCCTAGATCTCTCAGGTGTTTCCCTATTTTCAAAAATTTATTCCTAAAATCCAGAATTTGGTGAAAAAGAAAATCAAGATTTTTAAATCTAGTTGCAAAGTTTCAAGATTTTTAAGTTCTATGAAAAGAAATGTGGGGTGGGGTCATTTTTAGAAAAGGCTGATGAAATATTGCTGAAGAAGAAAACCAGTATCATGCTCTGTGAGTTTTCGTAACCACACTGAGTGGATTTTATGTTTGCTTTGTAAGCCGTTCATTTTACAGGTAAAGCAAAAAAAAAAAAAAGCAAAGATGGTTTCAGTTTATAGCCAGACTGGCCCTTTCATCCCCAACTCCCGGACTCAGGCCCCAGAATGTTGGCAGCAGAGATACAGCTTTGAAGTGAATTTGAATGTTTACATCATGATTACGTGGACATGTATGCATATGTGTGTCTGAATACACACATACACTCATGCATCACCCACCCACACACACACACTCTCTCTCTCTCTCTCTCTCTCTCTCTCTCACACACACACACTACACACACACACACACACACACACACACACACACACACACACACACACACATTGATAGCATACTCACTCACTTTGAGTAACTTGATGAATAACTGGCTTGTCTTTCAAATCAACAGCACTTGCAGGATGAGTTGGCCTCTCACAAGAAGAAAATCCTGGCTATCCAAGACAAAACAGCTGCCCTTCTCAACAAGTACCCATCTGTGGAAATGTCCAGCCTGGCCAAAGATGCTAACGTTCTGGCCAAGAAATTTGAATCTTTGGTTGGTCGGGCAGAGCGTATTGATGACACTCTGGTTGGAGCACTGGAACAACACTGTCAAGAAGCTCAACAACAACAGGCCAGGTGGCTGGCAGCTGCCAAAGAGAAGGTGGCATGGTGTGGGGACACATAGGAGGTGATCGATACAGTGTGGAGGCTAAACTGTCTACAATGAAGGTATGTGTGCAGTTTCTGCATATTTTGTATGACTGTGAATGTTACGATGTCTTATTATTAAGTTTATAAGATAGTTCTGAAGGAAAAGATCTCGTTAATGATGGAGTCCACAGTCCTGATGGTATTTCAGCAAATGCATAGCCTCTTTTTTTTCGGAGCTTTAGAGCTCACTCATTTGGACTATCTTTACTTAAATCCACTATGGTCAGTGATAAAGTTCAGCTGGCGTCTGATGTCAGGAGTCAGTGATGTCAACATTGTTCTTTGCTTAGAATGCTGCTGGTTTCATCATATGTGAGGTTGATGGCCCATGGTTTCTATCATCAGATGATGTGCTGACAGTCAGATCCAGAATACTGTGGAACCTCTCTATTACGACTTTAAAAAAAAGCTAAAATCAAGTCTTAAGAGGGAGGGTTCTTATAGGGAGGATGATGATAACTACAGAAACACATATCCAATCATCCTAAGGTGTCCACACAGTAAATCAAACTCAAAATGTCAAGGCATAAGTTTATCAGACATGCTAAACATGAATTTGCATAAAACTGTCCTTTTAAGGTGCTTGGGAGAATCCATAACAATTTGTGAAGGAATACACAAATTCAGTTAGCCCATAGAGGTAGGTTCCTCCACCAAGGAAATGGAGAAAACTGAACAAGTTCTGATGTGGTGCAGTGGTGTGAGCTTACAATGGGAGATCACTCTGAGTGACCTACATGGAATTGAGGTGAAGTTAGTTCCCTGCTCTCTCAATGTTATTTTTTTTTATATGGGGATCCTGATAATATGGTGTTATTCAGTGCCAAGTAGGAATAAGGCATTTGTTTCGACATGTAAATATGAAGAAAAGTGACTCTGAGCAATATTTATTCCAAATATTGATCACAAACCACTTGATCAATTGTTGCACATCTATTTTTGATGCATTTTTGGTCGTTTGTTGGCCAATATTTTACACATCTTATTCGACCAAGATTGGTTGGCCCAAATCCCAATTATGTATTTGTAATACTGATTAATTTGTTTAATGAAGTAGGTCAGTCATTTTCATTCAGGTCACACCAGGAAGGAGTTGAGATAGGGAAGGTCAAACAGGGAAGTTCTATAGTATAACAAATATGAAGCAAAAACTACAGCCATGTCATATAGTCCCAAATCTGATTATATAATCAAAAGAGCATCCTCATCATCCTTGTTTACTTTTTTGTTTGGTATTCTACTTTCAATGTCCTCTTAGTGGCATCAGTCCCTTGCTGCTCATGTCAAGAACTCCT
The DNA here is from genome assembly GCA_016801955.1 of Conus betulinus. NCBI lineage: Eukaryota > Metazoa > Mollusca > Gastropoda > Neogastropoda > Conidae > Conus > Conus betulinus. The sequence continues at coordinate 518,186 of JADBJO010000491.1, forward strand.
TCCATACAACACCACTCCCAGGTTCCACCATAGGCATCTGTCAGTGTCAGGCCGCCTACCATGTGTGTGTGTGTGTGTGTGTGTGTGCGTGTCTGTGGTGCGTGTGTGTGTGTGTATGTGTGTGTGCGCGCACGCGCGCACATCTGTGTGTGTGTGTGTGTGTGTGTGTGTGTGTGTGTGTGTGTGAGACATGGATAAAAGAAATCAGTAGGGCAAGCAACAAAAATCTTTAGTTGGAAAAACACCTTTATAAAATGTAATGCTTAAATGATTAGATAGTATTCTATAAAAAGCAAATGAGTGTGCATGTGTGTTTGACATGGGTAAGATTACTTACATGTATTTTGACAAATACATGGAACAAAAGTTTATTTGGCTGAGAAGAATACCCTCAAATATAATGCCTAAATAGGTAGTGAATATTTCTTCAAATATAATACCTGATTAGGTATTAGATATTCCATCGGAGCTATCTGTTGAAAGAAAATTACAGACCTAGAAATGAAAGGATCAATCAAACATTTAAAAAAAAAAATCCCAACCCATTAACTGATGATGATTTTGCTTTGACCAGGATCTGAGCAAAAACATGGAGGAGGGTGAGCGTAAGCGAGCCGAAGCACTGGCGCGGCTGGATGCTGCACGTGGAGTGTTGCCTCGTGCGAAGCTGGCTGAACTGGAACAGCAGAGCCGAAACTTGGAGAAGGAGTGGAACTTGCTTGTGGGCCAGATGGAGCAAACACAGTATGTGTGTGGAGTGTGTGTGTTTGTTGGTGTGCGCAGTGTGTGTGTGTATGTGTGTGTGTGTGTGTGAGTGAGTGAGTATGTTTTTGTGTGTGTGTGTGTGTGCATGTGTGTGTGTGTCCATTCTTGAATGCAGATTCACTTTAAGTGTGTTGGGTGAGAAAAGGGAATAGGCTCAGTGTGCTCAGTGTGCGTGTGTGTGTGGTGTGCATGTGTACATGCATGTGTTTTAGTGAAAGTGAATGATTGCTATGTATATGTGTTTGCTCATTCTTCAGTTGAATGTATATTGACTGAAAGTGATGTCAGATGAAAAAAGGAAATTTGTGTGTGTGTGTGTGTGTGTGTGTGTGTGCATATGTGTATTTGTGCGTGTGCATGTGTTTGTGTGTGTGAAACAGAGAATGTTTGTAATTTTTTTGTGTGTGTGCGTGGGTTTGTATGAATGTGTGTGTGCGTGCATGCAGAATAGAGGGTCTGCTTGTGTGTGTATGAATGAATGTGTGTGTGTGTGTGTGTGTGTGTGTGTGTGTGTGTGTGTGTGTGTGTGTGTGTGTGTGCGTGTGTGTGTGCATGCATGTGTGTGTGTGTGTGTGTGTAGTGTGTGTGTGTGTGTGTATGTGTGTGAGTGTGTGTGTGATATTTAATAGTGTATTCATAGATGGGAAGATGTGTGGTGTGTGTGTAAATACAGGTTCACAAAACATGAACTAGTTGTTGGAATAGTCTCAAGGATTGTATGTATGTCTGTGTGTACATGTGTGCACAGTCTTGAATGTGGCGTATTCCAGAGACAAGCTTGAGAACTCTGTGGACCAGTGGGATGTGTACGACAGCCAGCACGAGTCTCTGTCACAATGGCTGAGGGACACGGAGGCCAGTCTGCGCAGTGAAGCCACCCTCAAACCTGACTTGGCTTCCAAGAACAATCAGCTAGACTTCTTTAAGGTCTTTCATTTTGTGATAGATTGGCTGGCTTGCTTTTAGGTTTAAAAGTTGACTGCCTTGTTGATTGTATGATCAAAAGATTCATTAATGACTGTGGTTGATTGGTCACTTCACGGACCCAAGATTGACCGAGTTTTTGGTTGGTTGTTTGAGAATTAAACAGTTGATTGTTTCAATGAATTATGGATTGACTGACATTTGTTTTGGATTTTAAGATACTTGTGCCCTTGAGTTGTTTGATTGAATGAATGAACTTCAAGCTAAAATAGAATGAAGTTTAGATTAACTGACATAACTTTTTTCTACCAATTTTGCTTCTTTATCCACTGGCTCATGCATCCCTCTTCTCAAAAAAGAAAATCATCCATCCGTATCAGGTTAATGTTTCAGTTGTTTTGTCTGCTTTCTGCAGGACATGGAAAATGCGTGTGTTGGCAAGGCGAAAGGAGTTTGACAACATGAGAGACATGGCACAGAAGATCTCCCACTCCAGTGGAGACGCACGCACAGCTTCCTACGCCAACCAGCTGGTCACCAGGTTTCAGGCCCTGGCAGCAGCTGTCAGGTGACTTGTGTGATCGTCATTCAACCAGGAGTGCTGAGAAGGGATTTCACTCATATTTTGAAATAAGTTTCTGTCGAGATCATATGTAAATTATTCTTTCTGCTTTTTTTTTTATTGTACTTTTTTAATATGTGAAGCAGCTGTCAGGCTGTTTTTTTTTTCAGTGCTGATTGTATTGAAAATGAAGAGTCAGTGTATGCATGTCACCTGTGAACATCGTAATTCTGATACGATTAAAAATCTAGAGTAATAGTGTGTGTGAACATGCATACATGTTATACATGCTGGGCATATGTGTGTGTGTGTGTCAGGAACAAGTCGAACAAGCGGAGAAAAACATTGACGACCATGAAAATTTCCTTCAACGTCACAAAGCCTGTGTGGACTGGTTAACCAAAGCACAACAAGAACTAGACTCCTGTGCAGACATGGTGGGCGATGAAGATTCCCTCAGTGTTAAAACTCCCTTGTTCAGGTAAGTAGTTTGTGTTCAAAATCTTTCTTTTCGTGCAGATGACAAAGAGATGGCTGTTACATTTTCCTGGGATTAATCTTCTAGCAAAAATTTTCTTGTGTGTGGACAGAGAATACTTCATGATTTTTGTGAAAGACTGTGGTATTGTAATTTGGCTATGTGTGTGTGTGTGTGTGTGTGTGTGTGTGTGCGTGTGCATGCATGCGTGTATGTATACTGTTACGGATGTGCGCATATTATGTTGTTATGAATTGCATTGGTGATGTGTTTGAATGTGCATGAGTATTGAAGCATGTATATGTGTGTTATTGTATTTGTTTCTCTCTCTCTCTCTTTCTCTGTCTGTCTGTCTGTCTCTGTCTATCTATCTATCTGTCTCTGTTTCTCTCTCTGTTGTCTGTGTGTCTCTTTTTCTGTCTTCTGTCTTCCCTTCCCCAGTGCTCTCTCTCTCACTCTCTTTCTCTCTCTGTCTGTCTCTCTCATCCTCTGACTTTCTTTGTTTCCCCTCTAACCGTCCTCCCTCTCTGTGTCTGTCTGTGGTCTTTCACACACACACACAGACACACACACACACACACACACACACACACACACACACACACACACACACACACACACACAAACAATATACACACACGCACACTCACACACAGATACACAATGTGTGACAAGATGTATGTAACAAGTATGTAACAAAGTAAGCATTTTTTTTTCAGGACTTACTGGCTGAAAAGGAACAAGGCCTGGCTTTGTTCAATGCTGCTCTTGAAGCAGGGGAAAAACTCTACCCTAACACTTCAAATGAGGGCCGGGAGGAGGTGCGGCGTGACCTGCGTAACATGCGGGACAGCTGGGAAAGCTTTAATGATGCCTTGAACGAAACTCAGCGTTCACTAGAGAGCAGTCATATGCAGTGGTCAACTTTCGATGAGAACTTTGAGCAGCTGATGCAGTGGGTTCATAACACAGAGCCCCAGGTCATGATGGAGCCAGAGCTCAAAGCCACTCTGCAGGAAAAGAAAACCCAGCTACAGAATCTCAAGGTAGGGACATAGATGGGATCTTGCAAGTGAAATATAGAGTAATATTGATGTAATATTATCTGTATGATCTGTAATTTGTACCCTAGATTCATGACCACTGATTATGAATTATTCCTGTTTTGGAATGAGCTTTTATCAGTAACATTGGTGGAAGTGTTTGTAGTATTTGACTGCCCATTTCCAGGGGGGAAAAAGAATTCATTCTAGTGGTATTTACCATGTGATTTTGAATCTGAGGATTTAAAGTCTGCCAAGACAGTTCATTAGGCAATCATTTTTTTTACTTTAAAGCAAGACAACAAACATTTTCAAAGCTCTGTTACTGCTCTCTCAGCCATGCAAGATTTGAGAATTAGGCTTGGAAGAATTCTATCCTATATTGATATCAGGGCTGACACAATGTTGGATTGACTTGTGCAAACCATTCGACAGTTGTATGCTGCAAACCTGCATACCGTTTTTGTTGTGGAGGAAGCCTAGTTACCTATGTATCTTTTTTCTGTCTTCATACCTGGATGCCTTTGGTTGGTGTGCAGACAAGGTGTCAGGACATCCTGTCTCACCAGACCATGATAGACAGCATCAGTGACAAGGGCACAGCACTGGCCTCTGCCCAGGTGCAGAATAGGCTGAAGCAGCTCAACGCCAAATACAACACTCTCTGCAGCAAGGCTCAGGTGTGTAGGTGTAATCATGCGCATGCATGTGTATGTGCGGTTTGTGTATGCATGTGTATGGAAATGTGCTTGTGCTAAGAGAAAAGAAGTGTGCATACTTGACCTTGAGTGCGAATGTACTCTCACACAATTCATACTTTTGAAAATATGGTATGTTGTGTGAAGCATGTACATGTGTATGAGTGGACATACCACTCAGTCAAACCATCAGTTGTATTCTTCATTCACATGCTTTTATGATAGCGTAGTCCATCAGTCAGTGATGTCTTGGTGACTTTATTGTGGCAGGCCCAAGTACGGCAGGTAGAGAGCTGTGTGGAGCAGCACCAGGCCTACCAGGACTCTGTGCAGGCCTGCAGGGACTGGATGTCAGCTGCACGGGATCGTCGTGGCTGTCTGTGCAGAGGCTGGTGGGGACAGACAGTCTTTGCAGAACAGACTGGACAGACTACAGGTTAGCTCTCTGTTGAAAGGCAAAGCAAGTAATTTATTTTACCAACCTTGTCCTGGGAAAGAAAAAAGATGACTTCCAGCGCTAAGTACTGGGTTTCTTTGATGCCAGGGAAAATGTGATTTTGTAATACGTAGCAGTGTTCAGATCTATTGGATAGCAGAGTTCCTTGATCCAAGTTAGGCTTGATCACAAAGCATAATGGTGTAAGGCATTGCATTGTTGAATATGGAAGCACAATTTGCTTGAGCTTTAGTTGCTAGTTGATGAATTAAATGGAAAATTCTTTCAAAACTCAAGTTTAGATTAATGTTGAAAAAGCCAGACTATTAACATACAGAAATCTCCCAGTTTATCTGATTTATGGTCATCTGCTGCATGATGATGGTTATCAGCACAAACCTGTCATCCCTTGTCCAGGATATTATGAACCAAATGCGAAATAGAAAGTGATGTGGAAACTTGTAGACAGATTCAGTTGATGTAATCAGAACTGTTTAGTCTACACATTTGGCGTAGAATTCTATGCATTCCGACCCCAAATACGCAAATACGCATTTTGGAACCTCGGTACGCATTTCAGCATTTCGCCGGTACGCGATTTCGGAACACAAGCTATTTTGTGTGTTGCCGTCTTTTGACAAACTTGATGCGCCATACAAGCAGCCTGACATTCTGCTGCGTTCAGCAGGGCTGCCCGCCCGCCTCTGTTATTGACTTATTTCCCTTTACTGCCCGCTAAGGTTGCAGGTCAGAACGAAAGGCGGCACGCATTTACCGTGACGCAATTTTTCCTGTGTCACTGATCGTGTCAGTCGGGGGCCTTTCGCACTGTCCTAAGCAAGAAAGAGGGGGGGGGGGGGGGGGGGGTTGAGAGGGGAGAGTGGGCATAGATTTGAAAATCTATTTTTTGGTTTGGTGTTTTAGTGGGAACGATCGGATGGTGTGGTCAAGCGTCACGTCACATAGGCTCCCCGAAAAAAGATTCTCTCTCGAGAGAAGCTCCTGCTTGACAATCCATTCCGATCGTGGTCCATTTTGCTTTTGGCACTAGCTCTGGAGTCACTAAGACACCGATGGAGCTTCGGAATACATTACTGGGTTTCGGTTGGCTTGTGTCTGGATTGTCAGGCTGGCCTGGGGTTGAATCACCCCCTTGGCTTGATGACCAGTGTTGGCACATGGGGGGCAGGAATGGACATATTTCTTTATGTCCTCTGCCATCCCTGGCCAATAGTACTGCTTCATCACCCATTGCACTGTCTGCCCTACATTGATATGTCCTGGCGAACAGAGTGTATGTCCCACTTCCATCACTCGGGTCCGGTGTGGCGCCGGGACCACAAGTTGTGAATGATCTTTATTCAGCCTACGATACAGAAGAACATGACTCCAGAGGATCTTGCTGCACTTAAGAGTGCTTACACCAAGAAACTCAGCCAGTAAATTTCAACTGTGAAATGTGTTAATAGTGTATATATATAGTGTATATATTGTGGTTCTTGACAATTTATCCTAACTGGAATAAGTGAAAGAAGGTGTAGAGAGGACATGAACTGGTAATGTTACATTAATCAGAAGATAGTCAAGGCTTGGACAGCTAACAGCTAACAGGTGAACTTATTTTATTTCTTTTTGATTTCTTTTTGATCCAACATGTCACACACACACACACACACACACACATTAATTAGCAACTTTATTTAGATTAATGTGCATGTTAGTGTTTTTAATATTATCTTGTGCGCAAAAGTAGACTACACATTTGACATGGCTGACTACACATTTTGGTCATCTGACTACACATTGGTTTCGAGTGGGGTAAACAGGTCTGTGTAATATAAATACATACTGTTATCAAAGCAAATTTTCTGCTCATAGTCATTTGTCACCCAGTGATATTTAGTACAGATTTGATATGTCTTGTTCCAGGACCTGATGAACACAGTACAAGAAGGAGAGGCTAAGCTTCAGGCAGCACAACGCAACAGCGACAAAACCTTGCCCAACACTTCCTCTCAGGGTCAGGCAATCATCCAACGTGAATCGGCTGCCTTGCAGCAGGAGTGGGATGCCCTGGCCACTCGCATGAAGGAGACCCAGCAGACCCTGCAACATGCCATCAAGAACCTGGAGACTTATGATGTGTCCTGTGAAGCTCTGAACCGTTGGCTCAGGGATGCTGAGTCTCAGCTGAAAGACTATAACTTGAAATCCTCACTGCAGGAGAAACAGACCCAGGTTGAAAAATTCAAGGTGAGTGATTATGTTTTGTGTATGTTACATAGTTATTGGCTGATTTGTATGTACTACATGTAAGATAAGTCTGAGATACTATGTGTATAGTTTGTTAATATATAAATGTATTCAGCTAGGGCAAAAAACATAAGATTATTTCCCAATGGCTCAGTGAAAATATGAAGTATCATGATATGATGGAAGCCATATTGACATCACTGTTGTTTGAAAGAGAATGATAAAAAAAGAAACATTAGAAAATTTATACTAAGTATATATGTGTGTATCATTTCTTTGTGTGTATTGCAGAGCCTTCAGCAGCAGATCATCAGCAAGCAAGGTCAGTTTGACGATCTCCAGAACATGGCAAGCCAGGTGCAGGGATCGGATGTCCGACTGAACAACTACAGCAGTCAGCTCATCTCCAAGTACGAAGGGCTCAAGAACACAGCCAGGGTGAGAAGAACTGTCGGTGACTGAGAGTGGTATTCCATGGGGGTGTCTGGATTCTGGGGTTACTGCTAAACCATGGTGTTCCACGGAGGTGTCTTGATCCCATGGGGATATCTCAACACCTGGGGTTACTGTTAAACCACTGTCCAGTGAGGGACATATATAGTTATGAATTTGTTGTATGATAATCACAGTGAACTCTTGTATTTTAAATGGGTCAGGAATTGATATTGGTGTTGATTCTGGTATCAGTAAGTCGTGATGATATATTGATTGTTGATAGAATGTAATTCTAAAGGGGGAAAAAAAGATGTTTTGCTGTGGAATGCGTATGTTCATATTGTGTTTTCAAATAATGTAATCATCCATACATTTGCGAAAGAAAAATGGAGTATAAACAGTTGAGTATTGTACATTAGAAGGTATCTTTTAGTCAACATTCGCCAAATTTCTTTTATATTCAATCATTGCAGGTAAAAAAAAAAAAAAAAAAAAAATCATAAGTTGTTTTAAAAGGTATCTTTTCATCAACATTCGCTAAATTTCGTTTATGTTCAATCATTGCAGGTAAAAAAAAAAAATCATAAGTTGCTTATAAGTAGTATATAGAAACTCAGAATTACTTAATTTTAATGGACCTACAGAGATGTTTCTAATGGGTCACATGTAATAAAACAGATATATTGAACACAGCAAGTCAGCATTGCAATCGCGACAGTAAATGGTGCCTATCAACTCAGCTAATGTTGGTGGTATGTAATAGAGAAATCACATTTTGTCAGCAATGTGGGTTGGTGGCTGACTCAATGGGGCACTGACCATGGGAGTTAGAAGAGCCCATGTTTTTGACTTCAGTCTTGCAATGTTTATGTTGCTGTTTTTTCTCCCACTCCGTGAGATGCTGAATGGTGGTCTAAGTGCTTGTGTTTCAGATGAGAGCTGAGATCACATATATTATCATGCACTTAGCAGCCATTAGTGAAAGAACCTGCAGAAACAAAGGTGCCTAAGGAAAATTTCTGTCGAAGGAAAATCCACTTTAATTTCTTAACTGAAATCGTAATCAGAAAAGAAGAAGAAAGCGGAAGTTGACACCAAGTTACAGTGACCGCACTTCATCTTTGGAGAACAGCCCGCATTTCACTCAGAAAAAAATGTAAAGTTATATTGTGCAAAACTGCGTGATGAAATGCAACACAGTACAATGCTTTAAATTACAGCATGGTAAAATAGAGCATGAAGCAAGAACAAAATTTGATGGTTGACAGGATACGATAAGACAGCGTTAGGATCATGGAAGATCACACTTTTCACTAGAATATTTACTCCCAATAGAGTACAGTATGAGAAAATGCAGTATAATTGTCTACAATTCAGCACAATACTATACAGTATCATTGGATCCAATATTTTATAATTTAGTACAACTCAACACTACACAGTACTGATGTAAAAGGTGTAATGGATGACAGGATTTAACAGGACAGTGACGAGAGTTATCCACAGTGGCAAGCCCAGTGCAAGTCACTTCAAAAACAATGTAGTAGAGTGTAATACACTTCAGTACTGTAGAACTAAAGAATCTGTGTGGGGAGATGGGCAACTTTTGATAAGCACATTACCAAAATAGTGAGGACAACACCATGGTGATGTCCTTTTGACAGAGAATGCACACTCTATATGCATGAGGTCAATGATCTAAGACATCAATGTAACCATGCCTCACAAATATATGTCATTTTCTTTTCTGCTGAAAACTCATGTGCACTCACTCACAGTTGTACATTGGCTGTCTATGCCCATATGTATGGATTGGGAGCATGCACCTTTGAAGGATAACTGTTCCAGACTGATCTTGTCTAAAGGCAAGCTTTGATCATCTCTCTCTATACCAGATCTTTGGTAGAACACAACATGACATAATACTAATGGAGGAAAGTGTGCTGGCTCATAGGACGTGATAGGCCGATGGCAGGAGTTTGTGGAGGATCACACCATCTACCAGAACAACTACGCCCAGTGCGCAGAGTGGGTGGCCACACTACGCAAGCGGCTCCAGATCTGTGGAGATCTGGGGGGACAAACAGGACGTGGAAGACAGATGCATCAAGCTGCAGGTGTGTGTGTGTGTGTGTGTGTGTGTGTGTGTGTGTGTGTGTGTGTGTATGTGCGCGAGACTACACAGTCTCTTTCTGGAACAGCCTGCAGTTGTGTGTGTGTGTGTGTGTGTGTGTGTGTGTGTGTGTGTGTGTGTGACTACACAGTCTTTTCTGGAGCAGCCTGCAGTTCTGTCTTTTTTCTGTCTTTGTCTTTTTTTTTTTTTTTTCTGCTTTTGTGTCCATCTGTCTTTGCGTATCAGTTGGTCCAAATGTATTTTTACGTGTTTTTTTCTGTCTGCATCTCTCTCTCTGCTGTTTGTTTCACTACCTCTCTCCATCTTTTCACTCTCTCAAGTCAGTGTATAGATGCCTTTGGATATGGCTGAAAATACACTGCATGTCTGATTCCTTCAGATCTTGTTGCAGCCATCAGCAATGAAGGAGGAAGCCTATCCTTATCATTGCATCAGAAAGTGGGGGAAAACACTATGTGGCTGTCATCTGCTGATGGCAGTGCACGCATGTTTTATTGTTTGAAAGTAATTTTAATTTTCAGTGTCACGTTTGTAACTATAAATATGTATGTCTTAACTTTTAGGGCAGCGGTCACAAATGTAATTTCTCTTATAACGAGAGATAATAAAGTTTTCTGAATCTGAATCTGAATCTGAACTATGATAGCGATGGCTCCTTGATGACCTCTTGCATTTGGACTGCAACAGAGGGAATCTGGATGTAGTTAACGAGAGGGCAGATATAAGGAACAGAACAGAAGACATGCCACATGTGCAAATGATAAACAAGATAGGAAAAAAATATAAAAGGTGCATTAGCTGAGGGAAAAGAACAATAAACATGTTGATCTCTCAGTGCCCTGTCTCTTAGACAGAAGCATTAAAGAAGAGTGAATAACATTAAGCTCCCCCAGAAAAAAAAAAAAAAATCTTTAAAATCTTGACAGTTACAGATTCCTATTTCCCTCCACCCCTCTCACCTCTCCCTCTCATCCACTCCCTCCCTTATTTTTTCTGCTTACATACATTAAGCAAAGTAAGCAAAAGTTGATGTGCTTTATGAGAAAAGCCATTGCAGCCTCAAAGCGGTGCTGTTTATGTTTAGTTTTTAATGACTATTGCAGGAATTAACAGCAGAAAGAGATGAAGGAGCCAGCATGATCCATCAGACTGTGGAAAGTGGAGAACGTCTCTATCCCAACACAGCCTCTGAGGGTAGAGATGTCATCAGGCAGGAGCTCAGGTATTTGGTTTGCTGTCATACTGTTTTACATTATTAATCATAAAGGCGTACAAGAAAATGAAAAAAATGTCAAGTGGAAAACTCTTCATATAATGAAAAAAAAGAGAAAAAATAAATAACGAAAAAAAAAAAGAGAATTACAAAGAGTAAAACTGAAGGTAAAAATGACATGGAAACCATACTCCTTCTTCTATGTGTGTCTCTCTCTGTCTGTCTATCAGTATCTCTCTCTCTCTGTTTTGGTGTCTGTGTCTTTATCTATTTATTTCTTCACTGACTGTTCATTCTCTCTTGGTGCGTCTCTCTGTCTTTGTATCTCTCTGTCTCATGTGGCTTAGGATATCAAATAATTTCACCCACTTGCCTGCCTATTGAGTAACAAATGTTCTCCACCTGACAGATCTCTCCGTGAGCAGTGGGACCTCATGTGTGACGAGGTGACAGAGATCCAGCGCAAACTGGACACCAACCTGACCCAGTGGTCATCATATGATGAGAACTTTGATGCCTTCCACAAATGGCTGCTGGACGTGGAGGTCAAACTGAAGCAGGAGGCCGACCTCAAGGCCACCTTGCCAGAGAAAAAGGCTCAGATGCAGAACCACAAGGTGAGCAGATGAATGGGGTCAAAGGAAGATGTGCTTTGGAGCAACATGAACTTGGATGGGGGTTGAAGAATAGAATTAGTGAAGGGAAGGAGAAGAGGGGAACGAGGCAGAAAGGAGCAAAAACTGTTATGAGGCACAGTGACACTTGCTATCAGCAGAAAAACTCACCCAGTTAAGACTCAATCCCTCTCAAGAATATTGATAAACTGTTAAGATATCAAAGGGATCCACAGTTAAATATTTGCAGTGTTTGGTTGTGGAGCTGGTGGTTGCGTGTTTGAACCAGTGTGGGTTTGGATTTTTTTACAGCTTGAAATCATCATCTGTCCATGCAGCAGTAAATGGAATCATATTCAGTTCAGGGAAGATTAAGATATCTGAAGTAGAAGGCTGAGCTGTGCTTGCCTTAGACATGGGTAACCTCTAACGCTTTGTAGCCAGGTTCTGTTTGGCTATGGTTCTTTGACCTTTTTTAAAGATGAAGAAAGTATCTGCACTGTGTTGAAATGAGGTCTATATTGTATTACTACTCTAAACAAGAGAAAAAGCCAACAGCTCCTGCTAATGCCACATGTTACATTCACTCAGCACACATGTTTAAGTGTCACATCAACTATGCAGGTTATCTAGTAGACATTCACGTTGAAGCTTCAGTTGCTCTGCCACTGGAGAAAGAAAAACAACAGTTAATGCTCTTTTGATTCAACAGGTGCTGCATCAAGACATCCTGTCCCGCAAACACATCATTGAGAACCTGGGTGAGAAAGCTCAAGCTCTGACCAAAGCAACACCCTCAGCCAAGGTCAACAAATTTGTTGGGGAACTGCACAGCAACTATGAGAAAATCTGTGAGCTGTCAAAGTCTGTGCTGGACCGCCTGGAGCATGCCATGAAGGAGCACCAGCAGTACCAGGATGCAGTCACGATTTCCAGGACTGGCTCAATGCCTCCAGGGAAAAACTGGACACATGTGCCGACCGCTCAGGGGACAAGATGTCCCTTCAGGCCAAACGAGAGCGCATTAAGGTAAATAACAGTTCATGATAAGTTCTGTACTTGTTCTGTACACGATTTGGATCATGCATGTCAGGGATATGGAGGAAATTTGATAGAAGCAGACAACTGTTTTGTGATTTTTTTTTTCTTTTGGGACTTGTTACATAGCTTTTAACAATTTTTTTTTTTTTTATCAGGGAGGGGGGGATGGAAAGGAGGGAACAACTGAAGCTGTAGTTTAGGTGATGCTGGGATAGATGGCTGGTCAAGAGTTTTTTTTTATCTTTCTTTTTTACATATATTTTTTATACACACATGCTAAATGTCTTTAAAACCAAGAGGTTGTACGGAAAACTTGATAATTAGAATGTAATGCTGCCTTCAATGATGAGAACTTCATATATATCACATGCAGCTATATAAGTACTTTCTTGATTGCACAGGAGTTCAGTGCCAGCCTTGCAGAGGGAGAGAGAAAACTGAAAACAGTTGTGGACTTAGCCACCAAGACAGCCAAGAACACCTCAGCCCAGGGTCAAGATGTGCTTCGACGTGAGGTAGATCACCTGCAGAGAGAATGGGATGACTACCGCAGTCATTTGATCTCTGCGGAACATGCCTTAGACCAGACCATGTTGCAGTGGGGCAGCTTTGAAAGTAAATTTGAGGATTGTGCTGAATGGCTGAAGAACATGGAGAACGTGTCAAGAGCCATGAGCTGAAGAACACTTTGAAGGAAAAACAGGTCCAGGTGGAGAAATTCAAGGTGAGACTGTGTCCTGAAGATGTGTGTGATCTGTATTAGTGTGACATTTGTCTGTGCTCTGTCCTCCAAGTAGTCCTCCTAACTTTGGTAGTTTTATTTTATGTTCACATTGTTTGGGAACATTGGTTTTTATGTGGCAATGGCAATACAGCATGATAGAATACAGAAAAGTACAAGGCAATGCTGCTCAACAAAATGAACACCTATGAAAACAATTCCGCTCAGTAGGAAATAAGTCTGACAGCTCTGTTTCAGAAACAACGTGAAGAGATCTTGTCACAACAACCCATCATGGACCAGTTCACAGATGAGGCTCAGAACTTAATGCACACAACCTCTGATGTCCGACTGTCCACCCAGGTGACACAGCTTACTAACAGGTACCAAGGGCTGTTGTCTCTTACAAAGGTAGGTCTCTAATACCTGCAGGTATGAAATGATATGGTTTTGTTGTAAACTGAAGTAGATCTGGGCATTTAAGACTGCCATACATGGACATGAAAATTGAGCCTCATTTTGCTTTGATTTTTTTATTCAGTACGTTCACATAGTGTATCATAGATATATATATATTTTTTTATCATTCCACATTTCTGGTTAATTAACTTCTCTGATCATCATAATAATCAGCTGTTATTGTTTAACTCAGATTTACAGTGTTCAGTATTTAAATATTTATGATTTTACTTGCATAGACAGAAGTCCCCAAGTATTCAAATGATTTTGGAGGAAGAAATAAAAATAGACAAAAATGTGATTTTGAGGAAACTGAACACCACACTTACACCCCCCCCCCCCCCCCCCCCCCCCCCGTCTTACCGTTCTCCCACTTTGCCCCACACACTCCTCCTGTTCCCCTTTTTTTCTTTCTTAAGTGCATTAATGTAACACTGACAAATGGCATTAAAAGCCATTTACTGTGCATCAAGACACATACGTCATCAATATGGAACTTCGGACATTTAACAAAATAGCCGTATTAGTAACAGCTATGAAATAAACAACAGCAGGAAAAAAAAAAAGAAAAACAACAGTATCAGCAACAGAGATGGTAAAGAAAAATGCTTGGACTGGTCATGCAAATGAGTTTGTCTGTGCAGGAGCTGATCTCCAAGTGGGAGAAGTATGTGGCTGATCACCCAGTATTTGACAACCGCTTGTCCGAGTACAATGAGTGGATCCTGCAGGCCTCGCATAAACTAGAGCAGTGCTCCCAGTCTGTGGGTGACCAGGAATCCATGGAGAGGAAAAGAGAGCCATGATACAGGTAAGGAGTGTATGTGCATTGTTCTTAATGTGTCAGGCAGTCTGTTCACTGCTGGAAATTGCTAAAAAAAAAAAAAAAAAAAATGCTATAGAAAGGATAGAATGTGGAGCATTATGAGTATTCATTTGTAATTGGGTACCCTCATATTATCATTATATTGTTGCAAGTAAAATGATGAAACCAGACAATATTTGTACTGAAATATACAATGGCAAAGAGGCTATAGGAAGTTGAGTGCAAATCCTTGATTTCACTGTTAATTGGTCGGTGATTAGGTGGACACTGTGAATTGTCCTTACCAACTTTTTTTTCTCTTAATTTCAGCTGTTGTTTTCTCTGAAAAAGAGCATGGATTACAACGCTTGAACGGTGCCATTGAATCAGGAGAGAAACTGTATCCAGACACTGCGGCATCAGGCCGTGAGAAAGTGCGTCAAGACCTGCGCCGAGCCAAAGAGGACTGGGAGCGTTTGTTCAGTGGTCTGAATGAGGCTCAGCGGCGGGTTGATGCGTTCCTGATGCAGTGGACATCCTATGTGGATGGGCAAGATTCACTGTCTCGTTGGATGAGTGATACGGAGGCCACTCTGAGGGCAGACATGGATCTGAGAGAAACCCTGCAGGAGAAACGACAACAGCTACAGAAGTACAGAGTAAGTGAGGGCAGTCACTAGTCTTTGAAACTGCTGGAAGGTTGTGAAGTAGTTACTTCTTCACCAACTGGAAGAAAAATCTTAGAAATACTTATTGTTGTTCTCCAAGTGAAAAAAAAATCATGAAAATATTTACTGTTATCAGAGATATATGCTCATTTTAAAATGTAAAAAAATTATCATTTTTGACGTGTTTTTTTTTTTTGGGGGGGGGGGGGGGGGGGGGGGTGTTGCTTTTAAAAGTGTTAAAAAATCGCTTCATTCTAGACATGTTCAAAAAAGTTTTTATGTGTCTCTTTTGGTGGGCCATTTTGTGTAAGTGATTGTTGCTAAAATTAAAAAAAATGAGGTATTTGAATCAATGGCTGGCGTTTGCTGTGCAGTCTGTGCTGCAAGACATCACATCTCACCAGCGCTTGGTGGACTCTGTGGTGGAGAAAGCGCAGGGTGTTTTGCAGAGCACGTCTCTAACTCCGATGTGGCCTCCTTCATCACCAACATCAGCTCTCGCTATGAAAAACTGGCTTCAGATGATGCTAAGGTATGGCAAAGTAATGGAAGTAAACAAACAGAGGATGCAATACATGAAATGTACTTGACCCAGGTAATAGATCTTTTAGCACATTTTTTCTCGTAAGAGAGCATAGCAAACGGTTTTTACCTGAAGTAATTGAGGGATGGAGTGTGTGCAAATAGGAAGACCAAATTGATGTGTACACTCTGTAATTTTTTCTTGTTCCTATGCACCATGTTTGGGGGATGTGGCAATGTATCTACAGGAAAATATAGAAATGTAAAAGTCCATTTCAAATATGGTATGAGTGAATCTAAAATACTGTGTAGGAGATACCATGTTGTATCAGAGTTTTTTGTGGTAAAATGCTTTGTATTGTGTTATGTTTTGGTATAACTCCTTTACTCCTTGAGTAATTTGCAGTTTTCAAAACTGTTCTGTTTGAAGTGCTGATTCTCTTATCTGTTAGGCTTTAATTTGATTTGAGTTTATCAAAAAACTGCATTCAGGTCTTTATGAAATCGTCAATAAAATTTTTCCCAGCAGGCATGCATTCCTAGCTTCCCATCATCCCTGAACTGTGGATATATCCATGGTGGGAGATGAAAAGCTTAATGTGGAGTGTGGTGTTGCATGTTGGCACGTAGATCTATTATAAAAGAAAGGATAGATTACTGCCTGTCACTTGGTCTTCAAACAAAATAGAACTGTGTGTAGCATCATTTTTTAAATCCTCATCTTATTTGATCAACATCAATGCTTTGTACAGCATTCTATTACTATATGAGCATTGTTGTGTGTCTCTGACAAAGCATGATGTCATGGGTGCAGGCCATGATCACACGGTCGGAGCAGCATGTGGCCATCCACCAGCAGTACCAGGAGACTCTGCAGGCAGCCATTGACTGGCTGTCCCAGATGAAGGACAAGCTCAGCCTCTGCTCGGACAGCACTGGAGACCGGACCACCATCAGCAACAAACTGGACAGACTGCAGGTGGGTGGCTTGACAAACGGTGTTTGGGAGGAAGTACCTACATCACAAACTTGAACCTAAACTATTTTGCCACATGTATGTGAGATCATTGACAAGAAAAAGTATCATCACTTTGAAACAGTAATCCTTATCTGCTGTCATTCATCTTCCATGGAAGAGGTTTTTCAGCAAACTCAAATGAAAAAAAAGGACAAACAGGACAAGAAAACGACTCCTAGATTTGGGTGTTTGTTGTGATTATACTTTGATGTGCATTAGTTTCCTGTAGTGTCTGGAAATATTGGAACTGACAGCAATGAACTTGTCCTTGCAGTTTTCATCATCATGTAATATGAATCATGCTGCACTGTAACATGTTCTATTGAATTGAATTTGTCGTCGGGGGGTGACCACCTGTTTGTATTGTGTCCTGCTGTTGCCAGAAACCAATGATGGGGAGAAAGGCTGGGATGGGAGTGGGGAGGTATCAAAGCTCAATGAAGGAATGTAAGTTTTGTATTGTATTGAGTAATATTGCAGTGAATTACATCACATTGCATTACATCGTATGGCATCACATTACACTGTTAGGGGGTGATCAGCCTGTTTGGGAAAGCTCAGAGAGTTAACTCAAGGGCTTCAAACAAAGGCTGTATTAATTTATCTCACTCTCTTCTTGTGGGTTGATCAGTGTCTTGGGTTGGATCAGGCCAAAGTTAAAGAGTGTGAAAATTGTACTGCATTGTGTTGCATTACTTTTTTTTTGCTGTCCCATCTTCTGTGCCACCTCTGTGGCTATGCACCCATGCTGCTGATTGCAACCCCCCATCCACAGCCGGCCCACCGCAGCCCCGGCACCAGCAATCCACAGGGAGCAGTCAATGTCCAGTCATCAAGAGGCAGCCCACTGAAGGAGACATTGCACTGGAGCTGAGTCACCTTGATAGTGTTCAGCGGTGCCTGTTCTGATCCACCATACACAGGACACCACCTACTAAGCCCCCTCCTGATGACAGTAATTGCTTAGTTATGGAGCTGATGCGAGTGAGCTCTCCCTCGGAGGGCGCACCCACATCTGTCCAACGTCAGCCCCCATGAATTTGCTGATACCAGAGACCCCGACTGGAGTCTGACCAAAGCCATAGATGCGGAGAGGAAATCAAAACTGAGGCCACCATGGGGGCCACAGAATTTGAGACTTTTTCCATGCTGAGCAATGAAAATGAGGATGAGGAAGATGATGCCACAGATTTCTGCTCCAGTCAGAGACTGTATAACAGAGCTGTACTCCACACTAACTTTAATAATATATCCGGTGTCAACGAGACCTGAGAGATGCAGACACCTGGTCTGTTGGGTAGGAAACTTGAGCAACACTCTCAGAGATGCATCGATCAAGTGGATGAAACTTGACTGTGTGGTCCCAGTCTTCTCACCTGTAGCAAAATCACTCAGGGTAGGAGCGGTTGGGGCAGAAAAACCCCACATGGCTTTGATGGGATTGAATCCACAACCTCCCAGCGGGGGGGTGTGTTGCTTTACATTGTAATATCATGTCCTGTTCTTATACTGCATTATGTTGTATACATTATATTACATTACGTTGTGTCATATTGTAATGAAATGTGTTACTTTTCATAGTGCTGTATTATCTCCCACTGGTGGAAGGAGTTGTGTAGGACAGGTTCAGAACAAAGTGAAGGACTGTGAGCTTTGTATTCTGTTTCATTGTGTTGGGTCATATTTTCTAATATTGCATTGAGTGATGTGGTGTTGTATCGCGCTGTGTGATATTGCGTTGAACTTTGTGTGGTATTGTTTTGCACTGCATGTTGTGTGTGTGTTCCATTGTGTGATATTATGTTGTAATACATTGTGTTATGTGATGTATTCCTTTATGTGATAGTGTGTTGCTTTGCATTGTGTAATATTATAGGATGTTACACAGTGTCCCTTACATTGTATGGTGCTATATTGAACTGCGTCATATTGTTTGATGCTGCATAGCGCAAAAGTGTATTGTATCATAAAATTGTATTGCATTGTGTGTTACTGCATTGTGTGGTATTGTGTGGTATTGCATTGTTTATAGTTTGTTTGATTGCATTTTGTCATATGCTGTTACATTGCATTATGTCATATTGTTTTGTGTTTCTCTGTCATGCATTGCACTGTATTGTTGTGGTATATTGCACTGTGTTATATCATGTTGTATTGCAGTGTCATATTGTATTGCGTTGTGTTGTATTCTCTTATACTGCTTTTTATTGCATTGTGCCATGTGTTGTATTGTCTTCATGCTGTATCCTTTTGTATTGTATCAGTCTGTGTTGTATTGCATTGTGTCATATCATATTGTACTGTGTTGTGTCATATTTGTTCAGTTGCATTATGTCATAGTGTGTTGCATTATGTTGCATCATGCTGTGATGTACTTTTTGTGTCATACTGAGTACTATTTTATTGTGTCATGGTGTGTTGCATTGCACTGTCATACCGCCTTTCATTGCATGGTCTTCTACTGTGTTGTCTTGCATCGTGTCTCTCCCACCATTACCAGGAGCTGATCAGCCTGCTGGGAGAGGGGCAGAATAGAGTGAAGGAGTGTGAGCATCACGCCCAGGAGACCATGGACACCACAGCCCTGAAGGGAAGGCAGGCTGTGCAGTCTGAGATGGACGTCCTCAAGTTGGACTGGGAGGACTATTCCCTGAAGCTGCACTCGCTCCGTGAGAGCTTGGAACAGGTAAATGGGAAACAGTGTGGATCAGAGGTTCTTTGGGACATAGTTATCTCTTTTCAGTAAAAATGTGGCAAGGAAAGAGGTTTTGAAAGTGAAATGATGTGTTTTGTAAATTTTGTTTGTTTATTAATTGATTTCAAACTTATAAAAAAAAATTGAATTAGATGGGACAGTGCATGAAAACAGCAGATATAATGGAATTTTTACACAAATTAAGGTTTTCAATATAATGCTATAAAACATAATGTAGTACTGCTGAAATCAATGAAAAATTTCAGAAATCAGAATTCAGATATCTGTTTCGATTTTACAGTCCATGTGAATTTGGCGTGTGTTGGGAATCAGTTAGCAGGAAATAGACGCAGCCTTTAATGACAGATCAGGCAAATTACAGTGCAGCTTTGAGCCTTGGGGAATGCTAGAAGCATAGCAGCAAGCAGGCTGAAAGTTACCTCTAGCATGTGAATCCCCAGGTCAGTCAACACCTCAGCATGTGCGCCTCTGCCTTTTTTCTTTCTCAAGAGAAAGTTTTGTCAACAGTTACCTGGAAAGGAACAGTTCAGAAATTCAGACTGCTGTTTTGTGGCAGTGGGTCTTCAAAATGATGAAATAAACGTTAAAAAAAAAAAAAAAATTCAGGTTTTGTGTTTATGCTTTGGATGCTTACCGAATTGATGATTACAAACCTCAAAATGGCATGAGTAGAAAATTATATAACTTTATATGATTAAAACAGTGAAAAAGTCCTCACCACATGAGAGAGGAGAAAAAAAATTCAGTGGATTCGCATTTGCTGTGCAATAGAATTTTTTTCATTTTATGTTTTTAATTCCTTCCCTATTTTACTTATCTCTCTCCATTTTTTGTTCTCAATATTTCTTTGGTGCACCATTATAAGAATTAAAGTGAATTATTTCTTTGAAAAGTCATTTCTGTGTTTACTTCATATTCCCCTATTACTAAAAAAGACCACTTTAATTTGAACCACAGGCACTGCACTACTGGCGTCTATATGAAGACAAGTATGAGCGAGTACAGGGGTGGGTCAAGGCCATGGAAAAGCAAGTCAAGGACTGTCCACTGAAGTCAACCATGGAAAGAGAAGCAAGAACAACTGAAAAAGTACCAGGTGTGTGAGTGTGTGTGAGTGTGTGTGTGTGTGTGTGTGTGTGTGTGTGTGTGTGTGTGTGTGTGTGTGTGTGTGTGTGTGTGTGTGTGTGTGTAAGCTTTTTTTATGCATGTTTTTAACTGTTTGTGTATGACACTTAGATGTTTGGTACTGTTCTTGTTTTCAGTATATTCTATAGAATACAATTCCAGGCTCTTTTTCGTTGTTGTTTACTTTCAACAGCATGCCATTTTCAGAAGTTATTTTTAGGCTTTTAATAGAAGGAGTATTATTGAATTATTGATTGTCTGAAATAACAAGCCCAAATTTTGCAAGTGAAATACCTTGAAATACACACTGCTTTATTGAACTGTTCTTTTGTTGTATAACTAGTTACTTAAGTCTAGTCAAAATGTTTTTTCTCTCTGATTGAGATTGTAGTATTTTTGTAACTTATCCAGAACACCATTTCACAAATCAAAATTTCTTCTGGAAAAATGTTTGTTCTGTGTACTGTTACACTTTCAGATTAAGCACTTTAAGAGTACCTTCATCATACTTATAATACAATGTATGAAATAACGTGTGTGATTTTTTGTTCAGGAGTTGCTGCAGGATGTGAAAAGTCAGCAGGCTGAGATGGATAAGTTCACAGACGAGGCTCAGACGCTGCAGCAGCTAACGTCTGAGTCTCGTGTGGGGAACTTTTGTGTCTCAGCTCACCACACGTTACCAGACTCTGCTTATCACCACCAAGGTGAGCACAGAGAGAAGCTGTGGCAGTGTCATGGGATTGGAATTTATTTTGTGCTCTGGGTCCTGATTGGCGAGTGCTGCGTGGCCCTGACGATGAAGGAAACATAGCTTTTCAATGCTGCCAAGTTTACAGCTTGCTGTCCAGCCTGTTTGGGGTGATCTGCATGAGCAGAAGGGATAGTTCTTTTCATTTTTTCTCTATGTATGCCCACATGTGAACAACAACGTAATGCTCTGTTCACAATGTGCTACCAAACACTGGACAGCTCGGCCTGAGTGCACAGTAACACATAAAACCATTTTTTTTGTGTGTGTGTGATCTAATACTAGTTTTAGGAATTAGAATTTAATTTATCAGTTAAGTATACCAATTATCAAACCAGACTGGAGATCTAACATAGAAAAAAATGAAAATAGCAAGCAACTAAAAAAAAAAAGAAGCCAGTTATCAAACTAGAGTGAAGTTCTAATGCAGAAATATATAAAATCAGTGAACATCTAAACATTCTACATAAGCAATCATTGTGCAACCATAAACATTGCATTTACACAGAGAAAGACCAACTCCACCAGTATAAGCAGAGAAAGAGATACACTTTAGATCTCTCACAAGTAGTATGATCAAGAGGCAAACAATTTCACATGGTTATTGCCAAATGATTACATAGCAAGATATCACAGTGTCAGGTAATATTATGTGCTTTTAGACTCTTGATGCTTTGTTTAACTCCAAAATTATTTTACCTTGTACATGAACAAATGGGTATTATAGTAAGCATCCGAATACCTGGATAAGGTTTCTTCCAAGATTCGAAAAAGATTCACACAGTTGTAATAAAATATTGAAATTCCATATGATGTTATTCACCTTTAGACTTATGATGCTTTAACAAACTCAGTGTTCCCAGCTATGTCTGCTGTATAAACTGTTACTTCCATAGTTTTTTTGGAGTTAAATCAGTTTGAGGTCATCAGTTCTGTTGGCCAAACATTGCTTGAGGACAGATCTGTGGTGTTGTTCAGTAATGCCCAACCATTGTTCAGGCGCAGGACTGATTGAGTTAAGCACATATTAATTTACTATGTATCCTTCACAAATTTAGTTTATATGTATGAGTCTCCTTCTTTGAGAACTGATTTCAGAGATGTCTTTTTGGTTTGCTGTTGTTTCCAGAGTGTTATTGGTTTAACCCAAAATGCTATGGTAAGGTTAAAAGAAGTCTTCAGTCCTGATGAAATGTGCACCTGTGTTCCTTGTTGTTGGCAGGAAATCATTAAACGTTGTGAGCAGAATGTGGCAGACCACAAAGGGTTTGTCAGCAAGTTTGCGGATGCCTCACAGTGGCTGATCAAAGCCAAAGAAAAAGTTTGCTGAATGTTCGGACACTGCTGGCTCCAGGTCGGAACTTGAGGAACGGCTGGAGAAAGTTCAGGTACATCTTTGGGAACAGTTGATCACATGCAAAGTTATGTTAGGAAAGATTTTTTTAAAAGGGGAAAAAAATAGGGGAGGGAAGCAAATTGGAAGACAGCATGGATCATCAGAAAGTCATTCACACCAACTTTGCCCTACTAACACTGTTTAAACATGCTCTGAAAGACATTAATTGTTTAAAGACAGATCAGCTTTGATAAGAGGAAATTCAACAATTGTAGAATCAGCGTTAGGTGGATAGAAGGAGAGGAGGAGGGTCTCGGGATAAAGACTAACTGCAGGCATAATTTCAGCTAAAACCTAGGTATATGATCTTTCAGGGCTTACTTTTTCTGTGTTACTGTAAGTCATGCATACTTTTTTTCCCATACTAACACTGTTTGACAATATTCCAAAGGAACTGGTGCGAGACAGAGACTCTGGTCTGAGCAAACTCAACAACTGTGTGGAATCTGGAGAACGCCTGTATGCCAGCACAGCCCCTGAAGGTCGCGAGGTCATACGACAGGAGCTGCGCAAACTGAAGGGGACTGGGACGGGCTGTACGATGACCCTCTCTGCTGTACAGCGACGGTTGGAGGTGTCACTCGTGCAGTGGACCTCGTTTGATGAGAGCTACAGTCAAGTGGAGAACTGGCTACGGGGAGATGGAGAGTCAGCTGGAGGGGCAGACCACTCTCAGGGCAACTCTGGAGGAGAAGAAAACCCAGCTTCAGAATTACAAGGTATGATTTCATTAGCATAGAATTGTATCTATTGTTGGACTTGCATCTAAAAATCCCAAGTTCCCCTTACTCTGTCCAAAAGTTGAGTTTGGTATCTCTCTTTTCTTTTCCAAGTTTGTGATGTTGAGTACCTGAGGTGGTAAAGTCTGCCAACTGACTGATGGATGTGTGTACCAGGTGTTACTGCAAGATGTGCAGTCCTACCAGAGAGTGATTGACAGTATCAGTGACAAGGCACAGAACCTGGTGCAGGCCAGCTCAGATCCCCAGCTGGCCCGCTTTGTGGCCCATACCAGCACTCGCTACCAGAAGCTCTGCGACGCTGCCAAGGTACCTGCTTAGGAAGGCTGTCATGCATTCATGTGACTGGCAGGCTTCGTAGTGGTTGTGCATGTGTGTGTGTGTGTGTGTGTGTGTGTGTGTGTGTGTGTGTTTGTGTGCATGCATGTTCATAAAAGTGCATATAAAAATATAATGCTTGTACACACATACGCACGCACAAAGATTCACATGCACACATTAATGCTTGCAGCATGCACTCATGCATGTTTGCAGACATGCATGCATGCATGCACACACACACACACACACGCGCACACGCACACACGCGCACACACACACACACACACACACACACACACACACACACATGCTACCTTATATTATGCACAAAGAAATGTGTGGATGTGCAAGAAGCTCATGGACTCAGATATGTACATGAAGCAATATACAGCACAAAACTGACACCGACCAGCATTAATCACCCATTTTACTATGGCTGAAAATCGATCCACTTTTCCTCCGGTCATAACATGGAACAATCTGGAAGCTTTCGGCCTGTTCAGATGTATCCGGGTACCGCCACGCATCAGATGTACAGAACAGACTGGATAAAATTCAGGTACAAACACTCTCATTTCTTTTGTCATTTCTGTTTAGTTTGTACTTTTTCTTTCTGGATTGTCAGTGAAATTCAGTATAATGTAGCTCTTGACAAACTTTGTGTTTGTCTTTTAATGCACATCCATTTATGATTCTGCATGTTTGTTGTCGGTTTTTAGAGTTGTTTTGTTTGATTGTCAACTTCAGCCTTGGATTGCGCATGGCTGTGAATTGAACTCCAACATAAAGTTATAAGCAGTTTTTGTCTACGTTGTCAAACACAAATGCAAGCTTGATAGTGTGGATTTTTGTTTAAATTTGAAAATATTAACATGCTGCTAACACTAAAATGATTTATCTTTTTCTTGTTCTTTTATCTTTTATCATCAAGGGAAATAATCAGAAGGTATTGCTTGAAATGCAGAAAAGTTTTTTTTAAGGGGTTTTTTGGACATCTGTGTTTGAATTGAAGCACTGAGATTCAATGTCACTTTTGCTGGAGACACCTCAAGATGGGGTTAATGCTTTTGTGGGGAATTGCCGTTCTTTGAGCTTTTATGATTAATGCTTGATGATTCATGTGCTTTACTGAATATTGCACTTGGGCATTGTTGGTATTAGTGTTTTTAGAAAGACATGCATAGATGTTGCTATTGTCATTACTAACATGACAATGTTTGATGGTAACTGGATAAATAATGCACTGTGTTTTTGATGTTGACACAGCGGCGATGTGTAAGTGCTGCCACCTTTTTTTTTTTTTTTTTTTGGTGCATCTTCTCACTTTTGCTTGAACTTTTTTTTGTTTGTTTGTTTGGTTTAATTTCGTTTTGCACCTGCGTGAGTTTTTTTTTTTTTTTTTTTTTTTTTTTTTTAGCACACGACTACTTTCAAAAACATTACCTTTCCTTTCACACAGTCAGTAGCAGCATTCTGAGTGATTAAAAAAAAAAAAAAAACTGTTGGAACTAAAGACTTACTGAGTTGCTTTGTTGGATCTATTGTTTCCTTAGCATGTAACAGCACTGGGTACCATCAGGGTTTAATTTCTGTGCACCAGCAGTTCAGAAAAATCACATAAGACATCATTATGTAATGGGTTTAGTGCATCAGAATGAACACAAAATAGCTCTTTTATGTATATAAGTTGGTGAGTTAATGGCATAATGTATTGCTTGAAAAAGACCACTTACATTCACTTCTGTCCGATGTCTTTAAGTGGCATACTCGTGACCATGATTGTTGCGACCAGCACAAAGTATCTTGCAAGAGTAAATTACATCATAGGGCCGTAGTAGTAAGGATGTTGCACACGTTTAGAAATTAGGATCTTCCTGAGAAATAGTTCATAAACAAAGAATAGTGTAAGAGTGAATGTTACATTTTTTTTTTTTCCTCTTTTGTTATTTCCAAATGGTTCACCTGACACTTACTGGACTGGACAGTCTTTGAGTTTTAAGATGTATGCTCATGTTTTGTTCCAATATTGGTTCCATTCAAATGGGTCAGGTTTTTTTTTTTTAAGCTGAGAAAATAAAAAACTGGCTGCATAATTCTTGTGACTGGGTACAGAACACCAGAGCTGGCATGCAATCATGATCATTTCCCACTGATAATTTCAGTGTATCAATGATAGCACCAGAATGTTAGAAATGCTGGACAGCTGAAGGGAAGGCTGGACAAAATAGAGGGCTATTAGTGGTTTGCATGCAGGTGCAGATTTGACATCTCTGTCAATCTTTTGGTTTCCCTAGAATGATTTCAGTCAGTCAGGAACACCTACGGTAACTATCGATCCATCAGTTTTGGAATTTATGTCTAGTTGTAGTATATCCTATATGACAAGTGAAATGTAAACTTTGGCTGAATGTGTTGTGGACTGTAACAGTAACCATAATGCATGTTAATGTTTAGTGAAAGTTAATGGAAAAACTGCACACAAAAGCACATTAATCCAATGCTGTGTAAGGAGAGACATAGCCACAAATTAACTCTGCAACAGTTTCAAATGTAGGCCAGACAAAGTCAAACCTAATGGCGAACGTAAATGTTTGTTCTTTCTCTGAAGGCAGGCTTATATAAGTCTAATTTAAGTGCACACATTTGTTGTTCCTGCCTCTCACCCTCCACCAACCCCCTCTCCTGGGCCTATTTCCCCACTCATTGTTCTATCAGAGGAGCGTACGTGCAGCTTTGAGCGCGCTTAAGTAAAGGCTGGAGGTTGTCCAGATATATTTCTTGCCTGCATTGTAGAACACAGCAGCTAGAAATAGTGAAGCTGTCTAGATGAGAGATTTTTGCGAGTGTTTGCTGGAATACAGGAGTACTGATTCATCTTAAACTTGCAATGTATTGCAACAAACTTGCATGCTTGGCATTTGTTTGTTCGGGAAAGGATAGGGTCTGACCTTTTTTTAATAGGGCTGTCTCTTAAGTCGTCATCATGATTTCAAATTAATTCAACATTTCCTTAATTTTTTTTTTCTTTTTTTTTTTTGTGGGGGGGGGGGGGAGGGGTGTTTGTTTGTTTAGCTTCACTGTGTTATTTCTTATAAGGATACACTCTCATTCTTGTGTTGCATGAGCTTTTCCTCCTTCTGTTTTATATTGGTTGTGAGTTGATTCAGTTTTTACGATTTTAAACAGGATCTGCCACAATATGAAGAACCAAGTGCCAGAGTAAGACTGATTTGAGTCACATGTCAAGAGTTTGTAAAAAAAAATTATATCTGTCAACATGTATACAGATGTGTGCTTGGAAAAAAAAAAACATTCTGTAAATTGAAATGCATGTGCTTGCAAATGAAATATTTAATGAGTAATGAAGAGTGAGAAAGACATAAGTATGCCATTTCTGCTGTGTGTTTTGAAACATTTATATGTGTGGCTGTTTTTTGCTTTAGAATGATCGGAATCTGTTTCTTTAAGAATTACCAGAATCTGAATCTGTTGGTTTTTTTCAAACTTTTTCAACAGTGTATTTTTTTCATGTCCATTGGCTATTCTTAATAGAAGTATCAAATGATTTAGTTTACCCTTAAATACAATTTTGGGTGGCATGAAGTGTGCAGAACCAGTCTTTGAAAATGTTTTTTGTGAGGAACTGAATCTAGGTGCGGAGTAGGTAAGGTCATTCAAATAAAAAGTAGGCAGGTAACTAACTACCGTTAACATTGAGTATAATCAAGGTAATCCAAACCTTTCCATGAAAAAAAAAGGAAATTGGACAACTGACTAACTTGTCACCCTGACTGTTTTGTTTACATGTGTTTATATGCCACTGTGTGTTTGCAGCGAATGCCTGGAACTTTATATATGCTCCCTTCAGATTTTGTAACAAGAGATGATTAAAGAAAGGTTCAGTAAAGAAAATGTTTAAAAGGAGGTAGGAATTGAACATCTTCATTGCGTCTTCAGAATGTCATTTTCATTAGATTACCCTTTTTTATGTTTTAATGATCTCAAGTCTCTAATGTATTTTTAAACTGTTTCGGAACATAATAATTTGAATATGTTGTTTAAAAAACCCCATACGCTTTGGTGTAGAACTTAGAACTTCATTGTTTTTAATTGTGTGTTTTATCTTGAGCTTCAGCTTGGCAAAATCATATTTGACCAAAATTTGTGTTAAACAAATGTCACAAATCTTCAAACACAAAGAAGCAACCTGTAATCAATCAATAGGCAGACACAAAAAAACAACACAACAAACACTTCCTGCATCATCTACAGAAAGGCTACATTTTTTTTGTTTGTTTGTTTAGAGCTGACTGTAATGAAACATTTCTTTGAACTCCATCATCAGCACAGACAAGACAACCAAATGCCTACCATTCACCTTCAAAGAGATACCTCACTGGTTTTGCTGATTTGCTCTGATTTTTTTGCTGCTAATGTGCACTGATGCACTGATGAAAACTAACAATTTTTGTTCCGTTGGTTGTACTGATGGTGGTTGTGTGTTGTTTGTAGATATTTATTTTAGTTATGTAAGAATAAGATGTATGAACTTGTCTTTGTTTGACTGAAAATAATGGTTTGGTGGAACCCTCTGAAAAAAAAATAGTGTTGTGATAGCGCTCGAGAAGGGAAAGGACTTGAAATTATATTTGCGGGAAAAAGGGTTGCACATAAAAAAAATTTATCTCTGAACAAAAAAGGAGGATGATGTTCTACACAAATTAATCAAGAGATACGGGCTGATTTAATTTCATAGGATGATTGCTTTAAATTAATCCCACGATGGCTGGTTTAAACTAATGAAAAATATGACTGTTTGTGTTACAATCATGACATATAATTAGAACTTCTTGATCTCATTGTTAGGATCTGCTGGCGTAAATGGTTGTGCTGGGCTGGGTAATTGGGTTTTTGAATGGTAGTCAATCTCCCCCCCATCCCCCCTATCCTCTGTCTCTGGTCTCCCCCAGCCCTGGGCAGTCAGCGAGCCTATTCCTTTCTGACTTTTTCTTTATGACTTTGTTTCTCTGTATGTTGCTTGTTTGTCTGCCTGTCGCTGTTTTTTTTTTTTTTTTTCTAGCTGTCTCTGTGTATCTCCACCATAGGCCTTTTAGTTTCTAATCCACTTTGATAGTTTGTTGTTTTCTTTTTTTATCGCATTCAGTGAGTACCTGTCTCCCCTATCAAACTGTCTCTGTCACTGTCTGTCTTTCTGTCTCTGTCTGTCTGTCTATCTCTCTCTCGCTCTCCCTCTCTGTCTCCCTCTTCTTTCTCTGTCTCTCCTTCCCTCTTTCTCCCCCCCCCCCTCCCTCCCATTCCACCTCTCTGCATCATATCTGCATGTGTGTTTACGTCCTGTCTTCCTTTTTCTCTTCTCTTTCTCTCATTATGTCTTCATGTTTCAGCCTAGCTAGAATCTGCCATAGTTGTTGTTATTATTGTTGTTGTTTGTAAATATACATTCAATATATAGTTGTAACAGAAGGTGCTCGGTTACAAACATTCCAGAAGATGAGAAGCCTTTCATGCAGGTCCTATTATTTGAATGTGGAATAGCATATATATATATACTTTTTATAACTTGTATAGCAAGACATTATAGTTTTATTGATAACGTTTTCATTTTTGATGAGTAAGAGGGCTAATCTCAAATATTGAATCAATATTTAGTAGCTACAACTAATAATGAATTAAAAGCTCATCTGTCAGACTCTTTTGCCGAAATATTCAGTTTTTTTTTTTTTCCTTTCTGAAAGTAAAGTGTTGATGTATGAGTCATTAACTAAAGGTGTCTGGTCTTAATGATCATCTAGACTGTCTCATCTTATTTGATTTGGGGGGGGGGGAATGAATTGGGAAAAGGGGTGGAAAATGATTGCTGCTTCAGATTGTGGACACTCTTTAAGGAAGAAGACAAAAGGACAGAGTGATGACCTTTGTTGCCTTTCCTCCCCTCTGACAGGACATTTTAGCCACCAAGATGGAAGGGGAGCCCAAAGTGAAGAACGTGATCACCCTGGCCCAGAAAGTCCTGCCCTTCACTGCCCCTCAAGGCCGAGACGTTGTCATCAGAGACACCGAGGCCCTGCGAGCAGACTGGGAAGCTTTCATCATGGCTTTGGCAAAGGTCAGATTTTACTGTCCAGAATCTTACGATCGACAGTGGTCCTGGTGTTCAGAATTGTGAACAGTGTGCCTCCATGATGAGCCAAGATGACCAAGTTTTATAGTTAAGAATGATAGAAAACATGACTTTGGAGATGTAGGGTAGCATATATATATGGAATAGTCCAAGCACTTTGACACTCCTTGAGGAGCTCAAGTTGAAAGTATAGAAAAAATATTTCTTGAACTATAGAATCATTATAGTAAGCAACAAATGCCTTTGTCTGACAATGACTTAATAAACATATGTATAATTGTGTTATACAAAGATGATGAAATGAAATATGATTCGGCAATAAGAAATGAAATATGAAGTGTAGTACAAGGGAGAGAGAAGCAGGGGTTGAGTAACAGTCGTGTATTACAGACCAAGAGCGACCTGGAGTCATGCATGGACCAGTGGAGGGAGTTTGAAAGCTGGCAGGAAAAGTGTGGAGGCTGGATGAAGGAGGTGGAGGCCAGACTGCGCGATGTGGACCTCAAGTCTTCCCTGGCTGACAAACAGGCTCAGCTGGATAAACTGAAGGTAGCGGACAATGTCTTGTCTTGTTTTCTCTCTCTGTTGTATCGACAATCTCATCTCATCTCTTCTCTGTCATAACTTTAAGCTGTTTAAGTGTTTCAGATGAATTCCAGACTGCATCTGTCCTACTGAAACGGTACTTTCTGACTCTGTGAGACCTTGCAAAGGACAGGTCTATCCACACGCTGGTTTCTTTTTTTTTTGCCAATGAAAAACTTTCCAGTAAATACCGTAATCCTACACAAACCATGAAATTGTAGGATCAGACTACTTACAATTGTTTACATAGAGGATAGGGAGTTTCTGAGTTCTTTGTTCTAAATATATTCAGTCACCGCCTGAACTAGTATTGAAAACTAACATGGCAGCAGTAACCCTTTCACTGCTAAAGATGAGATTACTCATCAGTGAGATGGGATGGGGCAGACAGGTCAGGTCATGTTATCAAGTACCATTTTGTCATGATCACTTTCTCATGGGAGAGGATTATTCAGGAAATACAACGGGTGCTTTTAAAGACAACACACAGTATATTTACTGTTTTCTACAGACTTGGTTACAGTAAAGATAAAGTTGTCAGGGAGCTGTTAGTGAAGACCAGACAGGCATGTTTTAGTGCACTTAGTGCAATAGTGCAATGTATTCATGTTCTGCGTAGCAGAATGAACATGTTGGTGACTCGCCACCCGAAAACTAGTGATGTCATCATTTTTCAGTTGTCAGGGGTTTTTTTTTAACAGGTCTGAATACTCTGTTTTCCTTTCAGTGCTGCAAACTGCTTTAAAACCAGTGCCAGTCTCTTCAGTCTGTTAATGGCAATATCTTTTCAGTGCTGTGTATTTCTCTTTTCATCATAAACGCTGCTTAAGTATCGGACAACTATGCCAGAGTGACAGTCTGTTAACCCATATCTATCTTATGCACAAAAAGGCTTGTTGATAATGATACTAACAATCATATATCACATTATAAGGGACTATAGGACAAAATCTCCGCAATTTTTTATTTGGTAATTGATATTATTTTTTGCTGTCATTCTCCATGCCTTCTTAATGATACTTGCATCCCTGTATTGCTCATTTTAGCTTCTCTGTGCATAGCAGCAGTGCACATTTGTTCTGTCACAGCACCAGCGCCAGCATTGCTCAGGAAGCAGTCAGTATCAGGTTGCTATGAGGCAGCCCTTCAAAGAGACGCTGCACTGCTGATGAATGATGTCGGTGCTAAGTGGCGAAAGATCTGATTCAACATATACGGGACAACACCTACAAAGCCCAGTTCTTATAAAAACAATTTAGTGTAAAGCCAGCAGGAGGTGTGTCCCCCTTTGCATTTATTAGAAATTTGACACAAACCCAGTGTAGTCATGGATATGGAATAGATATGGAATAGAAATCAAAGTATGGTCATTATGGGAATAGTTCACAAAGGGCAGTCAGGCTGTTTCTCACTCTGGTAGAAAACGATTTAATGTGACTTCCAACTCACTCCACTGTGGGTGGTTTTATTAGTTTTAAGAAGGTTTGCATCAGCTTATGGAATGAAACTATGTACATGAAAGA
The DNA here is from genome assembly GCA_016801955.1 of Conus betulinus. Lineage (NCBI taxonomy): Eukaryota > Metazoa > Mollusca > Gastropoda > Neogastropoda > Conidae > Conus > Conus betulinus. The sequence goes on from JADBJO010000491.1 coordinate 550,274, forward strand.
AAACGATGTGAGCATTCATAACCTCTTTTAACTGTTTCGTAATGTGTGCAGGCTCTTCAAGCAGAAATCAGTGAGCACCAGCGTGACCTGGACCAGCTGAGTGATTCTGCTCAGGATCTGATGCAAGTCAGTGCAGACTCCAGAGTGGTGAGCCAGGCTTTGCAGCTGACCACTCGCTACAGGAACGCGGCCAGCAACAGCAAGGTAAGATCGTTTAACTGAAGACCACTGTAGGTAGTCTTTTCTCAAACATTTCCTTTGAGAAGAACAAGGTTTTGTGATTGTGTGTGTGTGTGTGTGTGTGTGTGTGTGTGTGTGTGTGTGTGTGTGTGTGTGTGTGTATCCATCTGTGAGAAAGTGGCTGCTGTTAATGCCTTTGCCACATGGAATAAACCTGTAAACATGTTTATAGACGACCCACTTTTTCTTTTAACAGAAAATGAGAAAATTGTTAAAAGTAAAGGTTACTAATTGTACAAATAATATAAAATACATAGGAACATGCACATACCTATGAGCACACACATTTGCGCGCGCACGCATGCACACACACACACACTCATACACGCACACACACACATACACACACACACACACACACACACACACACACACACACACACACACACACACACACACACATGCACACACATACATGTACACGTGCACCCCACCCATGCACGCACGTACACATGCACATGCACACACACACACACACATGCACACATGCACACATGCACCCATACACCCACCCACCCATGCACGCAATTGCATACACACACACACACACACATACACACACATCCATGACATTTAAGTATTGAGAACACCTGTGACATGGGCAGGAGCTGTGTCGGCGATGGGAGCAGTATGTCCTGGACCACCAGGCCTACGTCCAGTCCTTTGAAGCCTGCCGCTCTTGGCTCTCCAACATGGAGGCCAGGGTTTCCAGCGTGCTGGACATCCATGGAGACAAGACCACCATTCAGGACAGGCTGACCAATGTGCAGGGTAGTCTTTTTCACCCTCCCATGATGTCAGGGCTCTGGGGGGGCCTTGGTGGAGGCTTTGGATCAGTCGGGGATCTCTAGAGTTTCCTATCCTCTGTCTTGTATCACAGGACAGGGGTATTGTAATCATCCAGTTCCTCAAGTTGGCTGTCCAGGACTGCGTTGGCCTGCCTTCTGTGATGCCCTTGGGATGGTGTTTGCAAGGGGTCATGGCATGATACAGCCGGTATCAGGCAAATATATTGCATCTGATGACTTCATGGCGATGTCTTGTTTGCCAGTATAGAACTGAGAAGCTGCTTGACATATTCTTTGTCTTGTTTTCCCCTGGTATGATACAGCCGGTATCAGGCAAACTAATTGCATCTGATGACTTCATGGCGATGTTCTTTGTTTGCCAGTATAGAACTGAAGAGCTGCCTGACATTTCTTTGTCTTTGTTTTCCCCTGGTATGATACAGCCGGTATCAGGCAAACTAATTGCATCTGATGACTTCATGGTGATGTTCTTGTTTGCCAGTATAGAACTGAAGAGCTGCCTGACATATTTTCTTTGTCTTTGTTTTCCCCTGGTAGAGGAGAAATTACATGTTAGCAGAAGATAATGACACTGGTAATGTGGTGGATAGAACATTCGCTGAATAAGTGAGAAATCTCGCCTTAAAGAAAACGTCACACCATGTTTTTTCCTTCTCATTTGACTTGGCCCTATGTTGAAGCATGGGCAATCCATTTTGATGAGAAAAAAGAAACAAGTTCTATGATCCAGAATGCAATTCTGTAGTTACTGAGAAAGCTGCCTTTGTCACTATTGAGAAGAGCAAAATTTATAAAAGTTACCTTGAGAGTGACAAGGGAATTGAATCTTTCATGCCAGATGCAGACAGGAAAATTGTGGTACTGACCTGGAGAGACACATTTATTCATGAGCAGGTGAATTTGACATGGAAAAATCTGTTGTAACAAGAAAGACAATGTTATACATGTTCTTGCAGTGCCTGAGTTTTAAAAAATGATAGTAAACTGACCAGCATAAAGGAAACCAACCAATAAGGCACTGATGAATTCAGGAATAGAATGCCTATATGTGCATACTGATCGCTCATGTTTTATGATTAGAATTAATATACAGAGATTTAAAACTGCAAGAGTGCGTTGTTTTAACTGAATCTGAATCATGGAAAGCTGTCAAAGATAATCCCAAACCTCAGAATCTACATTTTGTGTTATTTGCAGGACTTGTTGGCCGAGAAGGAAGAGGGAATGCACATGCTTTCAGATCACACTGGACAACCTTCAGATGGTGCTGCCCAACACCTCAGTGGCTGGGCGAGATGCCATGCGTCGCGACATCCAAGGCCTTCAGCAGGACTATGATGCCTTGTCAGGTCGCCTGATGGATGCCAGATCCTCCCAGGAGGGCATGCTGGCTCAGTGGACAGTGTATGATGACAGCCTTGGGCAGCTGGTTCGCTGGCTTCAGGAACTGGAGGACCAGGTGGACTTAGAGTCCCAGAAGCAGAACACTATGCAGGAGAAGAAGTTGCATCTGGAGAGAGTGAAGGTGAGTGGACAACATACAGCATGTACAACTGAACTCTTTTTGATGGAAATAACTGAATGTGTTTGTTGCTTTTTTTTGACAAGAAATGTAAGTGGTTCAAACATTAACCTCACCAGTTGCCTCATGACCATATCGAGGTTCTGTCAGTCCTGCAGAGTTTAGTCTTCATGACCGTGGGTTTGCCTATGTGGCCCATTGAAGAATACCCCTGAGTGAGGCAGGCTCAAAGAAGATGTCCACAAGTCATGGGGCATGTCATTCAGGCATCTGTCAACCACACTTTCATGTTTTGTGCATGACTATAAGCACACGGTGGTTGTGTTCAGTTTTGAGTTTGAACAGATGTCCTGATCAGCTCTGTTCCAGAAATCACACCTGTCATTCTGATCAAATTCCAGACATTGATCAGGCTTTTTTTCTTTGGTTTTCTTCCTTTTTTTAAGTGACAATCTTACTACATTTCCTCATTGTTAGATACTTTTAAGTACTTGATGTTGTGTTTAATTACAAGTTTGTATTCTGTATATATTTATAGGTGCTACAGCTGAACATACAGTCCCAGCAGAGCACCATCGACAGCCTGGATGAGAAGGCTCAAACCTTGAAACAAAGCAGTCGTGATGACAACTTGGGCTATCAGATCACCCAGGTCATCAGTAGATATGAACTGCTTGGCAAAAAAGCAAAGGTTTGTCCCTTCTTTTTGTTCTAATTCTGCAAAAGATCACACATCCACTCTTGGTGTAAGAAAAGCATGTGGTTTGATTGCAAATGAAGGTTGAAGAAATGGAGAATTATTGGAGATGAATTTCATTGGTTAATCCACAAGTCCTTTCACTCATGGGAAATAAAGCACTTGTCTATGACCAGACACATGTGTTTATGAAATAACGTTTGTAAACTCAGTATTTTGTATCTTATTTTATTGTTTAACTTTTCTGGGCCTTATAGGAACCCAAGGATTGTGGCTTTTGAATTTCAGGCTTTGCTCCAGACCTGTGAGAAGAATCTGCGGGACCACCAGGTGTATCGTGATGCCTACATGGCAGCTTCCGATTGGCTGGGAGCCACCTCTGACAAACTCAACATGTGCAGTGATGTTCGAGGAGACAGAAGTGCCATAGAGGCTCAGCTGCATAAGGTTCAGGTAAGAAATTCAAAGAGAAAAGAAGGCTCCGACGCACACACACATGCATGTGCGCACACACACATATGCTCACACACACACACACACACACACACACACACACACACACATGTATGCATGAACACACACACACACACATGAATGCACACTCACGCATGCTTACAAACGCTCACATGAATGCATGCACACACACACACACACACACACACACACACACACACACACACACACACACACACAAACACACACAGAAACACAGAGACAGATAGGCACAGAAATACAGAAACAGCGAGGCAGACTGACACCAACATGCACACACACAGACAGACACACACACACGTGTGCCCACAGTCTCTCTCTCTCTCTCTCACACACACACACACACACACACACACACACACACACACACACACACACATATTATTATATTATGCATTTTCAGGACAAAAGTCATCAGACAGCAACATTGATATTGTTTGATCCCATGAGACAGTCTGAAGTGCACAGTCTCAAAACTTTATCACTGCGAAATATTGACAAGACGAGGAATATGTTCTGGTGTTGGTTTCCTGCATAGTCATGCGCAGAACTCCCACATGTTCACTTAACTTTGGCATTGCAGGAAATTGGTGGCAACACAAGCGCAGGTCATGAAAAACTTCAGGAAGCCCAGGAAAAAGGCAGCGTTGTGTTGAACCAGACCTCCTCACAGGGGCAGGAGCTCATCAAGGAGGAGCTGAACATGTTGGTGGCAGACTTTGAAGGGTTTGAGTCTGACCTGACCACCCTTATCAACACACTCAGTAAGCCAGACTTTATGCTTTTGCAACTCTGCATCTTTTATTTTTGCTGTGCTCGGAATGCTTCGATGGCAGTAATTTGTAGTAGTTGCTAATACTGATTGCAGATAAAAAGTTCTAGTTGAATATAAGCAGTTATTGCTAGTAGTCTCTGTATTATTTGAATGTGCACTTTCCATTAAAAACTGGTCAGATCTGTTCTTCAGATTGAATAGGAGATTCATGAAGCTGAAGTATTAGCCGTTGTTTGGTATTTGATCTGGTTTGAAAACTGTGATTGCTTTCATTATTGACTGAATTGGAATCAGTTTTCCTGGTTGGATTTCTGTACTTTTCTTTTCTGTTTTTATAAACTTGAATTATGGATTTATTGTTTAGGAACTTCATTTTCAGTGTATGTTTCCATATAGTTACTAGTTACTCCAGATTATTTCTGAACACCCCCTCATCTTTTTGTATCTTTGTTTACAGTACTTTTTAATTCCTTTCTCTCTATATCTGTTTTTTCTCTGACCTAAATATCAGCATGCTTTGTTGAAATGCATGATACTCCTGGTGGTTTGAATGCTCTGTGTGTGTGTGTGTGTGTGTGTGTGTGTGTGTGTGTGTGTGTGTGTGTGTGTGTGTTAAAAAAAAGAAGTTTGATATACAGTCCCTTACTGATGCCAGTGTTTGCTGTCTACTGACAGGCACTTTGCGTGACCAGTGGCAGCAGTATGAGGCATTCTATGAGGACCTGAATCAGTGGCTCAAAGACACAGAGTCAGAGATGAAGTCAGACTCTGAACTCAAGGCCACCTTGGAACAAAAGACTGTGCAGCTGGAGAAACAGAAGGTAAGAAAACGAGTCTACAATTGTGAAAGAATAAAGTGTACATTGCAGTACTCATTGACTGTCAGCTCACTTCAAAAACAATGTGAACTGAAAATAGGTAGAGAAAAAGTTTAGACCAAAAAAGGAACACTGAGCCTTTACAGCGCTAACAGAACATAATGGACCATGTCTAGAACAGTGCTGTAGTTGTCAGTTCAGAATTTCTTATGTGATCAGCAGTTTGCCAGTGCTCTGCTCTTTGAGTCAGAAACAAAGATATCTTGCCTACAACAGCCCTAAAGATTTCCATGCATGTGTTGTTTTGTACATGAAAAAAGACCAAAGAAAACAAGAAAAATAGAAGGCCTGCAGTCCTAAAGAATTAACTCGTATGTCTTTGTCATACCATGGTTACTGCCTGAATTGTCAAGAAGTGATGTGGTTGTTTTCAGAGCCTCCATGAAGAGCTATTGCAGCAGCAGGAGTCATTTGACAGCCTGGCCCAGCAGGCCCATATCCTGATGCAGTCTTCCACAGACAGCCGGGTGTCCACACAGCTCACACAGATCAGTTCAAGATACAACTCTCTCATCGCCACTTCCAAGGTCACTGGCAACTTTTGTGTACCCTTCTTGTTGTGAACTGACTTGTATGTGTAAGTCTGTTCTGTCCTATTCTGTAACCATCAAGTACTGAAAATAATTATTACTGGGAAAACTCTTCCAAGTGTTTGATCAGTTTTGTAGTTTTTAAGTACAGCAGAGCCTTAAAAAAACTTTTAAGAATTTGTTTAGATTTCCTCCTGCAGTCACCTCACTTTGCGACTAAATCTGTTTTTTTAGTACTTGCAGTACCATAGCTCTGTTGCGCCAAAATTAGCACAATTTGTTCATGATTCAGTGTAAGTGCACGTGGAAGCTTCAGTCACAGTGAGCAGATACACGCCAGAGTCCAATGTCTGATGGTAAAGCACCAACAGGCTTTTGTGACAGGCAGTGGTCCATAGCAGGCTGTAGTGGGTATAAGCAAATGCTGGGGATTTCTGATCTGAGTGCTATGGTGGGACAAAATGTAGAAGTTTAAGCAGTGTGTATGGTGAGAGGGGGGAGAAGCAGAGGAGAGCTGGGAGATTGAGTGTATGCATCAGAGCAGGGATATGAGGAAAAGCAAATATGTTAAGTCACTAGCTAAGCTCCCTCCACAAGAAAAAAAACATAGTCAACAAAGAAGTCTGGTTTCTCACTTGTCATAAATCACTCTGAAGACTTTTTGATTAGGTGGGCAATGAAGGTGAAACCATTGTCATTTCCAAGTCTCCTCTGTTCATCTTGAACTGGTAGACAAGGATGGCTTTCCTTGCCAAAGAAAAGTTTGCAAAAATGAATTGTCAAAGGTTTGGAATAAAAGGAGATAAAATGAAGTATATACAGGAATTGTTGAATTGCTTCAGAACATTTATCTGCAGGATGTCTCAGTCAAAATTGTCAGTTGTGTTGTTCAAAATCATATTGCTCTTGTGGACCAGGTCAGCTCTTTTACACCCCCTGCACAGAGCAAGGTGTGTCTGTTTATTATGCATTCTTGATTACCGATTCATTTCAGTGTACTGATGATCTCCCCTGATTATCACTGGCATTTCATTTCAGTTTTAATGACAAGTGGTTTCCTCATGCAGGACCTGTTGAAGAGGTTTGAGCAGAACTGTCAGGACCACCAGCAGTACAGTGAGATGTACTCTGAGGCACGGTCCTGGCTTCAGGACACCTTTGACAAACTGTCTGTCTGCTCTGACACCTCCGGGGATAAGTACACCATTCAGACCCAGCTGGAGAAATTACAGGTTGGCAAAATGATTCGATTTGGTTTGGTTGTTAGCTTTCTGTCATAGCAGAAGTGTAAAAAGAGAAAAAGAATAAAAGGGAGGCACTAGCTCAATGTGTATACTTGCTTGCATGCTTAAGTGTGTGTGTGTGTGTGTGTGTCTTTATGTGTGTGTGTGTGTGTCTTTATGTGTGTGTGTATGTGTGTGTTGTGTGTGTGTGTGTGTGTGTGTGTGTGTGTGTGTGTGTGTGTGACACAGAAAATAGTGATTTGAATATATGTGTTTGTGTGCATGTGTCTGTTAGTGTGTATGTCTGTTTGTCAGTCTCCTTGTGTGCACACTTGCTTTTGTCCTGTTTTTAGAATGCATGTGTGCTTGTGTGCATATATGCATAAACAAATAATTTATATGTGTTACAAATGCAGTATCAATCACTAAATTGTTCATTTTTTTTTCTCGCAGGCTTTTCTTGAGGTGAGCAGGTTTGGAGATGTGTCAAAATCTTGAGTGTTGCACAAAAGCAAAATTACGTCAAAGGACTGTTGTCATACTACTTCATTATACCAGACACCGTATGACAAATGGCACTCTAACCTGCCATAACATTTGAATATGTGTTGAGACTTACAGATTTTATGCACTTGAATGTATGATGTTGTGCTCATTGATCTCTGCCATTTTCTTACATTTTCATGTCATGATGTGTTCATGGCACAGTTATATTTTTTCTTCTTGCCTGCACAGTCTGTTCAAAGAGAAATGAACATCTGGAGGCCAGTCAGGTTTACCCAGATACTAAAATTTTGTGTACACTCAGTTTGACAACTTGACAGTCTTTTTTCCCCCAGAAATACTGGAGAGAGGTTCCAGTGTGATAAACTTACTTCTAGAGACAATTCTAGAAGCAGTCTGCTTGGAAATGATTGTCGGTTTTCCAGATACCTGATAATTTATTTCCTTTCTTATGACTTTCTTTTACTTATCTTAGTTTGAAAAAGGAAAAAAAAAACAGTTGAAAACTGATACTTGGCTGTGAAAAGACGCTGGAATTGCACATATCAGGGCTTTCAGTTTTTCATTGGTGTGGTATTGGAGAGACTGAAAGCTTGCCAGTCACAGAACACTTAATGCTAGCTCATTACACATTTCTTTTTATTCAGCACACAAATCCGTATATAAGGGCATGATTTGTGTGTTATTGTAATCAGCCTGAATATCGATCACTGAAAGGCATATGTGTTACTATCATCAACATAAAAACATGTATTCATCATGAAAGGGCCAATGTCACCATAATGAAACTGAAAATAAGTTACTGAAAGGCACAGGTATCCCTGTATTCAACATGAAAACACTGCAGGGAATGTGTTGCAGCATAGATCAGTGGGGGAGAGAATAAGATTTAGTATCTTGCCTTTGTTTTCCCACGGCCTTTGCCTTTGTCAGAGTGCTGTACGCTCACACAGATCATTGATGCTTTGGGCACCACAGTCATCATGGGCCACAACAGATTGTTCAGAAGGCTGAGCTGCCCTCTTAGGTAACCTTGTATGCCAGTTTCTTGTCTGCTGTTCAGTGAGGTCGGCCCACTGTGTGTGTGTAGTATATGTCTGCTCACAATCCATTATGTGTTTGCTTCAACCTTGACAGTCCGGAACTATGAACCGTGAAGTGTGGGAGACAGCCAGTGCATGAACAGAAGCAGACACACTCAATCATATCAAAAGTATCAGGAAGTGGTGAATGCCTTGCGTATGCACAGTGAAAGTTTTAATTAGCAAAAGGCAAAGATGATTATCCTCTCCCCGCTTGATCTGTGGTCATTGTAATCAATCTGAATATTAGTTGGTGAAGAATCCCATGTATCACACGCTGAAATCAACCTGATTGTCAGTCACAGGAGGGCTGGTTTAAGCTGCTTAATTTTGATGAAGTTTGATTGCTAGCATTGTCCATTGATGTAAAAAAACGTATGTATGTGTTTGAGGAATTCTTTTTTTTCTTTAGTTCTGATTTTAGTTTAGATTGAATTAATTTGTATGTTGTGAGTTTGTCAGTTTTTTTTCAACAGAATTAGTTAAATGCAAGTGTTGGTTATTTGCACTTTGGTTGACTTACATACATATTGTATGTCACAGCTACTAATCCTTCATTTTAAAGTAAACTCTCTCAATGACTGCACTCATCTATCCATTAGCGCATCACTAGACACATAGTCATTTTAAGAGTATTAAAAAGGAAAAAAGTCAGTTCAATTATGGATTAATCATTTTGTTTCTAGTGGCAGTTTTGAATATATTTTTTCCTTTGGAATTTTCTTCTGATGTAAAATGAAAGCAAGTTTAGGTATGAATATGATGCATTAATACTATTGTGTTTGTCTGGTTTCATGATTTTCTTACAGAAAGAATATAAAAGATGAATATGCATAGTGGTATTATTATACTGATTGAAAGTTTTCCAGTTGATTCTGGAACATTTTCCCTTCATTCTCTCTCTCTCTCTTTTTTTTTACCAGTTTGTTAAAATAACACGTATCAATCTTTGGAAAGGCATAGATAAAATCCCATCTGTTGAAGATTTAGATCCATTCCTGAATTAAAATCAAATGCATACTTTATTATTTGTGATTTTGTTGGTTTCATTTTGCTGCCTGGAAAATACAACTGCCGTAAGTCTGAAAATGATCATTTATCCCTACAAGATATACTGCGAGCCAAGTTATGGTACAAGTAGTTTGATTACAGCATGTTTATTTTTAGGATAATGTGATTGGGACTTGGCTATGTTATGCCCCTTTGCCCATTCTTATAGTATACCAAAAATCTCAAAAATGCAAAATATTCGAGTTACGGCAGTTGTATTTCTGAGCAGCAATTTATCCCCATTTTGTTTGTTTTATTTCTAGCTGTTGTTGCTGCATGCTGTTCTGTTTCTCCTCTTTGTAATGCTTCCTACCTTCTTATTTTTTTGTTTACATTCATTTACTTTTTCGTAACTGCTTAGCTGTTGTCCTATTCTGTTTTGACTCCCCAGTGCTTTCATTCCTCCTCCCCCGCCCCCACCCCAGTCCCTTCATTTCAGAGAGATGTCATTTTTGGTGCAGGAGTTTGTGGTGAAGAAAGAAGAAGGGCAGGCACTGACCCACAAGGCAAACACATGGGGAGAGAAAACGATGGCCAACACAGCGGCTGAGGGGCGTGAAGTCATCCGACAGGAGCTGCAGCAGCTGCAGGCTGACTGGGAACAGATGTTGTCCCATGTAAGAATGAGCAGGAATTGTATACGTTATGGGTCAGGTCTTACGCATTATTCACTATAGTGTAGTTTCTGGTTCATAAACAAGGTAGTTTATACATTTTGCTTTTAGTGAAAGAGAGAGAGAGAGAGTGTGTGTGTGTGTGGGGGGGAAAAGGATGCATGTGGTGAGCTCGTGGATATGTGTGTCCTTGTATGTGTGTACATGTATATATTTATGCATATATATAGAGAGAGAGAGAAATATGTTTGTATGTATGCATCTGATGATGTACATCCTTGCATGTGTGCGTGAGTGGCTGTCGTTGGTTGGTATATGTATTTCCTTATCTGTCTGTCTAAGTGTTCATTTGTACACTCTTTGCATGATTGATTGTTTTGATCAGTTTCTTGGTGCTCTATCTCATAACATAGTGCGAGGGGAGACAGAATGACACATGGTATGAAAGGTTGTCTTACTGAGAGATAGATGCTGATAGGCAGGCAGGCAGAGAGAAAAGAAAGCAGAAATATGTACAATTAAAACCAATCTTCTGGACAATTTTGTCACAGGTGACAGACTCCAAAGTGATGCTGGAGTCGTGCCTGCTGCAGTGGACAGATTTCAGCGCCAGCCATGACCAGGTGGTGCGCTGGCTGAAGGACATGGAGAAACGTCTGAGGGAGAACCACCTGAAAGCTGACCTCACTGAGAAGAAAGCGGAACTGCAGAGGTGCAAGGTAGGATCTGCCAGCTGCTGTGTTGTAATAGTGCTTTAATGTGCAATTATAGTTTCTTTCATGGTAAAATGATAACACTTTTGAAATACTTAACATCTGTATAGAAGCTACAGGGAGTTAGCTCTTGAATTTTTGTGTGACAGAACTGTTGATTACCAGTTTCTTTTGCCAATTTTGCCTTTTTAACCCTATCAGTTGTGAAATGTAAAGATATTTAATCTATGTTAGGCATCGGGAAGAGAGCGGGTATGTATAACCCTTTCTTAATTGGTATGTAGTTATGTGTGTGTATTACCCCTTCTTAATTGGTATATAGATATGCATTGTTATGTACAGCATGGGTGGCCCTATTCAAATGACAAGCTCAAGTTGTGTACTTGTCACACAGTTTAGTGGACTGCATGCTGAAACCAGCAATGAAGTAGCAATTTTTGACAGGAGATGATCCCACATTTCAAAAAAGAATTAATTTGATTAAACAATTTGTTAAGAAAATAAGAGATAATGATGACATTGCTGGATTGAATCACAGCCCAAGCTTGAAGGTTTCAACAGTGAATGAACTGGTCAAAAATCAATTCACAGAATTTGTTTGACTATTGTTTTTATATCAAATGCTGTTAAAAGAAAGTTGAAATAATTAGGCAGGTGAACTTTCAACATCTATTTCAGATGTAAATTTTTGTATGATTCAATAGTGTATTTTTTTTAGTTGTTGAGTTTGTTAGAATATAAAACACCAAAAATGCAAGTGGTGAAACAGCAACATCACCAATGAGCCCATTTCATAGCAGTAACAATGTTAGTGTCAATTAAAATTACTTAATGTCAATAATCATATCATAGTGTATTCTTTGAATTTTTTAAACATCTATATTTATTAATTCATTTTGCTGTTTTATTCAGTCCTGTAGTCTATGAAGCTGAAATAATGTGCAGACTGAGAGTCGCATTTCAACAAACTTAGTTTTTTGTGTCTGTGACCTACTCAGCTCAAAAAGTCTAATGTAACTTTCATATTTGAGCTAAGATTAAAAATTTTTGTCTTGCTAATGAAAGTACATTATTAATGTACTTCCTATTTCACTGTGTTCCTTTGCCATAATATGGACTTACGTATGGTTAGCATGCAAAAAAAACACTTACGTTTCACCAGCCGCCGTGGCGAAGTGGTTAGTGTCGTGGACTCCCGGCTGGGAGGTCGTGGGTTCGAATCCCATCAGAGTCATGTGGGTTTTTTTCTGCCCCGACCGGCTCCTACCCAGAGTTGAGTTTGCTGCGGACTCAGTTGGGGGAAGACTGGGACCACACAGTCGAGTTTCATCCACTTAATGGATGCGTTTCTGAGAGTGTTGCTCAAATTTCCTGACCAACACTGCGGGTGGGCCTGTATCTCTCGGGCCTGGTTGACGCCGGGATATATTATGAAAGGAAACGTAGAGTACAGCCCTGTCATGTAGTCTCAGACCAAAATGGAAATCCGTAGCATCATCTAAATCATCCTCATTCTCATCGATCAGCATAAAAAAAAAAAAAAAATGTCTCAAGTTCTGTGGCCCTTCATGCCCTGCTCTCATGGTGACCTCAATTTCGATGTCCTCTCCAAGTTTGTGGTCTTGGTTTGGTTCCGTCGGGGTCACCCGTATATCGGCGAGTCCATGGGGGCTGTCGTTGGACGGTCGTGGTGGCGCCCTCCGATGGGAGAGCTCACTCACGCCGGCTCCACGACTAAGCAATTATTGTCGTCAGTAGGGGGCTTAGTAGGTGGTGTCCTGTGTATGTTAGATCAGAACAGGTGCCACTGAACACCACCGAAGTGACTCGGCAGCAGTGTAGTGTCTCCTCCGGTGGGTTGCCTCTTGACGACTTGACATTGACTGCTCCTTGTGGATTGCCGGTGCCGGGGCTGCGGCGGGGCTGACCGGACTGTGGCTGTGGACAGGGTGTCGGAATGAGCGGCGTGGGTGCACTGCCTCTGGGGTGGCGCAGAAGTTGGGACAGCAAAAAAAAAAAAAAAATCACTTACGTTTATGAATCAGTTTGTTGAAAGCATTTGGCTTCTGTGTGCAGACCATGTACCAGGACATTGTGTCCTATGAGCAAATGGTGGAGTCCATGTCAGACAAGGCCACAGAGCTGGCAGAGAAGAGCCCAGCCAGCAGGGCCACCACAGACATTTCTGGGGTGGCTGCGCGCTACAGCGCTGTCAAGGAGCAGGCCAAGTTCGCTTTCTGTCACTGAAGATATTGGTTCATTTTGAGTGGTACTTGTAGTGCTGACCTAGTGATTAAAGCAATGGCCTATTGATTGCCTGTTCTGTGGATCTTGGGATTCATAGTTCAGTCTCCATTTGAGATGGTTAGGTTTGAGATTTTTTCCCTTGGACCCAGTTCTGGTGTAGACTCCAGTCCTTTTAAATTTCTGTGGATGAGATATTGAACAAAAAGTTTAGTATGTGAATGCATAGATGAAGAAAATGACAACTTGTAGAGTATGTTTCTTCTGTTTTTGAAGAGAATGACATTGTTTGACATTGGGATGGATCTCTCTCTCTCACACACACACACACACACACACACACACACAGAGCACGCATGCACAGTGTAACAGCAGAAAGCACAACACATCCATACTGTGTCATGTTTAGATATCCCCCAAAGATAAGATGATGGGATTTAAAATGATGAAGTATACCAAAAATGTCACTCACAAAGAATCAGTAAAATTGTAGCCAACAAACATGTCTGATGAAAGGAGAAGGATGGTAGCTGCACAATAGGATGAGTAGATAAACTGAAACGTTCGAAGAAAGACCTTTGAAAAAAAAAAACCTCTCCATTCTTGTAGAAACTTGTTTTTTTGAAAACATTTTGGTTGTGTACTCAAATTACCTTTCATCAATTTTTCTTTCTTTTTTTTAATTGACCTCTGGAAGGCTGTTGAGAGATCCCATAGTATTGTACTGCACACAAAGGATTTGTATAGAAGTTTTGCTGACATTATAATGGACACAAAGAATGCCATATGATTGTCATTTCAGTCAGTCATTCCAGTATTTTGAATGTCAGTGTTTGATGTTCCAAAAATGTGTTTGCTTTTTTTTTAAGTATATAGGTGCAGTTTGAGAATGAAAGTAAGAAATGTTAATATAACATATTACATATATACATATGTGTAGAGATGACAGAGAAGGAAAGAGAAGCTTATATTTTTTCAATTGTTATTGAACATAAAATGTGTTGCTTTTATAAGTGGAGGTGAAAAAAAATCAAGCTTGGATCATACTTTATGTGGAGAACTTTCATTTCTAAGTTCAACTCTAAACTGAATCATGGATGACGCTTTGCTTTTCTCAGTAGTGGAATGCTTTGACATTTTATATAGAGCTATGAGTTGTACGCTACTTGCTATCATTTGTTGAAAGGTTCATCACAGCCAATGTTGACACTTGCTGAACTTCACGATTGTTTCACAGGAAATCCTGGCCAAAAATGAACAGTTTGTGGCCCAGCATCAGACTTTCCATGACAGCTGCAACAACTTTGTGAGTTGGCTGAGGACTGCAGTGGAGAAGCTCTCCACCTGTTCAGACACATATGGGGAGAAGTCAGCCATTGAATCCAAACTGGAGAGAGCTAAGGTAAGGAAATCAGAAAATACTAGAAAAATTGTTTAATTCTTTTAATCATTGGAATGAGTGATGATAGAAGCGATAGTGTAAAGAAAAAGTCTGAAAAACAGACATGAATAAGTAAGCTGATCTAATGAAAAAAAAATGATTCTTGCAAAGAAAAAGAAAATGTATTTAAGTTTTAGCGAGCATTGTAAACTTTCATTTAGCACTCGTATTGCTGAAGACAGGGTACACCACTTCCCACTGCTTACAAAATGTGTCATGTAAAGAATTATGTAACTGACGAAAAGTGTAGTACTGTATGTCAGGGTTTGCTGAATACAAAAGAAGCAAGTCAGTGTGAATGACTGCTGACAAGGTACACCACTGTGTGTCCCAGGGTTTGCAAGCTAACCTCAACGAGGGTACACAGCGCCTGGCACAGGCCCACAAAAGCAGGAGAGGTGACTCTGCCAAGCACATCTGCCTCAGGCCAGACCAAGATTCGACAGGAGTTACAGGTCATGGCAAAAGACTTTGAGGACTTCCGCTCCCACCTTGTGGAGGCTCAGGCTGACCTGGAGGTGAGACATTGACAATGTTTCCATGGTGACTTACCATGATTTTTGGATTGTGATGCATCAGTGTTTTGTTTTGTTTTTTTTTATTTTGACCAACATGATCCTCATTTAAAGGCTCTCTGTATGCAGTTTTGCAGTCTAACATGCACACGATCTTGAGTCATGTTCAATGTTCATGTCAGTGCAGCTAAATTTTGATCCTTAAGTGTCATCAACAGTGATGATGTGGATCACAATTCTGAAGAATATGTACTTGGTCATATGGTGCAGAATTCAAGCAAGGACAATGACAAGAGCAGTTAGAAATGAAAATGATGCCTTTGATTTGGAAATAACCAGCAGGACAATGACAAGAGCATTTAGAAATGAAAATGATGCCTTTGAGTTGGAAATAACCAACATGAAAAAGGTTCAGAAATGGAGACAAAAGAGGTTTACAGTTATAGCCTGGAATGAAGCAGAGCTAGAATATGGGTATTTATACACAGCAAAATTAGACCTTTTCATCCAAATGACAGGGCAACTTATAGAATGAAATATATCTTTTTTCCTGAAACAACAAAGAATGCGCCACATGTTTCAAAAAACCTGTTAGTCCAGAAATAATGACACTCGTAATTACATGCATTCACTGTGTATCCTTTGTGTTAGCCTGAAAGGTTTTGCTTTGCCAAGAAGTTGTTTTGGAAATGTGTAGACTTCAACATCAGAGACAGTTGTAGCTGAAGTGATAAATAGGACCAAGGATTTGTCTGGCATTCAGTTATAAGAGTCATCAACAAAGTTGGATGATAGTGTTAGAAGAGATTTCTTCCCTGCACACACTGAATTAAGAGGTGGATAGAAAAAGATTCTCTCATGATCAGAAAACCTTGCAAGTAGTCAGTTAACTGAGCATTGAAACCGTCTGCAGTATTGGTATTGGCCCAAAGCAAATAGTTTGGATGTTGCCCCAGTTAAGTTGGTTTGAAAACCTACAAGTCCCTAGTATCGAGTCACTAAGTCAATATTGGTTTCCTGTCTGACATTTGATTTTGCATGTGAAATCTGGATGTTTTCCCTGCATGCTCTCCCACTCATTTTCTCCACATTTTCAGTGTGTCTAAGTGTCTATCAACTCATGATGGAGGTTTCCTCGCTGTTTGGCAGGGGGAAAATTTTGCTTCCATGTGGTCTTTGTTGAATGAGGTTTATTCCTGTAAGAACTCCTCTTTGTTTCCTCTTCATCAGAAGCATTAGGACATAATTGATTACATGTCCGATCTGACTAGGGGAGAAGAAAAGTCTCTGCCCAGTCTGTGTATTTGATCCAGGGACTCCATTCTCAGCTTATCTGGTAACTAAACATGAATGATAGATATTTGTTTTTAATTTCCCTGTTTAACATCTACACACCAAATGGTGCTTGAAATCCTTCCCTGTGAATTCACATATAGAAGATTGAAAAATTCAGGGCCGGGAATGCAAAATCTATATTGGAGTTGGTGAACATCAAAACATGACAATATCCAGTGATGGATGGAAATGGATGTGCTTGCAAAGTGGCCAGGTACTTTTCCATACATGTTAAAACTACATACAGTCATGGACGTTTCAGACACAAAATAGAAACACACACACCAGCCACCGTGGCAAAGTGGTTAGTGTTGCGGACTCCTGGCTGGGAGGTCGCGGGTTTGCTGTCATGGTGACCTCAGTTTAGATGTCCTCTCCACATCTGTGACCTTGGTTAGGTTCCATTGGGGTCACCGGTATTGGCGAGTCCATGGGGCTGTCATTGGACGGCCCAGTGGCACCCTCCGGAGGGAGAGCTCACTCATACTGGCTCCACGACTAAGCAATTACTGTTGTCAGCGTGGTGTTTAGTAGGTGGCGTCCTGCGTATGTTCGATCAGAGCAGGAGCCACTGAACACTAAAGTGACTTGGCAACAGTGCAGTGTGTCTCCTCCAGTGGGTTGCCTCTTGATGACTTGATATTGACTGCTCCTGTGGACTGCCAGTGCTAGGGCTGTGGCAGGACCAACCAGGCTGTGGCTGTGGGCAGGGTGTCGGAATGAGCAGCATGGGTGCTCTGCCACTGAGGTGGCACAGAAGATTGAACAGCAAAAAAAAAAAAAAAAATAGAAACACACTCTCTCTTCTGCTTTCCAATTAAATGATACCAGACAGAAGACTTCTCCATCAAAAAATGGAAAAAAAAGTGATGTGATATTCAAAACAAACGAAAGAAAGATAACAGTGTTATGAACAGGTTAATCATGAGTAGAAAGACTTACTGTGTGAACTTCATAATCAAGGAAAAGTTTGTTTAGTGAACACGTTAATTTCTACTGGTTGTTTCAACTTACTCCTTTGACTCTTTCATTTATTCACTATATCATGCACAATGGCTGTAAGTTTGCCAAGGCAGCGCACAACGCTACGATGTATTTGTCACTGTGTGACAGACCTGCTTGATGAGGTGGGATGAATATGAGGACAGTTACAGCAGTTCAGCACCTGGCTGAGAGAAGTGGAGGTGTGCAGCTTAGAGCAGAGACAGAACACAAAGCCACAGTGGATGAAAAGAAGCGTCACTGGGATGAATATCAGGCAAGTGGGGTTGGGTTGTCTTTTCTACATTCTTATTTATAACATCTGCATATATAGCATTTTTCTAAGAGGATTTTTTTTCTCAGAATTGTATATATCTCTGAAGATGATATTCTGCTATCCATCTTCCATCATTTCTAGGACAGTGATTTGATTTTTGTGTGTGTGTGTGTGTGTGTGTGTGTGTGTGTGTGTGTGTGTGTGTGTGTGTGTGCTCCTGAATCCTTTCAAGCAACCCTTTAAGCTTCATTGACTGATTTGATGATATTTGTCTGAAAATCACTGATTTTCTTGATGATGAGTCATTGATGATAATGATAATATTGGAGATGACGGAAATGATAATGACAGCTACTGCTGCTGCAGTATGATTGGAGATGAAAGAAATAATGACTACTAAGCTGCTGTTGCTGTTGCACTGCTGCTATTACTGCAACCTCTCCATGGCAGTGTTATTAAATGAAGTAATCATTCGCATAGTGTTAAAGCTTGTCATATAGTAGGGAGAATAGTGGCAGACACTGGCATGGAAATAGTTAAGTATTCCTACAATGTTACATTACTGTAGAGAAATAGTAGTTGCTGCTACTATCATTACAACACTTCCATTTGTGCCACTTATCAGACTACTGCTGTACAGGTATTACTGTCTGGATCAACAGCATTAATTCAAAAAGAGTTATGATGGTTTGGTTGAAACAAGTGCATGCTAAATATTGTGATGGTGCTGTGAAATGCTACAGAACCAGCTTGAGGACCTGATATCTCATCAAACCTCCCTGGACATGGTGAGTGAGAAGGCACAGGCCTTGCTCCAGACCAACGCTGATGCCAAGACCTCTCATGCCATCACCCAGCTCAGCAGCACACGCTACCAGGCCATTATTGCTTTGGCTAAGGTGAGGTGGTTATATGTCACTCTTTCACCTGTATGTTGTTCTCTTTCTTGTTTGGTTTGTTTTTGTTTATTTGGTTGCATTTCTTGTTACCATAATTTTTTTTTATCAGAGAGGGATGAATTCTAGCTTAATGCATAACTGTAAAGATGTTGAAGAAAACAAAGAAAAAAATTACATTTGATAATTTTTCAAGTTACATTGTCAAATTGTTATAATTCATCTCTGTCTTTATTTCTCTGTCTGTCTGTCTGTGTTTGTGTGTGTGTGTGTGTGTGTGTGTGTGTGTGTGTGTGTGTGTGTGTGTGTGTGTGTGTCTGTCTGTCTCTCTCTCTCTCTCTCTCTCTCTCTCTCTCTCTCTCTCTCTCTCTCTCTCTCTCTCTCCTTTTTTCCCCATTTTTTTTGTTGAGCAAAACACTTTTTTTTTTCTCTAGCAATTTTGGAGGTCAGCAGTAAACAGAATAATTTGCTAAAATTGATTTTTTTTTTCACTGAGAAACGTATATTGTATGCTTATGTTTAGTTTTTGCAGGCATAAGAGAGAAAATTAACAGAAACATCTACACAAGCCTGTATATATGTGCATCCTCATTTGCAAACTCTTTTCATCTCATATGCATGCACACACAAACACGTACAACAAAAGAAGGCACTTGCCCTCTCAGAAACACACAGACATGCTCATATGTGTGTATTCACACATGCACACACATGCTTAATGCACATAGGCATATATGCACACATGCTTGCATGCATCGATGCAAAACACACATGCATGATCACAAATTCGGGTGCATGTGCACACGTGCGCACACGCAGGCACACATGCACACACACGCATGCACAGAACATGCATGCATGCATATGCGCATGTACACACAGACATATGCACACAGAACATACACATCTATGAGTGTATGCTAATGTGTCAACCAGCGTGACACAAAGATAACCAACAGTTTTTCCTGTGTGCAGGAGATGTGCAAGAACCTGGAAGGCTCCTACAACCACCACCGTCAGTACAGGCAGTGTCAGCAGCAGTTCTGTGAGTGGCTGAGGGACACCAGGCAGCACATCAAGTCAGTGCAGGACGTCAGAGGGTCCAAGGACAATGTCCATGGCAGACTGTCCAATCTGGATGTAAGCCAAGGAGCTGAAAAAGGCGTTCTTCTTCTCTTGTTTGTGTGTGTGTATGTGTGCGCACGCAAGTATGCAAGTGTGTGTGTGTGTGTGTGTGTGTGTGTGTGCACATATGGATCATAGGGATGTGTATGAAGAAGAGTGTATGCATTTGAAACTGAAAGACCGAGAGGTAGAGCATGTATGAAAGAGAGGAGCTTTAAAGTCAGTTCATATGTGTGTGTTTATGAGTGTGATCTTGTTGAACAAATAGGGTCTATAGTTTAATCCCAGCTGATCATACCACAGTATGAACATCCTAAACTGGTTGGTTGACACAGGCAACCCAGGCAGCACTTGACCATGGACACAGTCTTCTGCGGTCGTTGCTGGATGCTTCAGAGAAAACACTGCCCAGCACAAATGCCAAGGGATGCCAGTCCATCCGCCAGGAGACAGAGACTGCCAAGTCAGACTATGAAACATCCTGACAGAGCTCTCTCAGGTACTTGTATTGCTCCGTTTTGCCTCATTTCTATCTGTCACATTAGTTCACAGTATTTGGTTGGTTTCATCAGAGGATTGTATATCCAGCTACAAAAGCGTTCATGTGTCGGACAGAAAAAGCTGTGGTAAGACACAAGCACATTTTTCTTAAAATGTGTAAGTAGAAAGCAAACCATAAAGTGAGAGTGCAGAATCACGAAGGGTTTGTCACAAAGAATTAAGTCCTTCAAAAAGAAAGAAAATTAAATGGTGTGTTGGTTGGCCATGCACAAGATAAGCACGATCATGATGTGGTAACATGCACTATGTTTATCAGGTGAAACGCAATCTGGAGACAGCCCTGACGCACTGGGATGACTTTGATCGTCTGTATCAGCAGCTGACGGACTGGGTCACCGAGGTTGAACATCGACTTGCCTCAGACCCAGAGTTCAAGGCCGATCTGCCAGAAAAGCGATCAAGTCTTGAAAAGTACAAAGTATGTCTTTCATATACAGTTTTGCTTTTGAAAAGTTATTTGGTCTGTGTTTGAGAATTTTTTTTTTAGGATTGCTTAAAACCTGAGAAGTAATGCAAGATTTGAATCAAACTATTAAGATTCACAGAGGATGTGACATCAGCCAGCATCATTCTTTCATCAGACATTTGGAAACAACACAGTTTACGTATCAGAGTTTTACTCAAGTTAAAGAAGCATTTATAGTAACACTTTTAATTTATTTGTCTTTTTAAATACAGAGCATACTAAGTCTTTTGTAAATATCAGTCTAATTCTTTTGCATGAAACCAATAATTGCACCTCATTTTTGGACTCCCTGTTTTCTAAATCAAATGTGGCACCCACTGAACAAAGTTAAAAGAAGAAAATGAATGAATGAAAGAGAAACAGAGAAAGAAAGAGTATATGCAGGAAAGGAAAAGAGAGTGTATGTAGGTATGCAAGCAAGAGCTTGTGGTGCATGCATGTGTGTGTACAGATGTGTAGATGTGTAAAGGAATGTTTTGAATTGATGAATGTAAAAAGGATTGGATGTAGAAACACCCTAGTTATCTGAAGTGTGTGCTGTCCAGGCTCTGCAGTCTGACATCACCTCTCACAAAGATTTGCTGGACAAACTGGCGGAGAAGGCAGACCAGGTCAAGGATGGCATTCCTCGATCTCATGTCACTGAGCTCCAGTCACGCTACACTAAACTACAGCAAGCTTGCAAGGTGATTTACATTGTTGTCATCGTAATCACTTACCTTTCATACAAGAGCAGATGCACACACAATTTGCTTTTTACCCTTGAATGTGGTTCAGCTTTTCAGAAGTGTGGTCATTGATTGATTCAGCTGTTCTCAAAAACTTTAAAATAAAGGAAAAATTACAAGATTTATAGTTTTTTTGAGTTTAGTGTTTCCAAGTACACCACAAGTAATAGCAAAATAGTTCTAACAAACAAAATAAAACAGTGGATCGACAGCAACAGCTGGTTTACAAAAAAATGTTTTTACATTGAAATTAAAGACAGTGGCTTGATTTGGGATGTTGTAGTTTTTATTTTGACCTCCGCATGGATGTCTAAATAATACCCACAGCACACTGGCATGAGATCATTATGTGTGCTCAGGATGTGGTGGAGAAGGTGGGAGGGGCAGGTGTCCAGTCACGAGGAGTACCGTAAGGCCTACATCGCCTGCCTGGACTGGCTGGCTAACACCAAGCACCACTTGCAGCGTCTCTCCGACTTCTCCGGAGACAAGCGCTCCCTGCAGGACAGGCTCCAGCAACTGAAGGTCAGTAGGCAATAGGCACACAGTGATGGTGGTGTCAGTTCTAGAATGTAAATCTGTAGGTATTCCATGGTCTTGACTGTGCTCTTTCCTCCTGATCTTCTTGTCCGCCCTCCAACCTGATCCCTTACTGCCTATCTTTTCTCATCTCCTGTAAATGTATGATTCTTGGCTACTTTTAGTTGATCATTACTTCTTCCTGACCTCTTTCCCCTCCCTCTTTCAGCATACACTCCCTCCCCAAATTTAACAATAGTACATGCATACTATTGTTTTGTTCTTGTGGTGAGCTTGCAGCAAAACATATAATTATTTTCAGATAGCTTCCTCTTTCTTGTTGATTTTTGTTTAGAATCATTACAGGCTTTTCTGTATAATCCTTTAAAGAAGTGAACCAGGTGGGAAGAGAGCCAAATGCTAAATTTCTTAGAATATTTCACCATCGACTCATTTAAAGACATCAATCTTACATTCTTTTTTGTCTTTCATTTACTGCGACCTTCTTCCTACAGCTAAAACTTACCAGTGGTAGAGCTAAAACTATACAGTGCTTGCATGTAACATCAGGAATTCAAAGCGGATCTGCAACAAGGCCAGGATATGCTGAACCGCTGTGCATCTCTGGGGGACCGTGTTTGCAAGACCACTGCTCCACGAGGTCAGGATGTCATTCACAGAGAAGTGCAGTCACTGCGCGACGACTGGGCCACCTTCTCCGCAGCTGTGGCTGATGTGGAGAGCAACCTGGAGTCCTGCATTGCCAACTGGCTCAAGCTGGATGACGAGCATGCCAGTTTCCTGGCCTGGCTGGAACGCATGGATGGCAAGGTCAAGGGCTTCATGGAGCCCCAGCCCAACCTGATCCGTAAACGGGCAGCACTTGCAGGATGGAGAGGTGAGGGGGAGATTGGTACATCTGCTGGGAGGTTTGTAGTGCTATGAACTTGTATAGCTTCATTTGTGTGTGTGTGTGTGTGTGTGTGTGTGTGTGTGTGTTTCTTGCAACTATTTTATGTGGAAACAGAAGTGTCTCATGATTATTGTGTATGCTTGTACTTGCTGGAATGTGTACACCCTTACGCAATGCTGCATTTACACACTTCATGCGCGCTCACACACACACACACACACACACACACACACACACACACACACACACACGTATGCGTGTGTACAAACAGGCATGCGTGCATGTGAGTGTGCACACACATTTACATGCACACATACACATATGCGCACACACACATACACACACATGTTCACTCTCACACACGCTAACTGATGCACACCCATTCAAAATATACTCTTATTTCTTTGTGTTTTTCTTTTTTTGTTCATTACCCCCCCCCCCCCCCAAAAAAAAAAAGAAAAAGAAAAAAAGAAGGATTTATCCACGGTCACTTGACTTACCAGTGTCTATTTGTCACAGGCCCTGTATGACCAGATAGCAAAACACAAATCAGAACTGGACAGAGTGAGAGACAAAGGGGATGCCATTGTACAGAGGTCCAGTGATCCACGTGTCTCTAACAACATGATGCAGCTTTACACCAAGTATCAGTCACTGTGCTGCCACTAAGGTAACTTTTTTTTTACTGCTGTCATGTGCCCTCTTGAGAAGATGTGTGCTGCGTTGATCTGTACAGTATGTTTCAAGCTTTCATGAATTCCAGTGCTTTGCCTGTTGGCATAGGAAATGTATTGAAAACTGTGACTTTTATTGTTGAATAAAGGAGTTACTGGTCTGTTTTTGCTTGAATGATTAAGACAGGTTTAATCTGTTTTGAATCATGTTTAATTAATTGAAATCTACTCGACCCATGAAAGTAATGTGAGGGTGTATTGAGTGTATGTCTCTGCATGTGTGAGTGTGTGTGTGTGTGTGTGTGTGTGTGTGTGTGTGTGTGTGTGTGTGTGAGTTATTCATGTGCTTCGTCAGTCTTGCAAACATTTTTCAAACTGCAACTTCCCTCATGAATAAAGAAGATACTGGTCTATTTTTGCATGTATGATTAACACTGGTTTAGTCTGTATGTCGATTCATGTTGTTTGAGAGGCCAGTTGATCATATGAGAGTATAACCACCTGTACCTGTATGTGTGTGTGTGTGTGTGTGTGTGTGTGTGTGTGTGTGTGTGTGTAAGTGTTCCTTTTTTGGGTAGATAGTAAAAATCTCTGAAGACCTTTATGAAGCAAGTGAGTAAACACAAGACTGGCACCATTGTAAACATCTGTTTGAATGATCTAGTTAAATGAAATACAAACTTTTTGAAAGAAAATGGGTATAAAACGATACTACTGACAAATGAGAATATCTTGGTAATCTAACAGGTAAATTTACATGGAGCAGCATAGGCAGCTTTGATTCCTGTTTTGGTCTGTCAGATGTGATAAGGTTTGGTTTGGCTGGTTGATTGATTTTTTTTTTTTTCTGGAATGTTTTTCATTTTGTAATTTTTTTTTTTCTTCAGTGCATGAGAGATAAGTAAGTCACCTGAACGGTGTGTATGGTCTCTGCAGGCTATGCTGGGCCGGCTGAAGGACAATGTGGATGACCACAAGCTGTACGATGAAGCCCTGGAGGATGCTGGTCGCTGGCTGGCCTCCATGAGTGAACGTGTGGCAGCCTGCTCCGACACGTCAGGGGACTGGCACATCATTCAGGAACGCATCGAAGACATCAAGGTTGGAATTCCGCTCCTTGTTTTTAGATTTGTTTTTAGCCACTTTGAAGAGGGGAGCTGTGGTATTTTGATAGTCTCATTTTTTTTTTTTTATAGACTCTGAAGATTGTTGATGGTAAAAGTATAGATGTTTTAATATTATTTGAATTCTTTTTTTTTAACAAAGGGCAAATGATGACAATGGTATGCTGAATTCATATATTCTTATAAATGACTGTAAAATAAAAGCAAACAAAATTTTACATTCAAACTAAAAAACAGGTTTTGGAAACATGGTGCCTAAAGCAGGTGTGACAAAAACTATAGATTTCTAAAATTGGATTCTTATTATCAAAGACATGCATTAAGAGTAAGGAACATTTCTCACAGAAGTAACAAAAAGATTTAAGACATGTTTTTCAGTTGACAAGAATATGCAGTATAAACTGGTATTGGTAACATTTTATGCGATCACAGGTGATTAATTTTGCTTCAGAACTTCAGGGAATGTACATTCTTGTAGCACCCTGGAACTCCCCACCCCCCCCCCCTCCCTCACCCCCAAAAGAAAGCCCAAGGATGAAGCCTGTCAAAACTGCTGCCTGGTAAGATGATTTAGATGCATACACGCTAGCATGACTAACAGGCCATGACTTAACAGGTGCACAAGAACAGTTTGGTGGCTCTTGTCTTGATAGAAAAATGCCTATCCATTCTAGATTAGAAGTGAAAAACACAGGATTTAACCATACTGAGCAGTAAGATTAGAGATCTCTCCACAAGCAATTATTGTATGTAGTATGATGAAGACTGATGGCGAGATCCTTGCAGTGGAAAATATTCCAATAGAAACGGATCTTGAGCTTTGTCTCCTGACGAAAAACTTCAGTAATATTCATGTTGCACCATGGTTAATCGCTATTCTAAAGTTTGTTAAGAAAACAAACACAAGTTCAGATGTCCTATGCAATTTTTTTTATCTGTTGTTATACCCCTGATGTGACCTTGACCTGTGACCTGCACATTCTCATGAAAGCTATAGATTGATAGGTCTTGTCAGTAATCATCATTCTGTCATATTGTTTTTCTGCCATTTACAGTGAGTGAGAAATAGCCAGTATTAACATTTACCACGCAGTCACACAGTCACACACACACACACACACACACACACACACACACACACACACACACACACACACACACACAGAAGACAGACTGAAACACACACACGCATGCACGCACGCACGCTCACACACACACGCACGCACGCACGCACGCATGCATGCATACACCCTCTCTCTCTCTCTCTCTCTCTCTCACACTCTCTCTCTCTCTCTCTATGTGTGTGTTTGTTATAATTTTTGTAAGTCTTAGTAGTCGCTAGTTATGCTTAGTAGTCGCTAGTCATGCTTAGTTATTCCCTTAGTGGGGCAAGGGCCGGATGAAAAAAAAAGCATGTGTTTGCTTATCTGTCACCCTTTGGAAATAAAGATATCATCATCATCATCATCATCTCTCCTCTCTCTCTCTCTCTCTCTCTCTCTCTCTCTCTCTCTCTCTCTCTCTCTCTCTCCTTAACTCACACAGAATGTTAACTTCTTGTTAAATGAATTTACTTTGATTACACACAGGAGTCAAGGCAACTTACTGTGAAAGAAATTTCTTTTGAACAGCTTATATATGGAAAAAAAAAAACAAACGAACAAACAGTGGAAAATATCTGCATTGTGGTGTAAAAGAAAACCTTGTGCACAGGACGTGACAGCCAGCATGGATGAGGGCCTGGCCAAAGTCAACTATGTGTGTGACCAAGCCGAGAAGATTCTGCCCAACACTTCTGTGGAGGGAAAGAAACTCATTGAGCAGCAGCAGGCTACAGAGCTCACCAATGACTGGGTATGCATCATTTATTCATGATCTGTTTCAGAGTGTTCTGTACGTGTATGTGTGTGTGAGCAATTGTGTGTTCGGTGCTGGAGTAAATGGTGTGTGTGTGTGTGTGTGTGTGTGTGTGTGTGTGTGTGTGTGTGTGTGTTGTGTGTGTGTGTGTGTGTGTGTGTGTGTGAGAGAGAGAGAGAGTGAGCAGTTGTGTTCATCTTCTGTGTGTGTGTGTTTAACAGAGAGAGAGAAAGGATGTGTGTGTGTGTGTGTGTGTGTGTGTGTGTACGCATGCATGTGTTCCATTATTCATTCACACTTTAAAGCATTACATTTTCAGGTCAAGAGTGAATATAGGAAAAGTGCACTGAAAGGAAAACATTGCATTTACAATACACAATTAAAAATCGCAGCTCTGTTCAACCCTGACCACAGTCTTCAAAAAGTAAACCACTGATGCCTACTGTTTGCAGGAGAAGCTGAACAATCAGATTGAGGACTGTACCAACATGCTGGAAGGGGTGCAGCAGAGGTGGCATGAGTATGAGCAGTATTATGGCAGTTTGGTTCGCTGGCTAGCAGACACGGAGAACACTCTGCGCAACGACCCTGAACCCAGGGCTCTCCTAGTAGAGCGCAAGGCACAGCTTGACAAGTTCAAGGTAAAGAAACTAATAACAGGTCTTTGATTTCTGTTGTTTTGTGCATCTGACGACTTGGAAACTGACCTGTTTGCTTATATTATTTCTTAACTGACCTGTTTTGCTTATATTATTATTATTATTGCTTATATTCGAATCCCAGCTATGGCTCGTCCCAAGATGGGGAAAAAAAGGGGCAGCAGAGAGGACATCCGGGAATCATGAACCGGGTGTGGCCCAACCCCCCTACAGTGTCAGGAGATAAGGGTCGAAACACTTGCTTGAAGGGGGCATCATTTCTGAGGACTCTCTGTTGCCACGCTCTCCATGAGTTTCTTTCTACTACAGAGTATTTGTCAAGTGTTACTGATTTTTTTTGGGTTTTTTTTTTTTTTTTAATGGAAACATAGACATGATAATCATGTAGCGGTGGAAAGTGGAAGAAACTGATAATTTAAGCACATATTTTCCATGTATAGCTTGACCACATCTTAATTTTAAACCTACTTTACATCAAAATCGCTGTTGTGTGGACAGTGTAAGTTTAAGCTGTGCTGTGCACTCTTTGAAGTTATTTATATTATTCTTCTCCTTGTTTTTGTTTGGTTTTCATTTTTAGAGGTAAATCTACCAGTCAGACTTGTTTTTGTGTTATTTTTTGTTTCTTCTCTGAGCTGAGTGAAGGCCCACCAAGGCTTGCTGCCAAGTTTTTGTACAAGAGACAAAGAAGTCAAAGTACTGGCCCAAACTGGAGAAAGCATGAAAGTACTCACTGAATGGAAGTCAGCTGCAAGTGGCCAGTTCCAGAGAGTCTTTATCAGTCAACATTAGGTCAAACACTGGAAGAAGTGGACCCCTTCCAGTACCTTGGATCTGTTCTGAGCTAGTATGAGTGCTCAACAAAACAGGTCAAGATGAGAGTTGCGCTGGGTAGGTCTCCCTCCACAAGACTTCTGATCATCAGGAAAAACAGGTCTACCATCCATCAGGAAAAAAGTGCAGTCTGCTACTGATGCCCTTCCAAGTCTATGGATGGAAGAGATGGACACTAATAACGGATTTTGCCTGAAAAATGCAGGGGTTCAGGAATAAAAACTTCACACAGATTTCCCTCATCTCATACAAGGAATGTAAGACAAATGACTGTCAGGCCGTAGGTCACCCACTGACAGACCAAAATCTGTTCTCACAGTTATCAGTGCTTTATGCTAGCCTGGTACAGCCAAGTATCTTGCTGTAAACATCAAGTCAAGATCATTCCAATATGTTACAATGGAGAAGAGACATCCCAAAAGCATAAGTCATGGACAGACAATATAGGGGACTGTACAGGCTACACTACCTCTACCCTGTCATGCATGGTGGAAGATGAAGGGTTATGGAGATCCATGTCTGCTCAAGTCTCCACAGGACTCCTGCAATCTACAGATATGGGACAATAATAATAATGAAAAGATGATACAGACTGGCTGAAAATCATAAGACAAAAGTGAGAGATAGTGGCCTGTTACAAGAGACTTTGCTGTAGAATATTTCTGTCTGTTATTAATAGCATACTGATGATGGTCAGTGTGGGTGGGTGTCTGTGTTTGCATGTTAGTATACTTCTGTGTGAGGGTGAAAAAAAAAAAGCATTTCAGTTTTTATTGCTTGTTAGTGTACTGATGATGATCTGTGCATGGGGGTGTCTGTGCTTGCATGCCAGTATACTTCTGTGTGAGTGTAAAAA
The DNA here is from genome assembly GCA_016801955.1 of Conus betulinus. NCBI lineage: Eukaryota > Metazoa > Mollusca > Gastropoda > Neogastropoda > Conidae > Conus > Conus betulinus. The sequence goes on from JADBJO010000491.1 coordinate 579,408, forward strand.
AAAAAAAAAAATTGTAGTTTGTTTGTTTGTTTGTCAGAGTGTTGTATCGATAGGCATTTGAGCTATTTCTCAACAGAGAGATTTAACTTTTCAGCTGATCCTATCTGACATTGAGAACCACCGTCGCTTGGTCAATGAGCTGACGGAAAGGGTGGCCAATCTTGAGGCGCTTGTGCGACAACCCACAGGTCACTACATCTCTGGAGGATGTGCAGTCCCGTTACAACAATGTGCTCTACAAAGCCAGGGTAGGGATTATGAATGGACATTTGAAGTGAGACAGGGATGATTAAATAGTGCATAATACAGTGGACAAGGAAAGTCAATGTTTGTTTTCCTAGTACTTTTATTTGATGGGTCTTGAGGATGAATCTTGTCTGTGATCTGAAAATATTCTTTACAAGCATTACCAATAACATTGAATGTTGAGAAATAACAAACAAGTACTGTAATGCTTGCTGCCTATATATAAAACAGTCAAGAGCATGTAAGAGGAAGCCAGTGTTTCTTGTGATTCTTGGTCATTTAAAACATATGGAAACAAGAGGCTTATAGGACAAGCAAGGACACTGCTCTTGTGTACATCTGTGGTAGGTGGATGGGCACTGCAAACATCATTGGCTGAAGTGATGTGCCCTTAATTGTTTCATCATGGGAGCAAGAATTCATGGGATTTTTTTTTCATTTACTGATTATATTTCCCCTCTTCACTTTAGATCTGCATTCATTTACATATTCATTTTGAATTGATATTGATTTATCTATGTGTATGAGTGAATCAGTAAAATGTGTAGCAAAAACTGCTTGAAAAGACAGGAATAGATCTTAACACATACATGCAGATGCAGATGCATATGTGAATGAACACATACACATGAGCACATGCACACATACACATACCAGCCCTGACTTGATGCACACACACACACACACGCATGCATGCATACACACACACACACACACACACACACACACACACACATGCACACACATTCACACGCATGCATTATCTGTCTCTCTTTCTGTCTTTATGTCTTCTGTCTTCCCCCTTTATCTTTGTGTTTCTCCTCCCCCCAACCCTCTGGTTTTCTCCTGCATAGCTCTCTCTTCCTCTTACTAAGATGTGTACGCCTGATGTCTCACAGGACATGGTAGAGGCACAACAGCGGCTGTATGATGAGCACCATGATTTCCATGAGGCTCAGCAGGAGTGTGAGAAGTGGCTGCTCCAGATGTGGTCTTTCCGTCTCATGGCTCACAACAACCTGAACGTCTCCTCCATGGAACTGACTGAACGCCAGATTGAGAAGCACAGGGTAAACACTTCAACTTTTCTGACTGCAGTCAAAATCATTAATTGTATCAAATGCACATCATGGAGCTGCATCTACACACACACACACACACACACTCACACACACTCTGAAATTGCTTGTGAACATGGATCAGCTCCATGATGCTCTCTTATCTACATGTATACTTGTTAAACCCTAACCAAATCAAAAATAACCACAAATATGTGGCACTAGTGTATACAACAATATGCTCGAGGAAATGTAAAAAAGCAGAACTTTTGCAAGTATATAGTGTAAGTGGCACACATCATCTCTGTTTTTTCTCTGCATTGAATTTTTGTCAGACATGTGTATTTCAACTAGTGACATTGAGTCCAACTAGTGACATTGAGTCCATATGTACACATCCATATCCAGGTCACATGCTATTATGCTGTCTACATCGTTCCTCAGTAAACTTACACATCATGGCTCAGCAGAAGTTACAAATTGTATATATACCTGAAGCACATCGCAAAGCCGCATTGATAAAGGAAAACTAAAGATGAAATTGTTGCTGTAAAGTCTTTTCATGAAAAATTTTGGGGACAAGTTTTTATTTATTTTTTTTTTTTTAAGAATTGCTATGAGAGACAGTTTCACAATGACTTTTTTCAAATCAGTGTTTTCATTTCTACAGAAAATGTGACTTTCAGGAAAGTATTGGAGAGAGCTCTAGGTTCTCACTGTATACGACATTCTTCTGAACATCGTGTGCTGTTTAAATGCCTGAGTTGTTGTTACGCAGATACTGGTGCGTGAGATAGAAGATTACCGGCTGACACTGGACAGTGTGAGCCGCTTAGGTCACCAGCTGATGCAGAACAACGCCCGCATCCCGCGTCTGATCCACACAGTGCAGTCCCAACTGCAGAACCTGGAGGAGAGCTACATGAATCTGCAGTCCACTGCCCATCAGATCCGATCGAGTGAGTACCTTTCTCAATGCACCATGGCTCACAGGGCCAGACATTGTGTGGCTTTGTTTGTCTCTTGATTTCTCTGTGTTGTGTGTGTGTGTGTGTGTGTGTGTGTGTGTGTGTGTGTGTGAGGGCCACCGGACTGTTCGTTAGCTTGTATGAATTGTGCATGTCAGTTTTTTTTTTTCTCTCTCCTTGTTGTTTGATGGATAGAGAAAGATCCCTTTCTGTTGGATGCTTTAGTTTTTGGGTACTGGGAAGCAGCAGGGTGATGTGTAAGTTTTGATGCTTTGGGGATACGAGCATTTAATGCAGTTTGCAACAATCCCTTTCTGGTTTTAATTAATTGAAGGTCTGTTTCGTGTAATGTTTGAACAGAAGCTGTAGAATTTTGATGATAAAATGCAGTGGGAATGTTAACTGTTGAAACTGGATGCTAGTGTTGAAAAGAGCAATCTGAAAATGTTGATTTATGCTTCCATCCCATATGTCACATAGCCAGGGTTTGGTCCGTAAAGGGGAAAGAAAAATCCCCACCTTCTCCATGGCAAGCCTAGACTAGCAGCCAGACTTCAGTAGCTGTTTCTTAAAATGCTGTTTTTATCTGGCAGATTTCCTCTAATTGTAATTCAGAAAACCAGTTTGGATGAATCAAATATTTCTTGAAGAAGAATTGATAAACTGGTAAATTGGGCGACAACTGCTACAGTCATTGGGTTCTTGTTTACAGTTTTCCCTACAAGATTGAAACTGAAAATTATATTTATAGATAAAAATATTGGGGTTTATATCAAACGTAAATGACCTTTTTTTATTTTGGGGAGAGAGAAGGAAGGAATGGGGGGGGGGGGGGGGGGGGCTAGGCTACAGTTAAAAACGCCCTGATATACAATGTATAAGTTCTTTTGCAATTAGCTGTATGTCTATGCACAATGACAGTCCGTTGAGATGTTTGTCACCATTGTGATTTAAAATAACCACACTTTGTAATCTCTGATGTCACACAAAATAACTCAAGCACTGAAATATCGACACTAAAATCACAGAATGTGCATATTTTGAGAAGCCCACTTTCTCATCAGTTCCTGCATTTCAGAATAGTGTCCCACTTTCAAGGATCAACATCCATCATAGTCTCTATCAATGGGAGTCATGCAAATTTGTCTTTTCTTCTTTGTGTGTTTTGTGTGTGTTAAAAAATCAAACCCTTGGTTCTTACTTCAGACTGCAGGCAAAAGTTGATGTATGCATCCCCTCCCAAAGTCTTTTTTTTTGTTCTGATCCCTTCTGTTTGTGTCAACTTTTTTTTTGTTGGAATGTGTTCTTGAAATGTTTGAAAACTGCCCACAGAGAAAATGTGTTAATATACACATAATATCCTGTGACCAAAACCATCCTGTTGCCAATCAAGTTGCCTCTCAAGGGCAACCACAGTGTATGATTGTTGTCCAAACAATGGATTGTTCAATGGCTGGTTGTCACTCCCGCCACCCTTGGTTTTCCCTATCTGTGCTGCATGAACCTTGATTGGGAAGTGGGTGTGTCTTCCTCCTGTGGCTTGATCACCCTACCTGCTTCCAGCGTTTTGCACTTTGCTGACACGGTCACACTGATTGAAAACCTGCTAATCGCCTTGTAGTCTTGCATTGCGTTTCTCTCTCCTTGATCTTCCTCTGCATTTTTCTTTGTCTTCTTCCTCATTTTTCCCGTAAAGCTAATATGTTTTAGGAATAATAGGTGTGCTTTGTGTGGATTCAGTTTAGAGCTAAAATGAAACACTAATGTAGCTAACAAAAAGTCAGCTGTGTTGTATAACTTGAGTTGACGTTTGACAGATCTACTGATTCAGGAAATGATTCATGGACTGTTTTTTTTCAGTTTCTGCAATTTTTCAAGATGCACTTCCTTTGCAGTTTTGAAATACAACTAAGAAGATTAAGCTGATCTAGAAGGCCTTCCAAAGTACCATGCATGAAAAACAAATCATGGAAAAATTTATGATCAAAGTGGACTTGAATACTAGGAGCAGTTTTCCCTGCTTTGTGCCAATTGCTTACCTTTCATGATCTAAACAGTTGATAGAGCATAGAGCTTGTTAATCTGAACTTTGCTTTGGGGGGAAACAATGTAATGGCGGGATATAAAAAACGGTCATACACACAAAACTCCACTGCCTATCTATACAGGCAGTGTCTGCAGGAGTATCAGCCTGCATACACAGAAAGAAAGAAACAAACAAACAAAAAGGAAAGGAAGAAAATAGAAAAGAACTACTTGGACCTGGCCTCTTGGTTGTAAGGCACATATTAAAACACTGTGGTCAGGGTCAAAGATCACACAGAAAAAAAGTGATATGGTTTGTGTGTAACATGGTTTAGAACAGACAGAACAATGATGAGCACAATATTTTTTTTTTTTTTTTTTTTTTTCATTTTTTTTTTTTTTTGACCAAGCAGGAAGTTTCAAATGATAGAAGTAACACCCAGGTTGATGTGTGAAAATTTTCACTTTTTTTCTCTTCACTCTTGTGTGCTCTTCACTCTTGCATGTTTAATTCAGAGAAAAGACTCAGATTGGTATTTGATGTTTACAATTTACAGTACAATGTGTTGGAAAGCAGAGTTTGAGTTGCAGCATGGGGATACTTATCCTTAGATTGAATGCATTTTAATACAACAATTCTCTTGAAGTTTTCTCTTAAATGCTGCATGGTCATTAGAATTTAGATTGAGTATTCAGAAGAAAATATCCCCATATAAGTAGAATTAGGATTATAACTACTCGCATTTTGTTACAGAAGGAACAGTTGCTACAACTGAATGAAATGGAGGCACAGGAGTTAGAAATTTATTCAATATTTATGTACATGTCAAAAGAGAAAGTGTTCAGTAAAATATAGTTAATCATATGTAGAAGCGAAGCAAATGCATTGTTAAGATTTTTTTTTCGAACATACTTTCTTTGATGCATAGTTAAAAGTAGGTGGTGTTAACAAATTATTTGAAACTAGTAACGTTGTTTATGGTGCTATTCACAAACTTTTTGTAAAAAAATTTAATTGGAAAAAGATGAATAAGTATTACTTTATGAACAGCTATGTCTTGGTAGCAAAAGACCCAACGTTTGTTTGCACAATAAGTTTGAAATGATCTTAAAATTGAAATATGTCTTTTAAGTCTCACTCTACTAATAGTAATGCTCTGATCTTTCCAATATAACTCTCTTAGAACTTTTGTTTTTTGTGTCATCAACCAGAGTAAAAGTAAATTGATACAAGTTCTTCCACAACAAAAGGGGGAACAATTTGCATGTGTGTAATCTTTGCTGTCTTGAAATGTGTACATCAACTTCTGTTTGCAAAAAAAAACAGTATGCTCCTTCATGTATATATGTGCATGCTGAATAGTGCTCATTTTAAGTTCATACATAGCTGCACTGTGTGAGTACATTATATGACCTACACTGACTGCTTAGCTGCATGTAGGATCCAAAACTGCTGACTTGGAGACCGTCCAACAATACTTATTGTGAAGAAATGTATTTGTGGAGTTTTTTTGTCTTTGGTGATTCAAGGAAAAGTTGCAGTTTGGTATAATCAGAAACTGTCATGTAACACTGATACAGTAGCCTCACTGCACAAACCTACATATTAGGCTGTGTGAGTGTTTCTTTTGAGAGGATTCTGATCAACTGCAATTTAGCAGCCAAGATGGACAGAACTTGTGTGAGTGTGTGTATACGCGAATGCATGCACACAGCCAAGGAGGTTACATTTTCATCCACATCCTTTTGTTTATTTGTCTGTCAACAGGATACACATAACATAAAAACAGAAACTGTGAAGTTTCTGTAATCGATTGATATCTGTCTACAAAGAGCTGTATTTTCATGGAATGTTAAATCTTTTTTGTAATGCAGACATTGACATTTTGTATTTTCAGTTATGTATTTTCATGGAATATTAAGGCCTTTTAGCAATACAGACGCTGACGTTTTGTAATTGTATGTCCTTTGAAAAGAAAAACACTAGAAATAACTCTTTCAAGTTGTACCATTTATTTCTCTCTTGATGGAAAAAAGGGTTTTCACTCACGAATTGACAAGAGGAGTTGATCACAGCGGACCTTAGCACAGTTCTGCATTCTCCGTTGTGCCCGTCTAGTTTGTGTACATAATCTTGTGAGCGTTGATATGAAAATGCACACATGTTTGTATATGTTAGAGACAGATGGGGAGGTTCTCTATATCTTGAAATTCTCTTCTGATGTATAAAAGCTATTCCTTTAAAGGATGTATTAAAATATCTTCTTTGTCAAGATTGTTTTTGTCCATTTGTTCCTTCATTGTTTTATCGGTTTGTTTATTGAGTCAAGGTGAGATAATCTACTCATCTGGAATAATAGCATCATAAAATAGTACATTTCTTTTGGTTTTAAACTGTATTTTTTCTGTTTTTCTTAACAGTAACATTGGCAACAATGATAAAGTTAACTGTAATGAGGCCACCATCAATGTTACTCTAATTTCAAAGAGATATAATGATGGTTATGGTGATGCTGATGTTCATGGGTCATGATTTGTCAGACTGCCAGAGAAAAAACAAGTAACAGGTGAAAAAAGAAAAATTGTAGAGAACATGTTCATGACAGTTTTGAGTTTCACCCTGCAGTATCACAGGCTGTGGTGTGGACATCACGGTTCTCAAGCTCATTAGAACCAGTTTGACATCACTGGATGTCACTGAATGCTTGAGAACAAGCATGATAGCTTGTACGCAGAGGACTGAACATTGAAAACTGGAACAATATTGTTGAATGGCAATCATTTCTTGAATGTGTCTCTGGGTGTTGCTCAGATTTACTGATTAACACTGCAAATATCTATCTACCTCAGGTCTAGTTCATGCCAGAATGTATACTATGAAAAGGAGCACAGGGTGCAGCCTTGTCTGAGACCAAAATGGACCTCCATAGAATTACCACCATCAACATAATTAGTTATGATAACAAAAGAACCCCCCCCCAAAAAAAAACAGAAAGGTCACCAGTTCTGATGTCTCTCATGCCTTGTTATTGCGGTGAACTCAGTTTCAGTTTCACCCACTGTCCATGCTTGTAATGAGGTCCAGTGAAAGGCTTTGATGTCTGTACTTTCATAGGGGCTGTTGTGGGGTAGACAAGGTCTTGGTGGTGTCCCTCTCGATGGGGGTTACAGATTCACACTGTTCCCATGAGTGAGAAACTGTTGTCACTGTCAGGGGTGGTCCTGTAGTGTCGGATCATATCAGGCACCACTGAACACCATAGAAGTGACTCAGCAGCAATGCAGTGTCTTTTGATGGGTTGCCCTAGGGGGCAACTTGATCTTGATAACTCCCTATTGCGCTGGTGCGAGGGTTTTTACAGGAGAAGCCTTAGTGTATGACAAAGGTGGGATAAGAAGCAAGAGAATGATGGGTTGAAAAAAGGTATGGACTGAGGAAAAGGGGGGGGTGGAGGGAACGGGGAGTGGAATGCAAGTGGAAAGCAATGAGGAGGGAGCAGGGGGGAGGGGGAAGATACTGCTAAAGCAAATTTAATCAACATAACTGGGAAATTTAAGTTGAAATTAAAAAAAAATGACTTTTTTTTTTTTTTACCTGGGGGTACTGGGAGGCATGCAGTTTTAAGAGAGAGAAGGTGATGAACTTGTTGTTTGTTTGTTAAGTATAGGTACTCTTATGTAATAAGCTATATAATGCTTGGATTCCTGCACACAATTGATTATCTACCTCAGCTTCTCTCACTCTCTCTCTCTCACTCACTCTCACACACACACACACACACACACACACACACACACACACACACACACACACACACACACACATTTGTTACCAACGTTTCATCCATGAAAAACTTACCATGTAAAGATTATATACATGCTGATAGCTCCTACCTTACTGTCAACATTCCTACTTTGTATTTGAATAAGCAGAAGCCCCAATGTAAAATTTTGATTTTTCTTTCTTTCCAACATTTTTCTTATTTGTGGATAAAAGAGAAACAGAGAAAAAATTGACTTTTGAAAAATTGAAGGCAATATATCAGTTGATATGTTTCAGTTTGCGCATATATAAAAAAAAAAAATCCTTTTTTCTTTTCTAAATTAAAGGGAATATATTGGTGGACTTTTAAAATGTTTCCATTTGTTTTGAATGTTGTGGGAATTCAGTTCAGTGCTGTGGACAGCACTTGAGAATACACATGCATTTTTAACATAGAGTTTTTTAATGCAATTCCACATAGTGAAAAACTTCAGTTTTGAAGAAGTTAGCTTCCAGATAACTTCATTTGTCACATGCTAGAAAATTAGTCATAGGAATATGTCTTTTCTTTTGAAGTACTGTTTCTCTCGGCTCACGATAATTCATATTGTGTCCATTTTGTAGCCTCTTCTCTTTTTTTTTTATTTTAAGACAGTTTCTTTTCTGTCCTGTTGCTTTTTTTTTGTCAATGATACCTTGTTTCTTTCTTTCTTTCTTTTAAAGATGACTTCTTTTGTCATCTCTGTGACCCCCCCCCCCCCCCCCCCCTCCCTCCCACCTCTCGCCTGCCTATTATTTCCCCTATCTCTTCATAATTCTTCATGCCTTTCTCCCTACACATGTATTTCTCACTTTTTCAAAATTCAAGTAGCACACACTATTTGTGTATATATAAAGCATTTTGTAGCATAAAATGTACAGAGAAAGAGAGCGCCATTATTACAGATCTGAAAAAGTGAAAATGGTGCTTTACTCTTTATTCTTTGAAGCTCATAGAAAAAGATTACTTTTCAAAAAAAGGAATGGTTGACATTTTATTTTATTCTACCCATAGACATGACTTTAATTCTGTCTATAGACATGACTTGATTTACACAGAAAATAATTCATATTAACTCATCATGATTATGTTTGTGTCTTTTTGTTCAAATAGAAAACAAACAATAATAACTTTCAAAACGAATTTACTAAACAATGTAGATCATGAACTTTCAAGTGGAGGGGTAACATTTCACCCAGTTTGGTATTGATCAGTTTCATAAAGTAATGGTTAAGGGTTAGCATACCAACTAGTTGAAATTATTATTGATGAGTTCCAAAGAAACGGTAATGACTTGAGAAACTGTGTGTGGCAAGAATATCTATTACGGACAGGGACACAGAAGTGTGAAGACTTTGTTTTTAAACAGTCCACATGGGTGAGAAATGATCAGGGTGTTTCCAGGGATACGAGTTAAGAGCAAAGGTTACCAATGCTTGTACTGATGTAATCCATTTTCCTTTTCCCAACAGGCTGTCTTGGATCACTTAGATATACACTGGTACCCCTACTACACTTCCAACTACTCCCACAAGCGTAAACCCCTTCTCTGACCACGGGAGTCTGTGAAACGTCTGATGTGATACATTTATTGACTTTATTCCCACTGGTTTGGGCTTCTTCCAGTCTGATGACAAGCTTACAAAATCAACAGTGTTCATGGTGAACTGGGACTGCAAACATTGGCTAACTGTTTTGATACTGAGTGTAAGAGAATATGGACTGAACTTGGATGCAGCAGTTAAGCAGTGGTGCGTGCGAAAAAAAAAAAAAAAATGAGGTCTTATCTGTTGCCAAAGTATTTTTTTAAAACTGTGCATGATCAGGTGTTCAGTAATTTTGTGATATTTGTTTTTTTTGCAGATGGCTCAAATCGCCACTGTCACTTCTCGCGTAAAGTTTCGTTATTTCTAGACATACAGGCTGCTTGATTTAGCATACTAGGCTTGTTGCAGTCATGCCAGTTGAGTGTTTGTGTGTGTGTGTGTGTGTGTGTGTGTGCTCGGTTGCCTGTTGATTTCATGGCTTCATCACACCATAGCAGTCGTGGAGGATTCTTGTTTTGTTTTTCTCATTAGGATTGAACCATGTAATGCTGAAGTGTTAGTGTTTTCATACTATTTACTCATTATCATCACAAAAGGCTTTTCATTTTATTATTTTTTTTTTTTTTTTTGCTTTTGCTGTAGATGAGTGTCGTATGTACTAATCAGTATTTTAATGAAAATTGAAAAAAAAAAAGTTCAATAGAATTTCTTCATATGAACAGGATGTGTGTTCCGTGCATAACAAATTACCGTATATATTATTTATTTATTACATTTTTCGTCTTTTTTTTTCTTTTGAAGCTTATCATTTGACTGAGCTTTTATCTCAACACGTTTGAAAAAAAGAGTTGTGTCATCATTTGATGAAATGCGAAGGTGTCAGAAGTACTTCCCAGGTAGTGAAATGATATTGAAGTGCTCTTTAATTTATTGTAATGAAAAGTTGTGTAAATGTCGCACATCATACGCCAAGCCTTTATTGTGTGTGTGTGTGTGTGTGCCTTTTGATGTGGATCTTGAGTGTACAAGAATGAATATATTCAAGTGGCTGTGATAATACTTATCTGGTGATATTGACAGCTTCTTTGTTGAGGCTTGTCTTGTTGGTGTGAGAAGTGCTTCACATACTCAAAATATCATTTCCATTTTTTTTCAGTGATCCGTCCACATATGTCAGCTTGGTTTCCGTGAAAAAATTACTGGAGACTTGTCAGTCAGTATTATTTCACTAATGAAATGATTCTTTAATTTTGTTCAGGTTCATGGTTTTTGAAGTTAATTTGGTGCTACTTTATTTGCTTTTTTTTTTTTTTTTTTTTTTTTTTCAAAATCCTTAGGTTTGGTGTGTTTCTCATAGTTCTTAGGAAGCTGAACTTAACATAACTGCAGAAACTCATCAATTACCATCCTTCCATTATAAAAAAAAAAAAAAAATGAGTAGGCAAAAAGGTAACGTTGTTACATCATAACATTCACTCATGTGAGTTCTGCCCATGAACATTCAGTCATCATTTGTTAAGTTTCCAGTTTTCAATCTGCGGTATTTGTTGTTTTCAGTTTTCATAGGAAACAACCGCCTTCATGCCCTCCAACACCTTTCTTTTTATTGTTGGTCTTCATTTACCCAGTCTGATAACATTTAAGATCTGTGATGTCGTATTGTCTGGATAATGTTCTGAAACATTATGGATTGTTGGCTTGGCAAGTAAGGATATGTTAGTCGTGTTTCGAGTTTGTTTTGTTTTTCTTTTTTTTTTTTTTTCCAGTTGGTAATGAGGGTAATACGCTTCAAAGCTGTTGTGGGATTTTTTAAAAAGTGTTTGATGAGGTTGCTTGTTGGTGATTTGGAAAAAAAAGTGTGATTTTGCTGTTTTTGTTGTTGGAACACAGACAACTGTAATTGTGATCTAGATTATACAAACATTTCTAATCAGTATTATGAAATGGGAAAAAAAAGAAGAAAATATCAATATATCATAGCATATCTATCTATCTGTCTGTCTGTCTTTCTGTCTATGTGTGTGAAATATTTTTTTAATGTTTCCAGGCGTGTGTAGGTGTGCATGTGTGTACGTTTGCGTGTGTGTGTGCGTGCACGTGCATGTACGCGAGTGCATGCACACATGCATGTGTGTTTTATGACCGCTAATTTAAGACGTGAACTTCATGAACATTTTTTTTTTTTTTTTTTCTAAGATGAGATTCCATGCAAAGTTTGACTAAAGTGACACTTTATTTTCAAAATCAAATCATTCCCACCAACTGATGACTATGTGATATAGATCAGTCGATCATAGATTATTATTTTTATTCAAATTCATTCCACTTAGTATTGATTAACATAGTAGTATTCATACGTGTACTCATGGTATACTAATATGTTCTGAACTTGTATCTTAACATAACAAAAACTCTTAGTAAATGTGTTTAGATAGCAAGATGTGTTTAGTAAACAAATGTTATCTGCAGAATGTGAGTGTCCTACTACTGACTACATTGCTATGTATTTGTACTCTGTCTGTATAACATACTGGCTTTGTACAATATATTTCCAATGATAATAAAGTTTTATAGAAGACACTACTTGTTCCTTATTTTTCTATTATGTGGAGAGTGTGTGCATTTTGGTGTGCTGTTTGCTTTGGCAACAGGATGGTCCCTTATGAAAATTTCCCCCATAGGAGTCCTTCAGTGATCTGCCCTTGTTGTTCTTATCAAAAGATGAATGATACCAAAACAACACACAAAACATAGTGCATTGTTTTCAACACGCTGCCTACCTAAAAGTTCCAGAGCTTCAGAACCAGTCTGCAATAAGAAGACCTATTCCTCCAGCAGAATAATCTTAAGTTTTTAAGATCATTTGATACATTACTTTTTGTTGTTTGTTGTTGTTCATTGTTGTTGTTTTTTTTAAGGAAAGCCGTGTTCTTGGATTAGTGTGTTTCACTGTGTTCTATTTTCCATTCTTGAAAGCATGTTTTTTTTTTTGTTTTGTTGGTTTTATGGTTAACTGGTTGTGCGTTTGTTTTCGTTTTGATTTGTTGTATGCCATGGCTTAACAAATCATGTGAGCATCAATATGTCAGTCACATAAGCAAATGCTCCTGACAAATGTGTTTATACCAACTTTGACATATGTTCATTTGAAGATGTGATTTGATTGTGTGATGTGTTTCTTTGAATGGTAAGATTTTTTTTTGTAATGAGGTAAGTACATTGCAGGACTGGACTTTTGTTGAAGATTTCAGATTGCTGAAGGTCAATGGTTTGTTCAGCAGCCATGGCTTTGGTCCATGTTTAGTTAACATACTGCATCTCCATTTTCTGCTTTCTGATTTGCCTGTTCTCTCTCTCTCTCTCTCTCTCTCTCTCTCTCTCTCTCTCTCTCTCTCTCTCTCTCTCTCTCTCTCTCACACACACACACACACGCGTGCACATACACACACACACACACACACACACACACACACACACACACACACACTCTCTCACTCTCTCTCTCTCTCTCACTCACTGTCTACTCTCTCTTTCACTCACTCTCCTTATTTGTGTCTCTCTCACTTTGTCTCTCTCTCTCTCTGTGTCTCTTCTCCTCTCTCTCTCTCTCTCTCTCTCTCTCCCTCAGTTCTCTCTCTCTCTGTCTCTCTCTCTGTCTCTCTCTCTCTCCCCTACCCTCCCTCAGTTTTCTTCTCTCTCAGTCTCTGTCTCTCTCTCATATCTCTCTCTCTCTCTCTCTCTCTCTCTCTCTCCCTCCCTCCCCCCCTCTCCCCCCCCCCCCCCCCCCCCCCCTCTCTATTTTCTTTTCCTTTTCTCTATATGTTGTATGTGTCTCTCTCAGTTTGATTTCAGTGATTGTGTATAAATTGACATCCCCCCCCCCCCCCCCCCCCCCCCCACATGGTCATTTATTGATTCAGACAATAGTTTAAATATATGCACATGCACGCTCACAGCTCCTTCCTTTTGTTTCTGACATCATCCATATGTGATCTTTTCACCTCAGAATTTTAGAATTATGAAAGTCACTCACATGTATGGACTGCTGTCATTTTTCCCAACTGCAGGATGGGGTATACACACCTTTACAATAGTGCATTCACCACCTAGCACATTGTACAAGACGTGTAACTGCTTTCGTACAGTTAGTGTCTTCAATTGCAATGTTTCATATTCCAGTGTTTGTCACACACATTTCACATCAGTCTCATCATAGTTTTCCCTGCCAGCTGATAGCAGGACCTGCCACAGCACCTCATATCGGGTGTTAGACCTCTTATAGCAATGTTGCACTGGTTTTTCTCTGTCCACGTCCATAGTCTGATGCTAGCCACCATACACATATCGGGTCAGCTGTCACCTTGCAACAGTTAGTGAACAACTTTTCATATCTTTGCCTTCAGGTACATACCTGACTCATGTTACACTCACAATGGTCACATCCAGTGTCTTGAGTTGTCATACCCATCTTGCATTGACTTTCACAATCATATCAGCTACCAATCCTTTCACAATGTTCACATTCAGTTGTCACAAGTTTTAAGACGTCTCACCATTGTCATATAGTCTGACAGGTTTGGTATGCCTTTGATGATAAGTAGCTGCCATTACTCCATTTTGACAGCAATCTCACAGTAGCTATTACTCTTACACCACTACCACTCTTCCAGTACACACACGCTGCTAACTACATTTCAATTTAGCTGCTGCTCGTACAACACCTAAACTGCCCATCCCAGCGCATTGTAGCTCATGATTTTCAGATCTGTTATGAACCTGTCAAAGCCATTTCATATCTCATATGTTTTTCTCACATGTATCTTGTTAAGATTAAGAATCAACTGCAAACTGTGACACCCTTGTAAGCTTCCAGTGAAACATATGTTATGCATCTGTCACACCCATACTGTAGATTTGGTGTGTGTCATGAATCTGTCACATGTACTATTCATTTGTTGGATGGTCTCATTACTTTATCACTTCCTCACATAGTGTTACAGCTTTAATGCAGTTGTGATATCTATGACGTATGCCTGTCACACAGGTATGTGACACATAGCTGCTATGTGTTCACCTCCCAGATACAGCTTTCATACATTATCTGAAGGCTGTCAGTCTCACCCCCAGTAGTTGTAAAGAAGGAGCATCTCATTGTGTTCCATAGTGGTGGCCACATCCCCGTACAGTTTCTATATCCATAATTATTTATGCCTGCTACACCCATCACATGTATTACAGCTCTTCTGTGATTAGTCATACTTATTCTCATCAGAACAAGATAGAGTACTTTCCAGTTAAACAACAGCACTCACATCAGGTGCTGTCTGCACTACACCCGGAGCGCCTGTTTCAATAAGTGACATCCCCACTTCAGTTCTTCTAGCAGGTGGTCATGATCAGCGCATGAGATTAAGTAAGAAGGGACCTGTGTCAGACTCTGCGCATACATCACCACAATGACAGCATATTGAATTTGCTGTGAAAATGCCTTTGGAGCTTTTGGAGGATAAACCCTGTGAATAAAGCTTTGGGCTCAGCCAGCTGAGTTGTTCAGGAACACAGGTCAGCTTTCCTATACTGATGTAGTTTCTCTAACTTGTGAACCTAACAAAGTGAGTATGTTTTCACCTTTTTGGTTGCCTTTGTATATACATATACATGTGTACTTGCATCCGTAGTGAATTTGATGTTGCCGTTTTTCTCTGCTGTTTTCAATTGCTGAACTAAGCTTGGCAGGACAAAAACAAATTGTCAAAGATGAACCAGCCATTTTCTACATAAGGATGTCACTACACGGTAAAGTTCTTAACTCCCAAAAATGTTTTCAGTGACTTTTCAACATTAATAAGTTGACACTTTCTCAGAAACTATGACCAGTTACATTTCTTGCTTAGTATTCAAATGGAAAACGAATTGTATCTTATATAAATAATGCAACACAATTAAAGTGACATTCTATCAAGATCAGACTGTTTAACGCAAATTTAACCAAAAGAATACCAAATGTAAATAAATATGTTAGAAGTCGCTGCTGCATGGTAGTTGATGTCCCTGCTTTCTGGCTAGGAGATTCCGTTCCCATCAGAGCCATTATTTGTGACATGGGCTCAGTTTTCCTGACCAACACTGCAAGTGTCAGTATCTCTCCGGCCTGGTTGATGCCGGGACATATTTGCAAAGTAAGCAATGATTGCAGCCATGTCATACATCACACAGACATTAAGTGTATCATCAGTCGTAACAACATCACACAAACATCAGATGTATCATTAGTTGTCACAACATCACACAGGCACAAGGTGTATCATAAAGCCATCACGAACACGGTCAGATCTGTAAAACAGCTGTCAGATACGATTCTGTCAAAAGCTGTCACAACTTCACACAGGCGCAAGATCTATGATATAGCCGTCACAGTTTTACACGGACATTAGATCTATCATATAGCCGTCACAGTTTGACACGGACGTAAGGTGTTACGTATAGCATTCACAACTTCACACAGACAACAGATCTATTATAAAGCCTTCGCAGCATCACGTACACAAGTCTATTTCATAGCCGTCACAACTTCATACAGCTATAACACCTATTGCACTGCCATCACAAAATCATTTATCGTATAAACATCACAAAATCACACGTATATAAAATCTATCGTATACCCGCCAGAACTTTACACAGGCATAAGATCTGTCATAGCCGTCACGACTGCACATAAACATAAAATATATCATATCGCTGGCCGCTACAATTTCATACACACGTAAGATCTGTCATATAGCCATCACACAGACAGAAGATCATATAGACATAGCAACGTCACATTGGTATAAGACCTGTCGTATAGCTGGCAGAAGCAAACTCAGACATCATGTTTATCACACGCTCTTGCAACATCACATGTATCGTGTAGCCGTAACAACATCACATAAACACAAGATATATCATATTGTTATCACGACACCACACAGCTGTCAGATATCATGTGGCTCTTACAACATCCCAACTATACAGTGGTCAGATCCATCACAAATCTACCATGCCTACACAGATGTGGCATCTCCACATGATCATCAGCTCTTCCTATCATAACTGTCACAACATCACACACCGGTCAGAAATATCATACAGCTGTCATACCGATCTCAGTGGTCATAACCGTCACCCATGCGGTCCTCAGACCCATCTAAAGCAGCTATGGCATCCACTTCATTTTCTGTGGCACCCATGTCTCCTTGTGGTCTACCATCACACTGTTGCCACGTCAGTTTCTGGCTTTTTTTTTCCACATCACACATCGTCCACAGAGATTTCAGTGTTACCTAACGCATTCTGCCAGTTGTTACCTCAGCTCAACCACCAGGATGAGGATGTTGTGTAATACACTATAGTATATGTATTTGTATTTGAATCATTCCATGGCCAGCAGATCGTAGGGGGTTCCGCGAGAGACACATGTTGTTGCTGCAATCTGGACGTTTATCACGGCATGCAGTGGACAGTGGGAGAGATGTTTGTGTTGCTCATTTCCTCTCAAAGGATGCTGGTGCATGGACAGAAAGCTCACACAGACAACAGGATCTTTAGCGTGTCTGCCAGATGTTCCGCGTGCGTGCACACAAGAAGGGGATTAGTCACTAGCGTATGTTGACCTGGAAGATGGGAAGCGTTCTGCTCCATACTTTCCGCCAGTAAGGTTTGAACCTCTGAACCTCCGGTAGAAAGTCAAGTGTCCTAACCACTCTACTGCGACATCTTCAGTTCCATTCAGGTTTAACATCCACTGTCCAAAGACGACAGGACAGACGGGGATGTGAAACCAGTAGGAGAGTGGGAACAGAGAACCTTTCTGCCGCTAATTGATAGCACCGGAATGACAACAGAGTGAGGCAGCAAAAATTACATTTGAATGTTGATCACAAGCGGGGATTCGAACTTGAAACGTTTGACTTTAAATTTTGAGCGCAACCACTGAGCTGATCAAGCACCCATGTATGCACTGGTATATATCGTGCTGATTATTTATAGAGCGGCGTCACCAGCTCACAAGATTGCTACTTATCACGTTCATTAATCTGTGGCAACTAGCCACTACTGTATATATATCCCATACATTTGTAAGTAATAAAAGAATACCCATGCCATTGTACATACTCAACATTTATAATGTTGCGGCAGGTACTTAAGAATAACTACACGATTTAAATGATCCAAAGATTAAACAAAACTTCAGCAATCAAAAACAAAACAAAAAGAAAGACAACAAAAATGGGGGGAAATGTCAGCTGAAAGAACTCAACTAATGCCAGGTATATTCCAAAGCATAACGATAAAACCAGGATATAATACCAAAGGAAGCAAGCAGCACAATCTTATCAGCTCCTGATGCAATCTCAGAACGGAGTGAAGCTCCATGACATTATCCTCAGCATCTCGGATCATTTTCCCGTCACTCCCTGCTCTCTTTGTGACCTCAGTTCTGATGTAAGTAATAATGATAATAATAGAAAAATAATAATGATGAATACTTACATAGCGTCTGTTGTCGGCTAGAGACCAAGTTCTAAGCGCTTTACAATCCACACTCGTTTACGCAACGGGCTGCCTACCTGGGTAGTGCCGACTGAAGAGCTGCCAGCTGGCGCTTCATTCAGTCGTTTCCCGTGTCATCCAGTCAATATCGTTCAAATATCATTCACTCAATATCCTCACTTCCTTCATTCTTTCCATTTCTCACGCAGGGTGCATGCTATGTCTAACGTGTCATCCATACCAATGGCCAAACTGGCCTTCTCTTCCGAAAGTTGGTGATGGGACTTTATACGTGTGTGCAAGATGTTATGCGTGCGTTCACACACGGAACCTCGGTTTGTAGTCTCATTCAAATGTTCTCTCCACTTCCATGCCTGTGGTGTGTACGTGTTCAAGTCGTCTGTACCAGCAAGTTGCCCGGAACAGTCATCGGACAGACAAGGTGGCGCCCTCCGGAGGGGGACTCTTAATTCATACAGGTTCAGTGACTTTGCGATTACTGTTGTCAGCAGGAGGTCCTAGGAGATGATGTTTTGTATAAATCACTGAAAACTCCCGAAGTGACTCGGTAACACTGCAGTGCCTCCTCTGGTCGGTTACTTTGTGACGACCTGATAATGATTTCTTCTGTCGACTGCAGATGCTAGAGTTGCGACAGGACCAACTTTGGTGTAGCTGTAGAGCAGGAGAATGGAAAGAGCATGGGAGTACTGCCACTTAGGAAGCATGAAGATAAGACCCCAAAAAAGTTTTTGAGATTGTTTAACAACCGCATATACAGAGATTGTAAAAGATGCACAGCAGCCAGACGTGCTTCTATTGCCCATTTTTTTGCTCGAAAGGAGCGAACACGACCTTGAGGATTGCTCTGCGATGTCCTGTTCTTTCATCTTCTGCTTCTTGGGGTTTCTGAGACATAGAACTGATGACATTGAGCTTGTAGCACACAGTTGGTCCACATAACCATGACAGAAAAACCTGATCCTCTGTGACAACATTGGTACAAGGAAAAGTGTCACATGTTCACAGTGATTTTAATTAACTGATGCTTTCATAATCATATGGGGCGAGCGCACACTCGTGTGTGTGTGTGTGTGTGTGTGTGTGTGTGTGTGTGTGTGTGTGTGTGTGTGTGTGTGTGTGTGTGCACGCGCGAGCGAGCGCAGGTATGCCATTGCTGCTACAAAGTCCAAAAAGTCGAAAGTATAAATCTGAAAGCAAGCGGTTAAACTCGACTCTCTCTCTCTCTCTCTCTCTCTCTCTCTCTCTCTCTCTCTCTCTCACTCACACACACACACACACACACACACACACACACACACACACACACACACACACACACACACACACACACACGCACGCACGCACGCACGCACGCACGCACGCCCCGCCCACCCACCCACGCACGCACACACAGGGAGAGAGCCGAAGCACGGGCACTGGACGCTACCTGCATACCTTTAACCAGAACTGGAACCACCGAATGGTGCTGGACCTCTCGCGGATTGATGCAGCCTGATTTAATGCTGGAGCTTGACCGTGGAGAGACAACAGTCATGAATGTGGGTGTGTATTAGCTCCTGCTGGTTGACAAGGTTGCAAGTAAAGCCACAGAGAGTGTGCGGCAGACGGAGCCGAGAAACCAACGTCAGCAATAACACCATTACCCCCCCCCCCCCCCCCCTCTTCATGTATAATAATACCGTCCCTCCTTCTTTCACTTCCTGCCCATCCCCACACCCCACTCTCCAATCCTATCACAAACACATATACACACATACACTTATCCTTTCCCGAGCACATACTCGCGCAACCGTCGCCCTTTCCACTTCTTTACAACCACTTTGCCGTATACGGGAGACTGGGAAGCGCACGCACACATGCGCGCACACTTGCAAAGATGTGCTCAAACACACGCATGTAAACATGCACGCACGTACACATAACACGTGCGCGTGCGCGCGGGAACCCGCCCCCCACCCCCCCCCCCCCCCCCCCCCCCCCCCCCCCCCCCCCAACCCCCCCCCCCCCCCCCCCCCCCCCCCCCCCCCCCCCCCCCCCCCACCCACACACACACACACACACACACACACACACACACACACACACACACACACACACACACACACACACACACACACACTATATTATGTCCCAACTCCACCTTTACGCCTACGTCGCTCCACACACCCACCCATACATCACGAAAGCCAGACGGTCCAGGTTTTGGACGGAGACGCAGCCTACCTGTATCTAACAGACTCCCATTGCGCAGGACCGGCTGAATGAGGCGCTGGGCCGGTGGCGTCAGTACAAGAGAGCTGCTGGAGTCCACCCACAGCTTCCTGCAGGAGGAGTTCCCCGAGTGGCTGCAGCACGCCCAGCAGGACATCCCCCGACACCGTGGGACGACGCCCAGCGACAGAGAGACACTACGCAGGTATTGAGGGGATGTTGCGCGTCGGTTGGGAACGTGGAGGTGGGTGGGTGGGGAGCGTGGATTGGGAATGCGAATGTGTGTGCAACTTGGATGTGTCTGTGTGAGTTAGGAGTAGTGGCTGTGTGTTGGTTGGGAGTGTGGGAGTGTGGGTGTGTGTGGGTTGGGAGGGTAGGTGTGTATGGGTCAGGAGTGTGGGTGTGTATGGGTTTCGGAGTGTGAGTGTGTACGGGTTGTGAGTGTGGGTGTGTATAGGTTGAGAGTGACGTGTGTAGGGTCGGCGTGTGTGTGGAGGGTATGGGTATGGGTTGGGAGGTGGGCGTGTGTGGGTCGGGCATGTGGGTGTGGGGGTTGGGAGTGTAGGTGTGTATGGGGTGGGAGTGTGGGTGTGTATGGGCTGGGATTGGTGGCTGTGTTATGGGTGGGGGAGGAGTGTGTGGCAGGTGTGTGACTTGAGAGCGTGCTTGTGTTTGTGGTTTGGGAGTGCGGCTGCTTGTGGGTTGAGAATTGATGGGTTGGGCACGTGGGTGGTTGTGTGTGGGTGGAGGGAGCGTGTACAGATAATGTGAATGTGCGCAAGTTAGGAGCATCTGTGTTATGTATGTTGAGAGTGGTGGCTGTGTGTGTTGGTGGGGAGTGTGGGTGTGTATGGGTATGGAGTGTGGGTTTGGAGTGTGTGTGTTGTGTGTGGGTGGGGTTGTGGCTGCTTGTAGGTTGAGAGTGGATGGTTTGGGAGTGTGGGAGTATTTACAGGTTTGGTGTGTGGTTGTGTGTGAGCTGAGAGCATGTGGGGTTGTATGTGCGTTGGGAGTGTGTGTCTGTGGATTGGGAGTGCGTGTCTGTGTGGGTTGGGAGTGTGTGTGTCTGTGGGTTGGGAGTGCGTGTCTGTGGGATGGGAATGTGTTTCTGTGGGTTGGGAGTGTGGCTTCCTGTGGATTGGGACCCGATGTAAAGTTGGGTGGGTTGAGAGTGTGGATATGTTGGGGTGCAAGCGTGGTTCGGGAGTCTGGATAGATATGAGTTGTTGTGAGTGTTTACCCGTCTCTCTCTCTCTCTCTCTCTCTCTCTCTCTCTCTCTCTCTCTCTCTCTCTCTCTCTCTCTCTTCCTCCTCTCTCTCTTCTCTCCCTCTTTCTCTCACCCCCCCCCCCTTCTCCTTTTTTCTTCCTGCGTCCCGGACTCTCTCTCTCTTCTTCTTTTCCGCGTCTTTCTTATGTCTTTGCCTGCAATTCGACATCCACACATTGCCCGCATACACACGACATATATGCACTCTCAGGTCGAACTGGAGAAGGTGCAGGCCATGAAGCAGGAGCTGCAGGAGGCGGCACAGCGCTGTGTCGCCGCCAGCAGCAGCAGCACGGGCAACGCGGACACTGCTGCCGCCGCCGCTGCCGACAAACAGCCGGACACCACCTCCACGTCCACGGAACCTTCGCCCCTGATGGATCTGGCCGACACCGTCAACAAAAAGCTCAACGACTGCATTGTTCAGGTCAGTCAAGGGAGACAGAAACAGGAGGGGGGAGGAGGGCAACTTGGGAGGGCGGAGGGGGGGATAATTGTAGAGTCCATGGGCATGATTCGCTGTATTCTTTTTTTAATAGCGAGTTGTTGATGAGGTTAGGGGGACGTTTTGTCATAACATGCACGTGTATCAGATAGCACAGCTTAAATCAGTTATAAAGGAAGAGTAGCTTTGCGTTGGTGGTATATTCGTATTAATGATCGAAATGTTGACGACTGGCTTGATGCCATGCTTCTTCCAGCACGATCATGTGATCGAGAACAAAGCAAAGACAGTACACGCCCTTTTACTCAGTCTGTAGTTTTGTACCTATCGTTGCTAGATCTTTTTGTGTGTTTTTTTTTCATCACCTACTTGTATTAGACAGGGATAACAATCCTACCTTCACGGATCTATAACACAGAGGAATTTCCCACCATGAAAGAAATCCAGGCAGTATCTTGGCGATTCTCTTTCAAAATCAGTTCCTGTGGTGGCACTCCAAGCGTTCGATCCCAGTCGGTAAAAGAAGGGAGGTGATCAATAACCTGGTCAGAGAATTGACAGTCGGAGATGAAACCAGCTCTGGAGCGACGACAGTCACACGAACCGGGTGGAGACGGCGGCCCGTGGCCCGTCCGCATCCTTTTGCCCTTCCCTCCGCACCTCCTTTCATTGCGGTCTCGGCTGGGCTGGAATTAGGTTGTATGTAGCTGCTGACTTCATCACTGCATCGGTGTTGATGGTTTCTTCTTTTTTTTTTTCATAGTTGGTTTAGCAGGGACAGTTATACCGACGAGCCAGAGAGGGTTTGTATTTGTGGTGTGCTGAGTAAAAGAAGGGAAGTAGTAGTCTTATGAGTAGAAAAGGTGTCCTCTTTGTACCATTAGCTCGTGTTGGTGAATTTGACGGAAAGAAACTGAAATGACACAGGTGTGTGTGTGTGTGTGTGTGTGTGTGTGTGTGTGTGTGTGTGTGTGTGTTTTTTTTTTTTTTTTTTTAGATTTGTTTTTGTCGTGTGCGGAGAAAAAGAAGGAAAATGGCATATATGATCAGAAAAGGTTTCCTCTTTTTGACATTAGCTCATGTTAGTGATACACGGGAAGAAAATGAAATGAGAGAGACTAGGTTCTCTTTACTTTTCTCTCTCTCTCTCTCTCTCTCTCTCTCTCTCTCTCTCTCTCTCTCTCGTTTTCTGTTTTTCTCTCTCTTTCTCTCTCTCTCTCTCTCTCTCTCTCTCTGTCTCTCTCTCTCATTAAAGTCCATGCTCAGAAGCCCCCATTTGTGCCAGCGTCTTTGATTGGTCCTCTCTCACAGACAAAAAAGAAAAAGCTTCCCTTTGCGAGAGCGCGAATAAGTGTAGTCGTTATAAGAGAGGCCTGTAAACTAGGACATGTCCCAAATATGTATCAGTCAGCTCGGTTCTGCAGTATAGTTGACTTCCTCTCATATGGTGGATTCCTACCTGGTGTTCAACTATTGGTCGTGGCGCACGAGAGATAGAGTCACCGGTGCGAGTGGGACCTGAAGGAAGGAAGCAGCATTGCAACTGTGTGATCTCACAGAGTGTTTGAAATACCACGCCGTCTAGTTGTTCAGAACACAAACTGTTAAGTTCGTTCATATGTGACATGTTTGGACTGCCAGCTTGTTGCTGATTGTGGTGAAGAAAGCAAAAGAATACACGAGCTATACGTTCATCTCTGGACTCAGATACTCTAGTGTTTGACACGTGAGGTGTGCAGCTTCTGAAAATGTCCGATCCAGGCACAGAATCAATTCCGGTAAGGAGTGTGTTTCAGTAGACGTGGTAAAACAAATCGCTGAAAATCCAGATTATTTTCCTTTTTTGCGGCAAAGAACGTTAGGTTTGAATTGCCATATTTGTTTTCTCTCTCTCTCTCTCTCTCTCTCTCTCTCTCTCTCTCTCTCTCTCTCTCTCTCTCTCTCCTCTCTCTCTCTCTCTCTGTTTTCGTTGCGCTGGGGGATTTTTTAGTTTTGACTTTTTTTTGTTGTTTTTTTTTTTAACCCCAGAAGAAGTGAAAAACCCATCTGTAATGATTCTGACATCAGTGGGGGTATACCTCACGCTGACATGTTTATTCATAGAACACCCGGTGTCGTATAATATCTGGGAACCGTGATATCTAGGAACGCGTTCCCAGATTTACCGCGATATCTGGGAATGCGTTCCCAGATTTCCTAAACTTCCAATCGTGAAATCTGGGAACGCGTTCCCAGCTATCACGGTAAATCTGGGAATGCGTGCGAAAAAAAAAATGACAGAAGGCCAAAGATCTCAATTGCACCTAAATGAATTGTTTCCTACCTACCTTATCTCGAAAATCCATTCTTTTACGTCTTCTTTCTGCCCTTCTGAGCTCTGAAAGACCACGTTCCGAGATATCACGGGCCTCCCAGATATCACAGTACATTTTGGGAACGCGTTCCCGAAAAACTCTGTGATATCTGGGAAGCCTTCCCAGATTTCACGTGACACCGGCACAGACCAAGCTGTTCCGAAAGCAAGAAATCGATTGACACTTCAGCCTGCATAGGATTTCAGCTCACGAAAGAACTGATTCAGGAGTTAACGATGTGACGTGTGATTCAACAGACTTGCCAAGGAATATGAAAGGCTGCGTAGACAATAGATTCTACCACGGTGCTGAGAGGATATCAAACTGCGTGGAGTTTAGGAATGCACAGTAGTAACAGCGGGGAAAACCACAGAGATGCTTAAGCTGTCTAGAACACAATGTAATTTCAGTCCATTGTAGTTCTGTCAATACTTCTATGAATAGAGAGTAAACTGCATTTGAATTAAATTCAGTTTCATCAAGCTTTGGTAGTGTTCCATTTGATCAAAACACCACTAGACGTAAATGATGAAACCGAAAAAAAAGGATTTTTTCCCAGCAGGGATGGGGAGAGTGGCTGCATTAATTGTGGTGTGTGAGGATGAATTACATCCTAAAGAATTAGCAGCTGTGTTCCAAAACAGTTATGCCTGTGTTCCGAATTAAGATAACAGCCCTTTCTGGAAATTTTAAAACGGATATATGTTGAATGATGCTGCTGAATCAAAGCTTACAGAAGGTAACATGGCCATGTAACAAAGCAATTTAATTCATTAGATGGGATTATTATTTTTTTTGTGATTGGAACGCAGTGTGGGTTTTCCTTTTGGTTCTGTTTACTTTGTTTTATTTGTCATCGGAATTCGCAGTTACAATGTAAAATAAAAGCAAACTAGGATTGGGAGATTTTCAGTATATCAATGGCAGCTTTTTTTTCTGAAAAAAAAGCAGCACTTCGGTTATAAAAGAATATTGTAATGTGAAATATTTGAGCACCCTTTCTTCAGTTTTAGTTTCAATTTCAAGGAGGCGTCTCACTGCGTGCAGACTAGTCCATATACGCTACATTACATCTGCTAAGTTTTTATACCACACTGCGCATGATTTTAAACTGATGGATAAATGAATTAACAACTGAGATGAGAGAATTGAGGAAAAGGGTCTCGTGGCTACAACTTAGCAGACGTCTGACCTATTCGCATTAGCCCAGTGCGCTGGTCAGACCTAACATTCATTGTGTCTTTTTTTTTCAGAATTAGCCTTAAGTTACTTGGGAGGAGGGGGGATTGGGGGGAAGAGCGGAGGGTTGGAAAGTTTTTAATTTTTGGATCGCGTTTATTCTTCATCTGTCTATTTTTTAACCTTTTGGACTGAAGGTTTGTTTTGGGGAAGGAGAATGGGAAGGTCAATTTGGAATTTTGTTTATTCTTCACAGTCTTTGTTTATGAACCTGTGAGTCTCACGGAAACCTCGGAGCAAAATGACTTCATGTTTACGCTTGTGCACGGAAACAAACGGGTTATTGTGCCGTCTGTGTTGTTTGCTCGCCCAGAAAAGCTTTGCTACCCAATCAATACACTCGGCACAATCTCAGTACCATGGATCGGTATCAATACACGGTCCCAGTTCAATGGACCGGTAATAGTGCTGGTCAGAGAGAGAGAGAGAGAGAGAGAGAGAGAGAGAGAGAGAGAGAGAGAGACTCACCGACCTTAGTGTGTGGGTTTATTGACTTTCTGGTCAGATTTCAGTTTATTGTTGGTAGAGAGGAGACTGGCGTGTTGGCGTGGATTAACTAGTAGTCAAGTTTCTTGTGCTTTCGATCGGTGTGTGTCTGTTGGCTGATCCATGATGTGCTTATCTTTGTTCGACAGTCTGCGATTTTTTGTGTCTGCCGATCTTGTTTGCTCTGACTGCGGAAACTTCGATCGATCTCATTTATCACAGACAGAGAAAGAGGGAGGTGCAAGAACACGTGAAGAGAGAAATGGGCACACACTTTCGCATACTAGTTGGAACAGTTTAGAATAACTTTAAATTTGGCATGCGCGTGCATATACGCGCTTGTACACACACACACACACACACACACACACACACACACACACACACACACACACACACACACACACGCACACACATGCACGCGCACGCACACACACGCGTGCATGCGCATGCACACGCGCGCACGCGTGCACGCGCTCATGCACACACACACACACACACACACACACACACACACACACACACACACACACACACACACACACTCACTCACTCACTCACTCACTCACAGTTGTACATAGATATTGAAAAAAAAAAAAGATGTGCACAGCACTCACATTCGCACAAATATTCAACCACACATTTTTTTTTTCTCCACCAAGCTGTTCGTGTCTTTATCGACGTTTGTGTCTTTGTTGTAAGAAAGATTCTTTAAGAGCTACTGAACTTATTTTAACTAAACTTGGAGGAAAGTTAGAGTATAACCTGGATGTGGATCCGGATTAACGGACAGATCTACAATTACAAAGTTTCCACCGAACAAGATCACGGTGGCACTTCTGTTCATGAATTAGTAACTATCAATGAATTTTTCTAATAATATGCATGTTGACGTTTCGTATTTTTCGTGTCCAGTATGGATTTTTTTTTTTTTTTTTTTTAACAGAATATCAAACTTTCCTGATGATATAGATGTTGACGTTTCGTAATTTCCGTGTCCAGTAATGAAAGATTTTTTCAATACTTACCTACGCATGGGAAGATGTTTTCAGTCCTACATACGCTCAAGGATTGACTTCTTTTTTTTTGTACTCCCAGTTCTTATAGAACAGGGAGTACTTTAGAATGGGAACGAAGAAGAATGCTCTGTGTGTGTGTGTGTGTGTGTGTGTGTGTGTGTGTGTGTGTGTGTGTGTGGTCAAAATGTGTTCCACTCGCTCCAGACAAAACTACTGGGCCGATTTTTCTGAAAATTTATAGGTATGATCATTATGGTTCACGGATGATGCCCGATGTTTTAGTTTACCTTTACAGCCGTTACTAACGGCTGTAACGGCCTGTTTATGTTTTTCTTCGTTATGGAATATCTCAGAAAGTACTTGGCCGATCTTTGTGAAAATTAGCAGGTATGTTCATTATGGGTCACGGATGATACCTGATTTTTTTAGTTTACCCTGTTATAGCTGTTGCTAACGGCTGTAACGGTCTGTAACGGTTTTTCTTCTTTATGGAATATTTCAGAAAGTACTAGGCAGATCTTTCTGAAAATCTGTAGGTATGTTCATTATGGGTCACAAATAATGCCCAATGTTTTAGTTTACCGTTATAGCCGTTACTAACGGCTTTAACGGCCCGTAACGGTTTTTCCTCTTCATGGAATATCTCAGAAAGTACTTGGCCGATCTTTGTAAAAATTTGTAGGTATGTGTTCATTATGGGTCACGGATGATACCCGATGTTTTAGTTTGCCGTTATAGCCGTTACTAATGGCTGTTACGGCCTGTAACGGTTTTTCTTCTTTGTGGAATATCTCAGAAAGCACAGCCAATCTTTGTAAAAGTTAGCAGGTATGTTTACCATGGGTCACTAACGGCTATAACGGCCCATAACGGTTTTTCTTCTGTATGGAATATCTAAGAAAACACTTTGTCGATCTTTCTGAAAATATGTAGATATGTTCATTATGGGTCACGGATGATACCCGATGTTTTAGTTTACCGTTATAGCCATTACTGATCGCTATAACTGCCCATAAAGGTTTTTTTTTTTTTTCTTTATGGAATATCGCAGAAAGTACTCGGCCGATCTTTCTGAAAATTTGTAGGTATGGTCATTATGGGCGACGGATCATGGCCGACTTTTTAGTTTACCGTTATAGCCGTTACTAACGGCTTTAACGGCCCATAACGGTTTTTCTTTTATTTATGGAATGTCTCAGAAAGTACTTGGCCGATCTTCCTGAAAATTTGTAGGCATGTTCATTATGGGTCACGGATCATGCCCAATGTTTAAGTTTACCGTTATAGCCGTTACTAACGGCCCATAATGTTTTTTCTTTATGGAAAATCTCAGAAAGTTCTAGGCCGATCTTTCCGAAAATTTGTAAGTATGTTCATTATAGGTCACAGATGATGGCCGATGTTTACCAGAATAGCCATTACTAACGGTTACACCAGCCCAAGACGGTTTTGCCTCTTTATGGAATATCTCACGCGTATTCAGGATAAACTAGGAATACGTTTATATGCTTTATGGAATATCTCACGCGTATTCAGGATAAACTAGGAATACGTTTATATGCTTTGCATCTTGTATTCTTTTAACGAAAAGCCTGAAATCAAGCCTACCTGCCAACTTCGCTTTTTTTTTCTCCATTGTTAAGATTAACTCACGGTAGGGGAGCAGCCGTGAGATGGAGGGGGATGTTTCCATTCTTAGCTTGTAGGGAGGACCAGGATTAAAAGGCAGATGCAGAATCCGTCTGACCTTGGCGAAAGTGTTGCATTCTCTAGGACACCCCACTAGTTGATAGACATGTTTCTGTGTATCATGGTTTAGATGGATTAGTTTGTACGGACTACAATTGTAGTAGCTAGCTCTTTCCTTGGTGCATATTTTTTTAATGGTTTGAGAAATTCGGTTGACTGACTGTTGTAGGTTTGTGTTTTGATTGGTAGATGTTGGCTGATTGATGGATGTTGGTTGAATGGATTGATTGATCGTTGGTTGATTATGGTGAATTCTGTTGACCGGTTTGTTGAATTTTTGTTGATTGATCAGTGAGTGCTGGTTGATTGATTGGTTCATTTTTGGCTTGTTGATTGGTCAGTTATTGGTTGTTAGACTAGCTGTATGGCTTGCTTCTCTGAACTGAGATCGGACCCGTTCACACAAAACGCACCTGTTTGCACACTGACAACAAATGTGTACTTCCATCCTGTTTTAGTTCCCTCCTCCTCTTCCCCCACCCTAAAAAAAGTGAAATGAAATGGACAGGTAGACAAACATACAGACAAACAAAACAACCTAACCAATTGATTAAACTTATCCGCCTAAACATGTGAAACCATCGTGGGATGTGTGTGTGTGTGTGTGTGTGTGTGTGTGCGCGCCCCTGGGGAACAGCTTGAGAAACGGATGGATTGGCTGCGCGACATTATCCGGCGATGGGACATGTGGACCGTGCGCGTGTGGAGCTTCGCCAGTGGCTGCACTGTCGCCAGGGAGACCTTCAGGCTGTGGAAAGCAACCCGACCAAGACTGTGGAAGCCGCTGAATCCGATCTGCAGAAATTACAGGGTGTGTGGGGGAGAGGGAGGGCAAGGGCGTGGACGGAGGAAAGAAGGGTGTGTGTATGCCACGTGTGTGTGTGTGTGTGTGTGTGTGTGTGTGTGTGTGTGTGTGTGTGTGTGTGTGTGTCTTTGCGTGAGCGTGCCCATGCCGATGCAAGTGAAGAGAGACATCAAAGAGAGACAAAAGATGCAGAGAAGAACGAATCACCGCTGTTGTGTGTGAGGAAAAGGCAGGAAGCAGGCGGAGGGTGGTGGGGTTGAGGGGAGTTGGTGCGAGTTGGATGTGATTGGCGGAGGGGAGAAAGAGGATAAGTTGGGGGGGGGGGTATGTTCATGATTGAGTGTCCGAGAATGTGTAGCATATAAATGTGACTCTGTGTGAGAGAGAGAGAGAGAGTAACAGGGAGTGAGAGAGGCAGACAGACAGAGACAGATTTTGTGAAGGGTGTATATGTATTCTGTACTGTTTGACCACACGCACACGCACACACACACACACACACACACACACCACACACACACACACACACACACACACACACACACGCACGCGCGCGCGCGCGCGCGCGCACACACACACACTCTATGTGAATGGTAAACTGTATTTTCCGCCGTGTGACCCACCCCCGCAATCTCCTACACATCAATATCTGACCACAACACTTTTCCCATTTCTTTCTCTCCACAATCCTCAGCGTCTCCGCGACGAGGTGAGCTCCCGCGGCCCGGCGATCGAAGAGCTGCTGTCCCAGTACCGCTCGCTGACCCAGCACAACCCGGCGCTCAACGACCCCGTCATCCGGGCCGTCCACGACGACTGGGAGGAGCTGCTGGGCCAGATCGACAACCTGATGTCTGCCCCCGAGACCCTCAGGCAGTCTGGGGGAGAGCCGCCGTCCTCCGCCTCCTTCCTGCAGGACACCATGGACGAGGACCTGGCGGACTACATCGGTGAACTGGAGCGCATCGGCCGGGCCGAGGCTGCCAGAGAGGAAGGGGCTATGAAGGTGAGTGACAGACAGGGAATGAATGAGTTGAGAATCAGATCTTCAGAGTAGGGGAGGCCTGCAGTGCGACGGTTACATGATTTCGTTATGAAGCCGACGGTCTTGAGTTCGAAATCGCTCCTAGGGTGGAGTCTTGATGACTTGAAAACTCTCTCCGTTCACCGAGCAGTGAACGGGGATTTTTGATTCCGCTCAGCGAAGGTTATGGCGGCGGAAAGAGAGGACGGACACATTATTCCATGAAGTCGTACCCTAGACAACGGATTTCTAAGTTCATAGCTAATAAGGCTATGGAGCTTTATCTTCAAACGAGAGAGAGAGAGAGTTGAAGATCTTCGGTGATGCAGGGAGGACTAAACAGTGAGTTGAAACAAAAGCTGCAACAGACTATTGCTCGATGTGGTTGTATAGCACTGCAAGCAAGCGGGGTTGAGCTGCGCAGGAGCACTAGTAGTGAAAGAGAAATGAACATCGTAGCACCAAAGAGTCAGGGGTGCTCCTTTTAATTCTCTCATTTCTTTTTTTTTTAACGAGGAGGGCTGTGTGGAGGGGAGGAGGCCAGGGGAGGAGGGGACAACAGAGTATTTTAGGTCGTGGACGCGAGAAGTGTGTGATGTTTTGGTGCTGTTGGAGATTCCCTGTTGATTGCATTTCAGGTCGACTGAGTTTCATGAGGAAATAAAAACCGATCTGAATAATGAGTAACATTTAATATCGTTGGTTTGATGGAACATTGAGATATGCGTGTCTGTGTGTGTGTGTGTGTGTGTGTGTGTGTGTGTGTGTGTGTGTGTGCGTGTGTGGGCGCTCGTGCATGCGTGCGTGCGTGTGTATGTAATATGTGTGCGCAAGCGTGTGTGCATGTACTCTGTGTGTGTGCGTGCGTGCGTACGTGTGCGTGTGTGTGTGTAGCGTGTGTGTGTGTGTTGTGTGTGTGTGTGTGCGCGCGCGCGCGCGTGTTTATGTGCGTGTGCATGTGTGTGCGTGCGTATGTGTGTGTGTGTGTGTGTGTGTGTGTGTGTGTGTGTGCGTGACGTCAGTACAACACTATGTTAATCTGACAGTAAATGGGTTTCAGTCAGTCAGTGTGTGTGTGTGTGTGTGTGTGTGTGTGTGTGTGTGTGTGTGTGTGTGTGTGTAATGCATATCTTTTGTAAGTGCGCAAATGTGTTTGTACTCTGTCTGTGTGTGTGTGCGTGTGCGTGTGTTTGTGTGTGTGTGTGTGTGTGTGTGTACACTCTGTGTGTGTGTGTGTGTGTGTGTGTGAGTGTGTGTGTGTGTATGTGTGTGTGTGTGTGTGTATGTGTGTGTGTATATGTGTGCCCGTGCGTACGTGCAAATGTGTTAGCGTTCGCGCGTGCGCTTGCACATATGTGTGTGTGTGTGTGTGTGTGTGTGTGTGTGTGTGTGTGTGTGTGTGTGTGTGTGTGTTTTCGTTTTTCAATTTAACGTCCGTTCACTTAAAACGATTTTAGACGGGGAAAGGGAAGTGTGTGTGTGTGTGTGTGTGTGTGTGTGTGTGTGTGTGTGTGTGTGTGTGTGTGTGTGTGCGGACGTGCATGCGCGCTTGTTACTGCGCTCGCAAACACACAAGAGACAGAGTAAAGGAGACGAGGAAACAACATTGTGGAAGCTAGGTTGTGATTATAATATACGGCAAATTTAAGTCATTCCCGTGTGTTTGTGTACATTGAGAGCGCGCGCACATTGTGTATGTGTGTGTGTGTGTGTGTGTGTGTGTGTGTGTGTGTGTGTGTGTGTGTGTGTGTGTCTGTTTGTCTGTCTCTCTGTCTGTCTCTCTGTGAAGAAGAGCTGGACTGATTTTGATGATAATCTGGGTGTGAGAGCATGTGACTGTGCGTTCAATTCATTCATTCGACGTACATTTCATTCCATCAACATTTCGGTTCATCTTAGCGTTCGTGGTTGTGAGCGTGCTTCTGCATGAGTGTGTGTGAGTGTGCCTGTCGATAGGAGTATGTATGCGCACGGCTACACTTCAGTGTGTACTTGTGCCTGCGTGTTGTGTGTGCTTCGTTTTTATTGGTTGCAGCTTCTCTTATCATCGAAAGTGAGCTCACTTTATACATTGTTCAGTATAAACAAACACTATTGACT
This sequence comes from Conus betulinus, assembly GCA_016801955.1. Lineage (NCBI taxonomy): Eukaryota > Metazoa > Mollusca > Gastropoda > Neogastropoda > Conidae > Conus > Conus betulinus. The sequence continues at coordinate 612,314 of JADBJO010000491.1, forward strand.
AATTGTAATAGTAGTGTAGTAGTAGTAGTAGTGATGGTGGTGGTGGTTGTAGTAGTAGTAATAGTAGTTGTGATGGTGGTAGTAGTAGTAGTAGTGTTATTGGGAGTATTTCTGTAGCGTCTATTCTCAGTCAGAGGCCAGGATCTAAATGCTTTGTAATCCGCGTTCTCCTTATCACAACGGAATGCCTACCTTCTTAGAACCAACTGAAGAGCTGCCGTTAATGCTTATTCGTTTCCCCCAAGTCATGTAGTCGAACCGTTCTCGCTCAGTTTTTTTTTATCGTTTTTTTTGTTTTTGTTTTTTTGTTTTTTACGATACTCGCCGTATGAAGGCTATGTGGGGCATCCTACCAACAGGCAAAGTGCCCCTCTCTTAGGAAGGTTGCTGATGGGAATTTAGGTGTGTGCAAGATGCTATGTATGTGTGTTTACTTACGCTCAGAACCTCGGTTTACAGTCTCATTCGAAGGACTTTTCGAGAAATGGAATTAGAACCAGTGTTGATTCCGCTGGGAAAAAAAATCCCCATCTATTGAAAGAGCATATTGAGATTGGAACCCGCAACTCATAGATCATGAGGATCACACTTCCGGCGGTGCTGTACCAGCTGAGCGCTATTGTCAGTGCATTTTTCTCTTACAATCAAAAGAGTACAAAGAAGTCAGGATTATCATGTTTTAGGACGTCCGTGCTTTTGTTCAGCGGCGTTCATTTACATGTCTGTTTGGATCTGAACATCGGGCCGTTCTTCACAAACTATAAGAAGACAAAAGTAATGGGTCAGTCTGACCCCAGGAAAGTACGGAGTGGCCCTGGTAATCATACTTCTGTTTGCAGTGGTCAGATGTATTTACGGCCCGCGTGAGGGACTAGGAATCGAGGGCTTAGTTCAAACGGGGAAATTGTCACGAACCACAAACACTCAAGGCACCAGACTGACAGCAGCCAGATAATTAGGTCTACGGACACGCATGTGAACTGACTTTTCTACAGCCGAAAGTTAGTGTTGTCAGGTGCCGCATGGATAGACACACAGATTCTTAGAGAGAGAGGGCTGATTGAATGGTGGGGGAAGGAGACAGACAGAAACAGAGAAATGGGTAGCGAGAGTGAATGGTTTGAATAGGTGGATTTTTAGTGAGATGTCGTCGGTTTTGCTCTCCAACATTATAATGAAACGCTTGTTACACGCTGTGTCTCCGTGCTGATCGCATCAAACATAAAACAGACGGCAGCAGAGCTTTCTCTTAGCGTTTACTGTAACTTGTGCCAGTGGTCTCTAGACTTGGTCAGGATCTTCAAGTTTTTTGTTGTGCTGGTGTATTTCGAAAAATACATTTCACTGTCCGTTTAGCTTTATGTTTTCCCGGTTTTTACAACAACAAAGTGTCAGAATGTGTACTGGTGTGTGAGTGTGTGTGTGTGTGTGTGTGTGTGTGTGTGTGTGTGTGTGTGTGTTCTTGGTGCATTTATTTCAATGGATCTTGATTCAGGAAATTTAGACCTTCCACGATTGCATATGCTTTCTTTCGTTTACGATTTCGTCATGTAAAGTGTTAATTGCATTGTCGTCGTTGGTTTGGTTTGTTGATTCTATAAAGGAATGGTAGCGTTCATACCATCATTTCAGCGCTACACAGTACCCACCTATATTTGTACAAGGAATATCTTCCAGATGTCAAAGCTGCATTCTTTTAAATTTTTGGTTGGATATGTAAAGTTGAAGAAAAAAGGATGGTTGATTTATTTAGATTTTTAAAAGGCATTCGATTCACTTACTTAGTCTTTTAAAACTGAAGAACTGAAGCGAAGCATTTGGCTTTGGCTCTGGTCCAGATTTCTATAGATGGATTCAGACCGTTTGTAAAAGATATTAAAGTCACAGATAATAGAAAGCTATCGTGGTTTGAAGTACGCAGGGGATGTAGACAAGGGAATCCATTTTGCCATTTTCATATGTTACACTTTAGCCAATACTTCTTTGATATTATCAAAGATAGTTCTGCTTTGGTACCTTGTGAAATTGTGAATGCTGTACAAACGAGATGGTATAGCATGAGAAAAACGAATGAATATGAAAAAGGGCAAAACCAAAATATACACCAAACGGCATGGTGGTTCCTGATGTATGTAGATACATGAATGTGGTAAAAATATACGGATTAGAAAACTGCATGCAAGCAAACATGAATGGAATTGTATAATGAAGGAATTGAAAAGTATAGTTCCATTTTTGGAAAAGGTTGGTGCAAAGATAGACTTTTACAAAACGAAACCATATTTTGGACTTATCTTTTTAAAGCATACGAAGAAATAGGAAAAATAATAAAGATTGAGATACGGAGGAAATGACAGCCAGACCATTGCTTTTTGTGTTCCTAATATTCTGATAGCAAAAAGATATCTTTCTACGGATATGGAATTGAGAGGAATGTCCACCAAACTGGAAGTTGACTGGATGAGGGTAGTTTTTTTTTTTTTTTTTTTTTTTTTTTTTTTTTCAACATTTTTGTTGAATAATTTTGTTTGAACAATAAAGCATTCATACAAATTTTCGTATCATTCAACATTTTTCTTTGAAAAGGAAAGGGCATTCATAGAACTGTATCATCTTTGTGTGAGAAGTGTTAAACCATTAAAGATCATATTCGAGAAGCGAAATTCAGCTGGCTATTGGAAGTGTCC
>JADBJO010000491.1:622500-635000 GCA_016801955.1 Conus betulinus
TATTCTGATGACCATACCATAAACAGACATTTGACGTTAGACTAAAGGTTGTCCACTTCATTCATGGAGTTAAGTGTATTTCATTGCATTTTTAATTGGATTTTTTTTTTGTTTTCAGGCATTTGGATTCTTTGCTTGGTCGGGTTATAAACGACATGACTCTTTCTGAATATTTGTTTTTTAAGTTTCAAAGAAACGTGACTCATCGTCTGAGAAGGTGAACAGGAGCACGAGAATAAGTTCTGCGGCCACCGAACGACTAGAACAGAAACATTACGAATACAGACACAACGCATTTTTACGTGTCGGTCGTCTTCGGGTAGGACAAACAGATTCAACTAAAACAAAAGAAAAAAAAAAGCGAAAAAAAAACAAAACAAAACAAAAAGAACATCAACAACTACAACAGTGGGGAAACGGAGCAGAAAAGTAATCTAACCGTTTCCAGTGGGAAGGTAGGTTGAAAGTTACGTTATCTTTGGTTGACTGGCTTGCAGGGACTGAAAATATATAGAAAACAGTTTCAACATGTCTTCTTTTTCAGCTTTAATGAACGACTGACATTAATCGGCTGATGGGAACGTTGATAGTTACCATAGGGGAAGGAAAATGTTAGTAATAGTGATATGAGTGAATAGAGAGAGAAATTAAATGATATTAAAATTCATGTTAGAAAATGAATTAATGAATAAAATTGATAACGATAAAAGCAAATTAACGTAAATGGATTTATATGTGAATAAAGTAAAAAAGGAACAAAAATACATAGCAGAGTTTTCAGGAAACTGAAAAAAAATGAATGAAAAAAATATATGTATATATTTGTGACGATAAATACATGCATAAGCAACTGGATACCTAGAAAAAAGGCAAATAAATAAATAAGTAAATAAACAGGTAAATGACACTGCTACAACATGGCAACATTGCCGAAAAACAGATGATCAGATAGATAAGCAGATGAGAGAAATAGATATGTGCAAAGTTGAGGAGAGGAAAGGAGAAAGCTAAATGAAGAAAGTACTTGAATACAAGTCGAGTGAGGAGAGGAGCACATGAGTTAGGTCGCTTGTATTTCGGGAGCTGGAAGGGAGGGAGAGAGAGAGGGGGATGGTGGTGTGTATATTCATAAGGAAGGAAAGAAATGAGATGTGAATTCGAGTGTCATGATATCACAATGGGAAATGCTTGTGTGTATGATTATGTGTGCGCGCATGGGCGTGTATGTGTGTGTGTGTGTGTGTGTGTGTGTGTGTGTGTGTGTGTGTGTGTGTGTGTGTGTGTGTGTGTGCTGCAGGGATGGGTAACCAAGCTATTTCTAGATGATGATGCCAAGTGGACAGAAGGTCACTAGTCTGGCAATGATCCGTGGAGAGCGCCTTCAAAGGCGTCGCTCTACGACAGCCAGAGGGCCATGACGTTGACATGTTGGATGCTGTGTTCAGGATGCTATAGGTGCAAAGCGACTGCTTTTGGATCATGACCCATCGGCAACACAGCGCAGGCGTCCAAGGGTGGTACAGGACTGCTCAAAGGGCGGGTGAAGACAGTGCTTCTCTGGGTCCTCCCCAGCACCTTCGGGTGTTTCTTTTTCTTCGGTTTGGGTGGATGTTAGCGAGATGTTCAGATCCGCTCGTGTTAAGTATGCGGGATGTCTCATCTACGTAGTCTTGACATTGTCCCCAGGTGGGTGGCATGAACCAAACCATGCCGTGGCTCAGCTACAAGCAAGTGCATGTTGTAAACTTGAATGAGCCTTTGGGCCGTGTATGACATCATCTAGCGTTACGAGAGAATAGAATTTGTGGTTGACTTTTGAGCAAGGCAGGTGTGGATGCGGTGGCAGTGTTGAGTTTTGCGCACGTAAGTAGGCGAAGGCAGTCATGGGATATAGTCTGGAAAGCGGGCTTGTTGTTAACTCGAAAATCCTGCTGATGTGAATGAAAGTGTGTAAGGGTAGAAGGGGACGCTGGCAGTGGGTCTGTCTGTTTCTTTGGGGGGTAGTGATGCTAGGGCACAGATCCCAGATACAGCAGCTGTTGCACAGTTCAGAGCTTCCCCGCTGACGGTACTGAAGTGTATGCGGTTGGTGAAGACAGACGTTCGATTGCATAGTTCTTCTCAAATTGCTTAGTTCTTCTCTTCAGTTTGCCTACTGTTCTCTTTTTTTTTTTTTTTAACCTCATCGTCGTCGCTGTTGCACTCCTTCTTTATCTTTTCCTCATCCTCCGTGTCTTCTTTTTACCCTACTGAAGTATCTCTGAGTCCTTCATCGTGGCAGAAATGAACACCAAACCTTAACAAAAGGTATCTTCCACTCTTTGCTGTGGGGCAGGGAACGAGTGATGATCTCCCGACCAACCTGGCTGCATATACATACATACGTGCCTCTGGTATTCTCAACAGCTATTGCCTCTTATTCTGAAACCTAGCAGTTAGCTCAAGTTCAGGGGTCAGACAGAAAAGACAGTGTGACGGTCGTCATTTAATTTATACAGCTTTCCCTTTTCAAAGTTCGAAGTCAACTGTTTTCTTTTCTAGGTCATCCTTCAACTTGAGGTGGTTGCTAAGACTGTGTGTGACAGGTAAGACTGACAATATTCGACTTTTCATCAGAACGCACCTACATTACAGTTCCGGCAAATGCCGGCCGGTGTCTTCAAGGTTCAAAGACCTACACCGTCAGTTCTTCTCCGCGTGGGAGGGATTAGTTCGCTGTATCAGCTGGCGCTGGCCACCCATAAAAATCCTATCAGACAGACAGACAGAGCAGCGCGGCTTTCTGTCGATCCTTTACCTCCCGGCGCCCCCACCCCTCGCCCTCCCTGATTAGCTGCCAAGGTCCATTACCCTGCCAGTCCCGCCGTCCAGCTCCAAGGGAGGGAGAGGACTGCATGACTTGGTGCTGGTCACGGGGTTCAGATTAACGGACAGGAGCCCGCGGGGTGTTTCCTTTGGCCTGGCAAAATTCGTTAATCCGGATAATTCTTCGGGGGGATCAAGTGTGATCTTGGCGCTAGCAGTGTTGACGTTTCCTAGATATTGAAGTGGCTCTTTCTTTTCAGTTTCTAGTCTACTTTGATGGGGGTTGTTAGTGGATCTGGTCAGTACTCCTCCGTTGCTCTGTCCCTCCTTCACTTCCACAATCTTCCATTCCCCCTCCAGTCTCTCTTTTGTTTTGTTTTTTATGTGTTGTCTGTATGTATTTTCATTTGCTTGATAGTTTTCTTTTGATGTATATACACTTGAAGTCGCGGTCTGTTGCTCCTGTTCTGAAATATCTCATAGTTGTTTAGCCTACATAAAACACCAGATCAGAAGCCAGCATCTACACAATAGAAGCTCAGCACAGGCATGGATGACGTGGCCCAGTATTCCAGTGTTAATCGTAAGTTTGCAATGAAAGCTTGGCCAGGGATGACAGAAAACCTGAAACCGAGACGGGGAGACGTAAATAGTCAAGAACAGATAAGAAAGGCAACTCTTCTACGGTTACATGCCCATTACTCCAACCTGATACTGTTAATGAAAAAAAAAACAGAGAGAGAAGAAGAAAAATGCATAAGCTTGGGGTTAGGCTCATGCCCTTGTTTCGTCATGGAATTAACAGGTAGCTTCCTATTTTCTTGTCTTTTTGTTTGGCTGTTTTGTTTTGCTGCTGTGTTGTTTTGGTTTGTTTGGAACAGAATTGCATTCTAAGAATGTAACTTAACCGCTGTATTGCCAACGATGTTGTTTTTATGACAGGTTTACTGGCTGGTCTGCTAGGACCAAAAAACACTACCTCTTCCTGCCACTGCTTCACTTCTGATCTGTGATAATAGTATTCCTTTTCTCAGATAAAGTCGAACGCCTTGGTCTGTCTATGGATTGTGATCTGTGACAGTGGTATTCCTTTCTCAGATAAGGTCGAACACCTTGGTCTGTCTATGGATTGTGATCTGTGATAGTGGTATTCCTTTCTCAGATAAGGTCGAACACCGTGGCCTGTCTATGGATTGTGATCTGGGTATGAGGGCACACGTACACCATGCTTGTTTGGAACTTAGAGATAGTGGTGCCGTTCCACACCTCCTTATGATTTATGCAGTCAGAACTCTTGTCACTTCGCTCGTGCTCTGGTGTGTTCACTGCTGCAATTATATGATAGCTTAACTCCCCTGACTGACAGTAAAAAAAAAAAAAAATTCAGATCTTTAACCACGTCCCGAAAACTGTATATGGAGAACAATTGTCGAAGCCTCCCCACACAAATAACACACCCACGCAGTACGACGTAAACCTCGATGGTTACCGGTCAAATCTGGGATTTTATGTGAAATGGCCTTCCACTGTGTCATTGCAGTCAGCATTGACTCTCCAGACTGTCTCTCAGATTTGCTGTGTGTCCCTGCTGTCCCGCTGGAACTCTTCTGCTGACTCGTCGCTCCTGGTTTTTACCAGATGCACAGTCAAAACAAAAGGGTGACCGCTTCGTGTATTTCTTTTGGCCCAGAATTCTCTTCTACATGGAATCACGCGTGCATGTTCTTACCCATCCTTCAAATCAAAATTAAAAAGCTGTCTTGATATTGTCGAAGTGCGTTTGTAGATATAAGTAAAATGTGTGCATGTGCGAACCGGCACGAGCGCGCATGCGAGTGCGCGTTTGTGTGTTAGAACATGTGCGTGCATGTGTGTGTGCGCGTGCGCGTGTGTATAGATGGCGTGTGTATTGTCGTGTGTGTGTGTGTGTGTGTGTGTGTGTGTGTATGTGTGTGTGTGTTGTGGGATGGGGCGTGAGGGATGATGGGGAAACAGATACGCGGGAAAGTCGTATGATAGCGAAGTGCATGAAGATACCAGGTTTGTGCGCTATGTAAGTACTCCTGTTATGATTCACTTTAATCCATGTCAGAACTGTGCTGTACAATTCCATCAGACCTCGTGTTTGCAGGCAGGAGTATGGTTATCAACAGTAGGAACATACCGCATGACTGTGCATGAAGACTACAACAGCAACAACAAATGTACTAACGCCAGCGCGTATCTCTGTGTCATTGTGTGTGGTGTGGTGATACATTTCATTCACTCATTCATGGTGCTAGTTCTTGATGTTGCATCGTGTATCTGTTGTGCCCACAGGCAACACGTCGGCGATGCCGCGCCCACACAGACCCGTCCCGGCGACCTGCGACCCACCGCTTGAAAGCGACCCGGGCAATGTGGATCACCAGTGGGCGCTCCCCCTCGCGGTCTCTCGGGAGGCCGGGGAGGTCCCTTCCCCTCTCCACGCCTGAGACATTCCCGCAGCGGCAACATCTCCCACTCCACTCTCCCCCGCTCCCCCTTCGATCGCAGCCACCATCGCCGCTTCAACGACTCCCAGGACCTGAAGAAAGGCGCCCGCCGCTGCCGCCGCCGCCCTCGAGTCGGAGAGTGAAGAGTCCGGGTACGGGGAGACGTATGGCGAGACCATGCACGCCTCCAGCTTCGACACGCACCTGGACGAGCCGTCCTACTGGCTGGGGTCGGAGGGCGGGGGGGCCACCCCGGGCCAAGTGTTTTTACGAGTCTGACGACGAATCGGGTGCCAGTTACGTCACGGGCATCTTCCTGCCCGTGGACCCGGACTCGCTGCGGGACGCGGCATCCCCCAGACCCCGGGCTTTTCCAATATGCAGACCATGGAGGTGCCTCCCGCGCTGAACCGTTCCCATCGGACCCAGACCCCGCGGAACGTGGCGCTGCAGACCTCCAACACCTCCCTGCACTCCATCGGCGCTCAGACTAAGCGCCGGAGTGGCTCCCCGGGCCGACCTGCTGAGGAGCATCCTCTTGGAGGTGAAGGACATCAAGAAAACAGCAAGGGTTGGACGGCAGTGACGTGGAGTCCATAGCCTCTGACGTCACCATCGTAAAGAGACTCTGGAGACGCTGTACCGTGACGTGGCGGCTCTGCGGAACGCTGGAACTCACGACAACGCCACAACGCAGACGCAGCAGGAGCAGACAACGCAGACGTCGCTGAGGTTGTTCCCTGAGGGGGACGCCCAGATGCACGCCCGCCAGGAGAGGCTGCACAGCATGCTGACCGAGCTGAAGTCTCTGAAGGGAGAGGGCGACGACAGCACCCGCCCGCGGAGCACCCCTCACGATGGCCGACTTGACGGCGAACCTGCCTTGCCGCTCACTTCGACCAGCGTCGCACCCGCCCAGATCCCCAGCCCGCCGTCTCGAGCCCCGCTCGCTCACCCGTACCACTCAAAGAAAACCCGGCCAGGTTCGAATCCCCCGTGGCCTCTCCCGAGCCCGCGCACAGGGTCTCGCGCCTCTGCCACTGCCCACCCCTGCCATGAACGGGTCCTACGGCGGAGTGCGCTTCGCCTACCCACCGGAGACGGTCCCCGCTCTATGGACCAGCCCTCCAGCAGCAGTCCCTCCAGCCCCAGCCCCCCAGGGGCTACGCGCACAGGCGGGTGACGCAGGAGGACCTCAACGCCATCAGCGACCGCCTGGACCGCCTGCAGAACTACCCGCTGGCCTTCCCGGCCGACAGTTACCCCTTTCCTCCCCCCTCCCATGCCGCCCCCGGCTCCTCCCGTCATGTCAGCCCCCCTCCACCTCCCCCTCCCCCCCCCCCCGCCCCGACGGTACAGGGTTCGCCACTTCAGCCGCTTCTTACGACGACATGGATGTGATGTCGACGAAGATGATTTCTATGGGGGACGGGGAGACGGCGTACCGAGGGTCGAGATTACCCGAGCATGGGTGACATCAGAGGACGCTACCACCTGGACGATGCCGCTTTGGAGGAAGCCAGCAACGCCGCGCGCGAACTGAAAGCGTATGTCGTCCAAGATGAAGAGAAGCCTCCGCGATGAACTCAGTAGAATATGACAGGTGAACGGCGCCTCTCAAATGTCTCACTTTAGCTGACTGAGAAACTGTAGCCCTTCGAAAACACAGCTTACCCGAATAAATCAGCAAAATTTATTTATGATTAGGACAAACGTCAAAGCCAGTCATACAGGTGTAGAAGATGTCAGTTTTACACAGTTTCCTTTCTTATATGAAGTTATGATCGATCAGAAAGAAGGATGCCATGGAACATGATCTCATGCAAACAAGAATTGGCGATATGTTTCTTCTGCGTGAGTTTTAAACCACTCTGTTGTCTTGCTATATTTGTACTGTCACGAATAGCCACGTTCATAATGGGTTTTTTTTTATTTGTGTGTGTGCTTTTCCCCATAGATTTAATGTAGGAAAGGCACTTTGTTCCCTCTGCGTTGAAAGCCATCTTGATACTGCCATTGAACATCATCACTTTGCCAAAAAAAAAAAAAAAAGAAAAGGCCATACTGTCAATTGGCAGATTTTTTCTTGCAAATGTTGTCACTTATTTCCTTCCAGTATCTATCATAAAGAGACTTTTTTTTTTCTAATTTGATGAGAAAAAAATCGTTGTGGAAAAAATCTTTATTAGTGGCACAATTAAGAAACACGAACACCCTCACACACACACACACACACACACACACACACACACACGGAACTGGTGTCCGTTTCTTAACATGGTCAGTTTCTTGTTTTGATCAGACCTCCTGTCTCAAGAGTGTATTGAAATTCCATCCAAGAGATCAAGAACTTCTCAGCTGCTGAAGGGTAGTTGTGTGAAAACATCATCCATTCCTTTATTGACACTGGCAGCAGTAAAGAGGTGAAGACTGTGTATTGATTGATGTTTGAGAAGTGGACAGGTGTTAGTATGCTCGGCTACCACTTTCCCTGTTTTGTATGTAGACCCTCACGGAAGGTTTGCAGGATTTTTTTTTTCGGGGGGGGGGGAGAAAGGTACTGATTATTCAGTAATGTGATTTTACTTTTCTTTCTGTAATAAAATGTGTTAGCGAGTTTGGGATGTGTGAGGGTGAGAATAACTGAGATGTAATGAACCGCGGATGGCCGTTTCCAGGAGTCCTACCCTGTTTCCTGATGATCAAACAAACTATGGTTGGTTTGAAAGTCCGTAAGGAGCCAGTATCAATTTGCAACCCCCCCCCCCCCACCCCCCCCCACCCCCCCCCCCACCCCCCCCCCCCCCCCCCCCCCCCCCCCCCCCCCCCCCCCCCCCCCCCCCCCCCCCCCCCCCCCCCCCCGCCCAGTATTGTATTGAGATCATGGACAAATAATCTTTGTGCAGAAATAGGAAATGGACTCTCTACCCTCTTCTCTCTCTCTCTCTCTCTCTCTCTCTCTCTCTCTCTCTCTCTCTCTCTCTCTCTCTCTCTCTCTCTCTCTCTCTCTCTCTTCCCTATTTTTTTTTTCTTAATTTTCTTTTTGTGCGTTTGTGTGATTTGTTTGTTCTTTCTTTCTTTCTTTTGTTTTGTTTTTGGTGGGTTTTTTTTTTCTTCTTTTTTTTTTTTTCTCTCTCCAGATTAACCGACCAAGATTTCATTCAGACCGAGATGAATCAGTACACGAAAATAAGATCAGATACAGATGGAAGGAACTCAATCTTAATGCCGTTTATTTACGTATTTAAAAAAAAAAAAAAGTGTATTGCGTCTGCAATATTCTTTTGCAGAATGGACATATTGTCATACCGTACGCAAAAAAGAAATAATTTATACGCAAAAAATGTCCATACGCAAAACAGTTTAAAAAAAAAAAAAAAAAAAAAGAAGAAAAAAAAAAAAGAAAAAGAAAGAAAACAGTTTATACGCATGAACGTCGTCTTTTGCCTCTAGGATTACGCAACTTTGCAGCATTAAGCGTTTCTCGACTGACTCATCTTCCATTCCTCTTTCACTTCTCCCCCAGCCTTCCACCTTTTCTCCCTCTCCTCCCATTCCACTCCCGATTCTCACCCGCCCCCACTTTGCCTCGCCTTATCCCTTTTGCTCTCCTATCGTTACATGACCATGCTTCATTACATGTACATCCACCTCTAATATCCCGCTCTTTTCATGGAAACTAATGGAAACGTACGTATGGAGGGCCTACCTGGTTGTTTTCAACAATCAACTATCGAGAAGACCGGATTTTTTAATGATTGTATTGTGATGGAGGCCATGATATGCTTTCTCTGACAGATTTTCATTCTTTTATTCTTTTTTTTTTTTCCAATTTCCTGTCTGATTGATTAAATATATGTTGGAGAACATGCTCATAATCACTCGGCTGCATGCATTTGGCGTTTGTGCATGCGTCGTTCGATCAGTTTGAGTGGTCTCAACGCTTTTTTTTCTTTTTAAAAACTCGGTATGAAGCTGCGTGATTTGGACACTGTCAAAAGCCCAGACAGTGTGTAGTAAGCAGCCAGCATTGTTAACCAACTCACGAACCAAGTCATCATGTATTGGATGGCTGTCAGTCTGTGATACCAGCACGTGACCATTAATTTTTTCTCTTTGTTTTTTTCCCTGTCTGTAAAATATTGGTGCCCGTTTTGCCAAAAAGGCTGTTTAATCAAATGCGCGTTGTTTGTGATCTGTCCACTGTTGTGATAAACAGTTCAAGACTTTTACATGCTGCATTTTTTTTTTACTGGTATAAGAATTGGTCAGTGTCCTAGCCATATGTTGCTAGTATTGTGTAGTGCATTGATTTGGATTTTGTGGAAAATGGCATTGAAAGAGAGCTAACCTAACTGACAGTGGCATGGAGTTGCGAGACGAGTAAGCCAGATTCAGTGTGGTTTTGATTGTATACACAGTTGAAGACAGCTGCGATTTCAAGAGCATGGTTTGTGATTCGTTTAATTTTGGATAAGTCAGCCACGTTGTATTGTGTGGGTATGGAAGTTTATAATCATTTGGTACTGTATGAGCAGAGAAGGTTTTGATACTGTGGTATTGTATCAGTGTAGAAGTTCATGTATTGTGATGTTGGATGGTTATAGAAATTTATGATTTTGTGGTATTGTATGAATATAGAAAATAACAATATTGTGATTCTGTGTGAATAAACATGTTAGTGATATCGCGATAGTCAGCGAGCATAAAACGTCCATTATAGTGTGGTACTGTATGAGATTAGAAGTTTATAATCCTGTGGTACTGCAAGAGTGCAAACGTTTGTACTATTTTAGCATTGTTTGAGCAGAGAAGTTTATAGTATTGTTGTATCCTGTAAGCATAGAAATTCATAATATTCTGATTTAAGCACAGTAGTTTAGAATAAGATAATGTGACGTATGAGTATACAAGTTTGTATTGTCATGAGGTAACCGATCGGTAGTCAGTTTTTGAGTTTTGACAGATTGTCCGTCCCCACTTGTAGCAGAATATTCCGTCCTTAATGTCTAATCTAATGAGTTCTACGTTTAAAAATTGTCACTTTTTTCTACTTTCTTTTTAATTTCTTTTTAAAGAAACCCTTGTTTTCTGAACGTTGATTTGATTAGCAGCGTATCCAAATTGATGTGGAAGACAAAGTGAAGTTGTGAACACTTGCCAAGTTTATTTTGTACTAATGTTTTGTACGAAATATTTTTTTTGTTTCTCCTAGACGTCACTTAGAGTAAACTGCCTTCGTACTTCTATCGGTGATGGTTGACGCAAGCTTTAAAGTGTGAGACAAGAATTACAGTTTCAGAATTAGCTGTTTCTATTAGGAGTATAATAGAATATAATCCCACTGCATTTTATTTTAGTTGATCATTGAATGCTGTTCGTATTTGTCTCAGTTGTACATCTGTGATCGAAACTGCTGCTATGATGAGTGTCTTTGTTTTCTAAATCTGTGTTAACTATTTATTGTGGAATTAAAGACAAAGCCTTTTTGTGATAATATGGTTTTCTACTCCATATTTAAAGCTGAGTATGTAATGGACTTTCAGTTTCATTAAACATTCAATATTTTTTGCGTCGTGTTTTGTTACCCTCTCTCTCTCTCTCTCTCTCTCTCTCTCTCTCTCTCCTCTCTCTCTCTCTCTCTCTCTCTCTCTCTCTCTCTCCTCTCTCCTCTCTCTCTCTCTCCTGGGGCCATTGGGTGTGCATGCGTATGCGTACGTGTATACGATCAGACTGCACACACACAAGGACAGGTCTTTAAGACTCATTAAGACTCACTTCAACTCTCTGAGGACCACCGGAAGATTCCTGTTGGATATGCGCTGTTTGCGACCCAGGAAGTGCTGGAAATACTACAGGACAGGCTGATGAGAGACGTGAAGATCGGAATTCGGAATAGAAAGCAGAGCTCAAACAAGGCAAGGGGACTGTGGAGGTCACAAACATTCCGTCAAGCTCTGGACCTGCCCACTGAGGTGGGTCTTCACCAGGAATCAGTACCAGCATGTCACGGATGTTGGTCTTTTTGGCCCACATACTATATTTCCACCAAGTTTCTCCCCAGTCTGCGCAGAAACTGGCTCCTGGATCCGCCTTTTGATCTGAATCCTCCCCAGAGGTCAGTACCAAAATGTCATGGATTGATGCGTAGGCCACCTACCAGTTTGCCACTGAGATCCTTGACAGTCCTTTCAGTAGATGTTGGCTGCTGCTCTTTCTGACAGGTCCTGGGTCCCACAGCAAAACTGGATGGCTTTTGAGATTCTGAGTATTGTTACTGACAGACAAACGAACATATCAACAGACGCGGGTGAGAAGGTAACTTCCTTCTCAGCGGAAGTAGTAAACAGGAAGGCAATTTGGGCTCCAGTGCTGAAGTAATACTATATCCATGACGCGCACGCGCGCACGCACACACACAAAAGATACATTCGCGCGCGCGCGCGCGCGCGCGCACACACACACACACACACACACACACACACACACACACACTCGCACACACACACATATATACGTGCCCATACATACGTTCACATAAACACACATGCGTGCGCACACACCTGCACGCGTACGTGCGCATGCACACGCAGTCTTATTCTCACGCGCGGGCACACACGCACGCACGTGCGCACGCGCACACACACACACACACACACACACACACACACACACACACACACACACACACACACACACACACACACACACACACACACGCCTGTACCTGGGTATACACGAACATGTAGATAATCGGACCCTCAAAACGACGGCCTTCACACCTTCCACCTCCACTATCACCCTCTTCCTCCTGATAACATCTTTATCTACTTCGTTTATCCAGCCTCATCCTTGCACTACACACCCCCACACCATTTGTGGGACACAGCCCTCAGCAGTAACACGACGAACGAGGCCAGTAATGAGAAAACTTCTGTCAGAAAGCAGTGGAGATATCGAACAGAACAAAACGCCTGAAGATCCGGACACAACAGGTCGTTGGCGTACTGCCAGGGACGCGTGAATACAGTGTCATGATGGTTCCCATGTGATTGTTCAACTCGACGATTCAGCGTCGCTCCTCGTCTCTGAGTATCCTGACTGCATTTTTCGTGGCAGACGTCGTATTTGTATGTTTTCGTTTTGATCCTGCTGTTAAAGCGAAACCTCAGGGAAAATCTTGATCCAGTTTGTAACCGTGTTTATTCTTCCGCTGCATTT
>JADBJO010000491.1:652500-658775 GCA_016801955.1 Conus betulinus
ATGGCCTAGATGGCAAAATCCTCAAACTAGCAGCTCCAGCTACAGATACGTTAACATACATCTTCAATTTATGCATCGACAAAAATCATTTTCCCGATAGTTTAAAAAAAGCGAAAGTCATACCTATCTACAAATCAGGTGACAACTCAGACCCTGCAAACTACAGACCAATCTCAATCACTTCCACTCTTTCCAAACCTTTGGAAAAAAACAACACATAAACAAACACACATTACACCACCTTAATACTTACCACTTGCTTCATCCAAGACAGTCCGGGTTCCGACACAACATTCATGCCACACAGCCCTAATCAACCTCGTTGATGACTGGCTAAATAGCATTAACAACAACAGATATTGTGGTGTCCTATTTATTGATTTCAAAAAAGCATTTGATGTGATAGACCATAACCTTCTTCTCAGAAAATTGAAATTGTATGGCTTATCCACAAAAACTCTTACTTTTTTTTGGCTATCTCTCAAATAGGCAACAATGTGTGAAAATTAATACAAATTTCTCTTCATTTCACTTTCCTATGGCGTCCCACAAGGCTCTATCCTGGGTCCCTTACTGTTCACCATTTACATCAATGATCTACCTCTCTATATTACATCCACCTGTGAACTCTTTGCTGATGATACAACAATACACACAAATCATTCTGATGTTACTGTTCTTGCACAAACTTTACAAGAAAGTGCAAATGACCTCGTAAGATGGACTGAATTAAATCACATGTCACTTTCCCCCAAAAAAACTAAATCCATGCTTATCACAACTAGGCAAAAAGACAAAATCTCACTATTAAGTTCCCTCCTGTACATCTTAAAAATGTACCAGTTGAACAGGTTACATTCCTCAAAGTGCTAGGAATAACAATTGATAACAATATTAGTTGGCAACTCACATAACCTCACTGTGCAGCAAAAATTTCGCAGAAAGTTTATCAACTCTCCAGAATCAAACGCTTCCTCGACCTGCATTCACGCAAGCTCTTTTTCCAGTCTCATATCCAATCATACATAGACTATGGATCTACTCTATGGGACTCTGCTAGCGCTAACACCCTCAAACCATTGCTAAGCCTACACAAGCGAGCACTCAAATTAGTCCTCCTAAAAAGCAGTAGTCTTCTGGACTCGGACGGACTATAAAAAGATTCAAGTTCTCCCCTTCCCCTTAAGTCTGAGATTAGAATACAACAAAGGGATCATAATGCACAAGATTGTGTCTGGGAAGGCACCCTCAACATTAGTTCACAGATTCTCAATTAATTCCTCAAGGACTCTACCCAAACTTCATGTCCCTGTTCCTAGAATTGATTTATTCAAATCAGTTTAACATATTCAGGTTCCTGTCAATGGAACTCGCTCCCTGAATCAACCAAAACAACACCAATGCATAGCAACCTTCAAACACCATTATTTCAACCATCTTATGTGCCATACTTGCATACTTCGCCATAAATCCACCACCAACCACCAACACCCTCTTTGCCTTTTGTATGACCCTGACTATTTAGAAAGTGTTTTGTACTTGAAATGCACATGTTATTCCGTTTAATAAGTATGCTGTATACGAGTACGCGCGCGCGCGCGCGCGCGCGCGCGCGCGTGTGTGTGTGTATGTATGTGTGCGCGCGCGCACGTGTGTGTTTCCTACTTTTACCTGCAATCTTTTCATTATGTTGTTATGCTTGTATGCTTGTATTCTTATGCGACACTCTCTCTCTCTCTCTCTCTCTCTCTCTCTCTCTCTCTCTCTCTCTCTCTCTCTCTCACACACACACACTCACACACACACACACACACACACACACACACACACACACACACACACATACACAGTTCTGTTGGAATGACTTGATTTATTATCTATATGACATCCCCCCCCCCCCCCCCCCCCCCCCCCCCCCCCCCCCCCCCGACGTGGTGACTGGGCCATCATTATGCATCTCCCCCCGATTTGTGCTTATTTTTTTTTTCCCCCCCTGGTGCTTCAAATTGCTTGTCTTGCCATCTCCTTGGAATGTTTTGATTGTCAGATTGTTCTAACGCTCTTTCCCGCACCCACTCTCGCCTCTTTGTCCCTCTCCCTCTCTCCCTCTCGCTCTCTGTCGCCCTTCCCTGCACTCCTTTCGCTCCTTCGTCTCTCTCTCTCTCTCTCTCTCTCTCTCTCTCTCTCTCTCTCTCTCTCTCTCTCTCTCTCTCTCTCTCTTTTTTTTTTTTTTTTTTTTTTTTTTTTGTATCGTATTGTAGTTCTAGTAGTGTTTTGTCACTTTTTGCATGCTTCTTTTGTTGCCTTATCTTATGTTGACCCTATTCAGGGCGAGGACTGGATGTAAAAAAGCACATCAGTGTCTCATCTCGATCTCTCTCTCTCTCCCCCCTCCCCCCTTCCCTCTTCTTTTGTCTCGTCTCCCTGTCGCGCTCTCTCTGTGTCTATCTGTCTGTCTGTCTCTCTTTTCCTCCCTTCTTTCTTCTCTGTCTATGTCGCCTCCTCCCTCTGTCTCGCTCTCTCTCCTCCTTCTCCTTTCCTCTTCTTTCTTCTTTCTCCTCTTTTTCCCCTCTTTCCTTTCTCTCTCTCTCTTCTGTCCTTTCTCCTCTTGTCTCTCTCTCTCTCTCGCTCTCTCTCTCTGTCTCAACCCCCTTCTTCGGTCTCTCCTCTCTCATCTCCTCTCTCTCTCTCTCTGCTGCCTCTCTCTCTCTTCTCACACCCTCTCTCCTCCTCTTTCTCTCTTTCTCTTTTCTCACCTCCTTTCGCATTTCTCTCTTTCTTTCTGTTCTCTCTCTCTCCCCTCACCCGTCTCTTTTCTTTCCTTTCCTCCTCTCTCCGCCTCTCTCTCCAAAAAAAAAACAAAAATCCTGTCTCTCTCCTCTCTCTTCCCTTTCTCTCTTCTTCTCTCTCCTTCTCTCACTCTTTCTCCCTCTCACTTTTTCCCCTTTAGCCCTTCTCCCTCTCTTTCTTTCTTCTCGTCCCTCTCTCTCTCCTCTTCTTTTCCTCTCTCCCTCTCTCTCTCTTTCCACTCTGTTTTTCCTGTCTTTTTCTGTCTGTCTGGTCTCTCTCTCTCTCCTCCTCAATGGTCCTCTCCTCCTCTCTCTCTCTCTCCCCCTCCTCGCCTCTATCTCCTCCCTCTCGCTCTCTCTCTCTCTCTCTCTCTCTCTCTCTCTCCTCTCATCTCTCTCTCTCTCTCTCTCAGCTCCACAGCAGGCCAGGAATGAGGTTGTTGAAGTGAAACTGGGGGTGGGGGTGGGGGGGGGGGGGTTTACAGATAAGAGGGCCGGTGGCTGTGGAACCAAGGGCGGTACTCCTTTGACCGTCCCCTGCTTGTGTGCTGACAAAGATTTAACCTCTCTCCTCCTAAATCTACTGTTTTTTTCCTTCCTATGGGTCTTTGTAAATACGTCTGGTTTTAACACGTATTCAAGTAGTCCTGCTTTGTTCTCCGCTATAATCTACTTGGCTATAAACCTGAGTTCTCCTTTTCTTCTTCTTCTTCCTCCTCCTCCTCCTCCTCTTCTTTTTTCTTTTCTATCCGTTTTCATCCCTTCCTGTTTCAGAGAACGAACGAACGAACGAGCGAACGAAGCAATTTATTGCTTTTAAAGCAGCATTAGCAAAACGATTCGATCGTCCGACCATGCTAAAACTGAACGCGGGCACATGTTCGTCTGATATGGAAACCACAGCAAACTTGTCCCTTATATTCCCACGTACACAGTTTTGACATATTTCATGTCACTGGTGAGGTATACTGGTCACGTGGATTCCGTCTGCGGGCGTGAGTCTTGCGCCCAGGCTGTCATCCCCATCCCAGGTAGAACAGGAGCAGGTCGTCGTGTTGCGTCTCAAAGCCTCCGTGCCGCGCGTGCCTTGGCTGTCCACGTGTTGCGTTCTGTCAACACAGTTTCCTTGGCCGAGACTGGCCAGTTTTGTCCGTTCTTTTGTCAGCAAAGTGTTCCACACACCACACACACACACACACACACACACACACACACACAGAAGGAGAGAGAGAGAAGAGAGAGAGGAGAGAGAAGATAGAGAGAGAGAGAGTTTCATCACTGTGTGTGAGAACTAATCCATTTTTAACGTACACTGATCTGTAACACCCACGACACCACGATCGATCGCACAAATGTTACGGCTTAAAAAAAAAAAAATGTGTGTGTGTGTGTGTGTGTGTGTGTGTGTGTGTGTGTGTGTGTGTGGGTGGGTGGTGTGTGTGTGTGTAAATAAACCCTCAGGAAACATCATTGGGACAGAGAAACTGATTGGATGGACTAGTAAGTAAGCAGATGCCTGGTGGATGGATTTAAACAGTAAACGTGGTAGAGTTAGGCCACACACACACACACACAACAACACACATACACACACACACACACACACACACACACAACACACACACACTCAGAGAGAGAGAGAGAGAGAGAGAGAGAGAGAGAGAGAGAGAGAGAGAGAGAGCAGTCCAGGTGGAGAAGGATAGAAATAAGAAAAAAGTGGGGGCGTGGGGAGAGGAAATATGTGAGCGGGGTACTAGGTACTAGATGAAGGGAGATAAATCCGGCTACCTTCAGCAGCGAGTTATTTTTGTATTGAATTGTGTCCTTTGTAGTGGACAACCATTGAGGGGTGAGTCGGGATGGATGCGGAGTGGTATGGGAAATTAATTCATTGATTTAATCTCTCTCTCTCTCTCTCTCTCTCTCTCTCTCCCTCATCTCTCTCTCTCTCTCTCTCTCTCCACCACACAAGCTCGTTTACATGTTTGCTCGTGCAGGCAGACGCAACCACACATGTGGGCAACGCGCGCACTCACAAGCATCTAGGGGAAGCACGCATGTTAAACACACAAACACACACACCACAGCACAAAACAAATACACAACACACACAGCACAGGAGAGAGAGAGAGATGGAGAGAAAGATGGAGAGAGAGAGAGAGAGAGAGAGATCAGATTCAGACTTGCAGATGTTTTATTCTTACAGGCCTTGGCCCTCAGAAAGGGGAGTACATGGAATCGGACCCCCCCCCCACCCCCCCCCCCCCCCCCCCGCTAACAAAGTCGCATTGAGAAACTAATAATAATGGTTGCAATGCACAAAATGCTTCGCCGTTTGAAAAGCTTGAATGAAAAAAATACTGCGAGAGAGAGAGGAGAAGAGGAGAGAGATGAGCAGGGAGAGAGAGAGAGAGGTGAGAGAAGGGAGAGAGATCTGAGAGAGAGAGCAGGAGAGAGAGCAGTCATGGTTGGGGAGTAGAAACAGGAAAAAAAAGTGGGGGGATGGGAGGGAGGAAAGGTAAGCGATACTATAAAGGGATCGTAAATACTGGCTACTTTTTGAGGAGCGAGTTATTTTGTATGATTGTGTCCCTTGCGGTGGACGACCGATAATAAGTGGGGGTCGGATGCGGAGTGGTAGGGGGAGTAGTAATTAATTGATTTAATCTCTGTTCTGGTGTTGTGTCGTCTGTCTGTCTGTCTCTCTATTCTTGTCGTCTCTGTGTTCTTTCTCTCTCTTTTTTCACACCACACAAGCTCGTATTGCGTTGCTCGTGCACACACACACACACACACACACACACACACACACACACACACACCACACACACACAACACACCCACACACCACACACACAACACACACAACACACACACACAACACACACACACACACATGCGCCCGTGCTCGCGCGTTACACACGCACACACATACTCACACGCACGCACGCGCACACACACCACACACACAAACACACACACAAACACACAAACACAAACACATGCGCGCGCGCGGCGCACACACACACACCACACCACACACACACACAGCACATATACACAAAAATACCTGTGCACACACACACACACACAGAGAGAGAGAGAGAGAGAGAGAGGAGAGACGAGAGAGAGAGAGAGAGACAGACAGGACAGACAGACAGAAAGACAGACAGACAGGAAAGGCAAATAGAACAGATACACAGACCAAGCAGATGGCAGACATGTGCGTAGAACTGTACAGAACTTGTCACAAAAGTAACCAGTTCTGGAGTCGAAAATATTGTTTATGTGTACATCGTGTTGTCACAGGCGCTTTGAAAACACTTACAATGTGTGTTTTCCTTGGCGGTCTCTCGCTTGGACAGCTGTTTACAGACGGAATGAAATTCTTGTGTGATTGGAGTTTTAAAGGACCCATTTCACCACTGACACCCCAATGTGTGTCTGGTGTAACCTGTCCTGTCGGAGGTTGTATATTCTCTCTCT
>JADBJO010000491.1:658802-663802 GCA_016801955.1 Conus betulinus
GCACTGTAACACACACACAAACACAACAATACCAACCAACCCAACAACACGAACAAACCTGTTTCCCTCCTCGTCGGCCCTAATCATGGAACGCTCTTCTTCCTTTCATTTGTCCTGTTTTTTTCCTGTTTCCATCCACTCTTCACATACGCAAGATCTCCCGTTCGGTGCTTATCCTGATCCCACTTTTTGTTTAAAAGATGGAGTATTTCTAAACAAGCAGGTGACCCAGCGAACTGCACGCCTGATGAAAATCTTCATAGACCCAAACACCTTGGCTCGCTGGTCTAGTGACCTCGCACTTTACACGGACAGGAAACTGACAGAGCATTCCACTCCAGATTACTTCTTAGGCCCTTTTTTCCCCTTACATGCCCCAATGTCTCTCAGAAAGTTGTTCACTGTGATGGTGTTTTGGATGATTGTTTAGGCTCCTGGATATACATGCTCCTAGACCCACGTTTTATCATCATGATTTACGCGCTAAAGCACGCGCTGCGCGCTCACAGACATACAAGTACATGTAAACACACACAGGCGCGCGTGCGCGCATGCACGCACGCACGCACGCACTCACTCACGCCGCACACACACCCACACACAAACACACACACGCAAACACATACACACACATGAGGCGTGAGCTCATGGCACGCACGTATAAAATGCATACTTGCAAAACGCACACAAACACTACACACACATTCAAGCGCACACACTTACCCGCACGTAGAGCATACATACAGACAGGCAGACGACACACCCAATACACACACGCACGCCGCGCGCGGCGCGCGCGCGCGCACACACACACACACCCAACACATACACCACACACACACCCACACCACATACAAAATTGGTACAGAGAGTAAGCTGATGGGATATGGTGTGATGTCGAGTGTGTGTTGTGTGTGTGTGTGGGTGTGGTGGGTGTTTGTGTGTGTGTGTGTGTGCATGTGTGTGTGTCTGTTTTGTGTGCACGGTATGCGCGCTGCGCGCGCGCGCGTGAGTTTTATATCTGTGCGTTTGAGTGCGTGAGTGAATGTATTTACATGCTGTGCATGCGTTTGTGTGTGTGTGTGTGTTTGTGTGTGTGGTGTGTGTGTGTGTGGTTTGTGTGTGTTGTGTGTGGTGTGTGTGTGTGTGTGGTGTGTGTGTGTGTGGTGTGTGTGTGTGTGTGCTTGTGTGTGCGCATGCGTGCGTGCGTGCTTACGTGAATGCACGTGTGCATGTGCGTGCATCTGTTGTGTGTGTGTGTGTGTGTGTGTGTGTGTGTGTGTGTGTGGTGCGCGCGCGGGTATGCGTGAGAGCGCGCTCGCGTGTATTTATGTATGTGGGTTGTGTGCGTGCGTAATTGTATGTGCATGCGTTGCGTGTGTGTGTGTGTGTGGTGTATGTGTGTGTGTGTGTGTGTGTGTGGTGTGTGTGGTGTGTGTGTGCGTGTGTGTGTGTGTGTGTGTGGTGTGTGTGTGTGTGTGTGTGTTGTGTTGTGTGTGTGTATGTATTTGCGTGTGCGTGCGTGCGTGTGTGCGTGCATGCATGCGTGCGTGTGTGCGTACTTGCATGCATACATGTGCGTGTGCGTGCGTCTGTTTCTATGTGTGTGTGTGTGTGTTGTGTTGTGTGTGTGTGTGTTGTGTGTGTGTGGTGTGGGTGTGTGTGTGTGTGTGTGCGGCGCGCGCACGCAAGCTTAGATATCTATGTTTGCCTGCATGCATGAACGTTTATTAGTCCCTGCGTGCATGCGTGCGTGCGTGCGTGCGTGCGTGTGTATGTGTGTGTGTGTGTGTGTGTGTGTGTGTGTGTGTGTGTTTGTTGTGTGAGGGTGGTGTGTATCTGTTTGGTATCGGTGTGTGTGTGTGTGTGTGTGTGTGTGTGTGTGTGTGTGTGGTTGTGTGTGGCTGTGTGATGTGGTGTGTGTGTGTGTGTGGGGTGTGTGTGTGTGTGTGTGTGTGTGTGTGTGTGTGTGTGTGTGAGGGGGGTGAGGGGAGAGGTTTGGGGTAGATGATGGATGAAACACAATGGAACTTTGCCTCGTTTTATTTCAGCCGTATTCTATCAACACAGCTCAGTACAGAACCTTGACTCTGGTCGGAAGTATAACGGATAGCAAAGCCAACAATCTTCCACAGGATGTTTTCTTTTCTTCAGATTCTTCTTAATCGCTTGACTCCTACCTGGAAAAAATTGTGGGAACAGATACGCCCAAAACACGGCCAACAACTGTATGGGACGAAGCGCTGACAATTCATGAGGGCGACAAGACCTGAAGGGTAAGGTATGGCGGTAATAATAATAGCAAGAGGACAGAAACTTCTACCTTCTTTTCAATAGGCTCATAACAATTCTTAAAAGTTATATTATTACGCCAGCTGCCATACATCAAAAAAAAAAAAAGAAAAAAAAATCACAAGACAACACACGAAGCGTTTTCGACCCTCTTAGGTCTTCTTCTAAAGAATGAGCAATCACTAAAACAAACGCCCATCGTGCGCCGAATTCGACGAGGATAAGTGATTGCTCGTTCTTCATTTTTATTCTTCTGAGTGGTTGGCTATCTTGGCCGAAGAAAGATCTATGCGGTCGAAACGCGTCGCGTTTGTCTTGATTCGTTTGTTCATGTTTGGCGGATGTATGACAAACGTTTTTAACATCTCTTTAGATTTCCGCCTGCAGTCGCCTCACTTCGTTTAGATTTCCTCCTGCAGTCGTCCTCACTTTGTTAGATTTCCGACCTGGAGTCGTCTCACTTTATTTAGCAGTTCCGCCTGCAGTCGTAGTCTCACTTCGTTTTTTTTTAGATCCTTCGCGCCTGCAGTCGTCTCACTTTGTTTTTAGATTTCCGCTGCAGTCGTCCTCACTTCGCAACTAACAGGCCTATGGTCCCAATCAAAATACAGCTTCCTGGCATAAATACAGTCTGTATGGACGTGAAGATCCGAGGTCAGGTTACTCTTGGTCAAATAAAGGGATAGACAGACAGACTATCTCGGGATAATGGTATACTGACCTACATCAATCCCCGGCTGCTGGTGCATTTGTTGCTTGGAAGTTTTGATCCGTATTCGTCTCGTGTACTTGTTGGAATCCAAAGAAATTGCGCGAACACGTGCGGAGAGGTCGTGTGTGTAGCGGTGCTTCAAGGGTGTATGTGGTCGATATCGGTTCAAGAAAAGACACCCACACCCCACACTCACCCCCAATTTTTTTTCCTTTCCCTCCCTCCTCTCCCTCTACCTCCCCCCCCTTTCCTTCCCCTTCGTTTTTGCCTTATTTATTTGTTCCTCCCCTTATTTTCTTTCTTCTTTCTTTTTATTCCTCTCTTCCTTTTCCCTCATTACCAACGCTCGTTTTCTCCCATCCTACTTTCCCTCTTTTCTTTCCCTCTCCCCCTTTCCGCTCCCCCTATTCCCCCCTCTGCCCCCTTTCTCTCTTTCCTCTCGTTCTACTCTTTCTTCTTCTTCTTCCTCTCTCTCTTCCTTCTTTTTTTCCTTTGGATTCTCCTCTCTCCCCCCTCCTTTCTCTAGGACAGGTCATTTGTACATAGTGAAAACGTTTGGCGACGCTGGGGGTTTTTTTTGTACCCATAATCTTGCCCCTGTTGTGGATCTCTCATGTTTTAAGCGCCCATGATGAGATCACCAAGGGGCAGATCTTAAGAAGAGCAATTTGGGAGTAGCTGATGGTTTGATGCACCAGCAGCCTCAAACAAATAGATCAGACGTGGTTGCGGTAGGGGTATCCTGCTAGGGGATGGCAGAGTACTGCCAACACACCCATGGTCCACAATGGTGGACATCTGGGGGCAGAGGACCCCATATGATATTTCACTCCCCTACCAGTTGCATCAAGCTGGTAGTGTCACTTACAGAAACAAAACAAACAAGCAAAAAAAAACCAAAAAACAAAACAACAACAAAAAAAAAACAGACAGAGATTAAGAGAATTTTGCACAGAAGCTTTTATCCGCGAATTCAACTCACCAGTTCCACGGGATCCAGGCAATAGGTCTGTCAAGGTGGATTCTTTTGTTTCACGGAATCCAGGAACGTGATAGAAATGAAGAATGGATGCGTGAAAACCTGAGTGACTGATGTTCCAACAAACGATATATGAAAACCAAGGACTGGCACCATCATGGAAAGGATTTTGCTCAGCTCTACCCGGGTAGACAGTCAGTAGTTGTGAACGAGCAATGTGGGATTGTAAAGCCCTTCAAACTTGTCTTCCACCAAGGGCAGCCATCATGTAAATGACACACAACGCAGCAGGAATACTTTTGGAATTGTTGTAAGTTTCAGATAGTTGTTGGCTTTACTAATTTGCCTGAGACCTTGAACAGAGTCCAGATCTGTGAAAACAACGTGTCAAGTGAACCCCCCCCCCCCCCCACCCCCCCCAAAAAAAAAAAAAAAAAAAAAGAAAAAAGAAAAAAAATCCCCCAGTGAGCTGTAAACCCATAGAGAGAGTTTTTGGACACCCAAGACAAAGAAGGTCGAAGATCCTAGAGTACATGTTGATGCTGAGACAGGTCGGAAGAAGAGACCGCTTCTTCTTAATGTTTACCCATCGCTTATAAGTTGTTCACTGTCTGAGAGAAGAGAATTCACCCACTGACAATGACAAAAAAAACACAGGGAGGCTAAGTTGTCTCAGTGGTGAGACATCAGTGAGATACTTCAGCACCATTAGTGAGATACTTCATGCATTATCAGTGAGTATACATCAACATCATCAGTGAGATACTTCAGCATCATTAGTGAGATACTTCGGCATCATTAGTGAGATAATTTAGCATCATTAGTGAGATACTTCAGCATGATCGTGAGATGACTTCAGCATCATCAGTAAGATACTTCAGCATCATTAGTGAGATAGTTTAGCACCATTAGTGAGATACTTTAGCATGATCAGTGAGATGCTTCAGCATCATTAGTGAGATACTTTCATCATTACTTTAGCATGAGGTACTCTAGCATCATTAGTGAGATACTTTA
>JADBJO010000491.1:671302-680628 GCA_016801955.1 Conus betulinus
GAAATCCGAACTAAAGCAGAGACTCTTTGACAACACGGTTTGATTAGGATACCGGTGATTAGTTTTTTGCTTTTTCGTGTGCTCGCGTGTAATAGCACTTTCAGAAAATAGATTTTATATTGAAGAACGCACACGCAAGCATGCGCTCACGCATATGCACACAGACCCCCCCCCCCCCCCTCTCTCTCTATATATATATATATATATATATATATGTTAAAAAATTTTAAATAAGGTATTAAAAGGAAGTTTTAAAACTACAGTACTGTTCCGAGCGCTTGCTCTCTTCAGGATGGTTTAGTGTCACTCGCTGCCGGTGTTATATAGCCTGATGTGCGAGTTGGCTGCACGTGTATTTCAATTTTGTTTACAATTCGAAAGTGTGTTTGCACGTGCGGATTGGCTGCACGTGTAGCTCGGTTCTCAAGTTATTTGTGGTTCAGGGTGTTTTTGCTAACAACGATTTCCATTTGTGCCTGCAGTTGTTTACTATTTCTATTTTGGTGTTTAGAGTTGCTAGATGTGGTTTGCATAGTATAGACCATTTTTCTGTTAAGCATAGGTTGCATCTTTTCGAAATGTGTTATTGTATGGTGATGCCCTTTTTATGATTTTCCAAGATATATTGTAGTTTACTTTTTTATCTTTGAGTCTCCAAATGTATTTGCTCAGTTCTGTTTGGTTTTTGTATTTTTCTTTATTTAATGACTGTTTTTGTGGGTTTGCATATCTGGTTTTGAAATGGTTTTCAGTGATCCCTATGTATGTTTCTTTTTCATTTTCTGATGTCACGGTAGCTTGGTATACAATGTTGTTGTAGAGGCATTTATTATTTAGTGGACATTGTTCTTTATTAGTGCAATTGCAAGATTTCCTTTCTTCACCCTTCTTTGCTGCATTGCTTTTCATTTCATTGGATGAATCAATCATATTTTTAAGGTTGGGCATACATGAATATGACAGTTTGATAGTGTTTTTTGTTGAATATTTTGGACAGTTTGTGTGTTCTTTTGGGAATGATGCTGTCAGAATTTTGAAAAATTCTTTCCCTACGTTTGTTTTTACTCTACCTTCATATGGGGGGGCTGTACTATGTGATTTTTCTTTTCCTGTTCTTTTTGTTTTTGTTCATGTTAATGTCTGGACTGTATTGTAGTTTGTAGCTATAACCACATTTTTTGTAATGCTTCTTGGTATTCTGCTGCTGCGTTGTTGAATACTCTTTCATTGTGAGAGAGATTTGATAATCTCTTGTTTATACAATTAGGTGGTTTTTAGTATAGATGGTGGGTGGTTGCTGTTGATGTTTACATAGATATATTACATAGATGGGCGTGTCATTAGGTTTCTTGTATGGTTTATATATATGGTTATTGAGGTCAAGCGTTATGTCTAGGTAGTTTACTAGCTTTTTGTTTGTTTCAACAGTGATTTTTAAGTTTTGGTTTTGGAAGATTTTGCAGTTCTTTTTTCTTGTTTTCGATGGTTTGATTGTTTAGCGCGGCAAGGCCATCGTCTCTGTTACTGTCACTATTGTCACTAAAATCCATGCGATGTGCAAGTTCTTCGAATTGTAAACAAAATTGAAATACACACGTGCAGCCAACTCGCACATCAGGCAAATCAGGCTATATATCACCGGCAGCGAGTGACACTAAAACCATCCCTGAAGAGAGCAAGCGCTCGAAACAGTACTGTAGTTTTAAAACTTCCTCTTAATACCTTATTTTTTAAGCAGGTGATGCTCCCCAAGGGGTTGAGCACCTTTAAATTTTTATTAGGCTTTTTAGCAGTATATATATATATATATATATATATATATATATATATATATATATATATACTTGGGGTAAAATAAAAAAAAAAAACAGAAGTAGACAGTTTCATTTTAAATTGTATATTCTCCAATAAAATTTTTCGCTTAAAAAGCTCCTTCAGTACTGAAGAAGCTTTTTAAGCGAAAATTTTATTGGAGAATATACAATTTAAAATGAAACTGTCTACTTCTGTGTTTTTTATTTTACTCCAAGTTTTTACCCCAGAAGTATATTTGGGAGGAGTGGTGTCCAGCAATTTATTTGGACTGAATATTGAAAACTATATATACATACATACATATATATATATATATATATATATGTGTGTATATATATATGTATATATATATATATATATATATATATATATATATATATATATATATATGCGCTTTTGGCTCCCCCCCCCCCCCCCCCCCCCTACTACTTTGTTCAACATCTTACTGTTCGGTCAAACAGTACGAAGTTGTTTCTGTCAGGATATCCAATTGAAGGCTGTTCCGTGGAAAGGTTTGTAAACAAGAGAATTGACCACTCTGTCCATTGACAAATGTTGACCTCCCTTGTATCCTAAGGCGGATTCCCAAGCACAGGCTCAAAGATACCCCCCCCCCCCCCCCCCCCCTGCACACACACCTCCTAGTATTCAAACTCTTTAAATACGGATTTTAGTTTTTAAGCAATTCAATTTATTTCCTTACGGCGTTTTTTTTTCCAGTGTTTAGCTTTTTACGCTTCACCTGCTGCTTTTTATGTGCCATTGGATTCTGGTTTTGAACCCTTTGTGGTGGGAATACCACAGAATTATAGGCTGTGGTATGTCTCCACTCGATGCCAAGGGAGCACGAACTCAGCCAGCCATGTCTCACTGATGAGTCCGTATCAGCGGACGAAAGTCCTCTGAGCAGAGAATATGAATGACTGTTATCAGACGGACTTTGAAGGATCCTGTATACTACTCTTGAAGGATTTTAGATTTGTAATCTGACACCCTAATTTCTCATTCCCTTTTTCTTTCTGTCGCGCCCTCCCTCCCTCATCCCCTCATGTTTTTCTCTCTCCTTTTTAAAAAAAATCTTTGCCAGTTTTCTCTCTCTCTCTCTCTCTCTTTCGCTTTACTTGAGTAGAAGAGCTCAAGCACAACAGACAAACTGTTTGACTCCCAAGTGTGCGTTGCTATGATAGGATGTGTAGGTGCGTACAACCACAATCCAAGATCAGTATATGCATGCATGATCCAAGATCAGTATATGCATGCATGATCCAAGATTACCTGTACCGTGCTGGCGTTGGCGGCTGTTACAGACGATGATGATGGTGAGATTTGGTCTACCTCAGACACGCTGACAAAATTGCGCCAAGAGACTCTTCAGCTCCTGTCTGAAACGACGACCACTGACGCAGTACAGCAGGAAGTTGACGGCGTGGTTGCTGTACATGACGTTGTCCAAACATGCCAGGATCAGCAGGAATCGGGCCATGGCGGCATTGGTTCGGGGCTGCCAGTAGTACCTCTCATACATAGCAGGATCACGATCGGTGACGTCAGCACCAAGAAGGTGAAGGACACAAGTAAAAACATGATGTTGATGTTGGTGCTGCCCATGCCTGTTTTGGTGGAACCAGGCCCCTCACTTTTCTTACTGTCTACCTTCCTCGTCGTCCCCTGGCAGAAGAACCTCTCAGTTCTGTCGTGTTCACTGGTGGGTCATTGGCTCTGACTGAAGTGCTCACATTCCGGTTGTCTGTGAACTGCTTACTGAATTTACGTGAGAACTTGAGTTGTCTGATGATGAGGAGATTCAAGGTGAGCAGGGTGGCAGAGGGAATGAAACTGTAGATGGAAGCGTCGATAATAGTGTATATCTTTTCCACATAGTCTCCCTCACTCCCAGCTGGATACCAACACGTTAAAGATTTTTCAGCGCGTTTCCTATAGGGACCAAACGCCATAGAAAAATTACTTGAAAGTCAAGAGCAAAGGAGAAGATCCCTACTCCCGTGATGATTTTGAGAGCAGATGTAGGAGTGCACAAGCTCTGAGCTTTGAGTGGGAACTTCACAACAATGAAACGATCCACAGTCATGGCCAGAAGCACCAGGACATCAAAGTGGATGGTGAAATAGAACAGGAAGTAGTGGAAACCACAGGTCCAGTCACTGCCCATATAGAATACAGTATGACCAAGGTAGCGACTCACGACAACACTCAAGGCGTGACAGAGGATGACGGAATCCAGGACAGCAATGGCGGCCATGTACATACAGGTGGAGGTGGTGCGAAGACTGGTGAAGACGAAAGTCACAAAGCACAGGAAGTTGAAGACGAGGCCCACAGTCATCAGGATGGGAACATAAATTCTGCACATCAGAATGTAAACTGGACAAGTTAAGCAGCAGCACTGTACTTTCAAAGTGAATGTAGAACAATCAGGGAAAAAATAACGGAACATGGAAGACAGAACATTTTTTTTTACATCCAAAGAAGATTCATTGTGAAGTGATATCTTATCAACTGGGCTTAGTGGGTCTGGAATGGTGTAATAATTGACACGATCTACTTCTCTTTAAACCAATCTCTCTGTGGTATATAAATGTTTTTCAACATTAACACACTTGAATAATACTGAACATGTGTAAGTAAACATTGGCGATTTTGCGTTTCGAATACGAACCTGAATGTGCTACACAAGCGGCGTATCAAATATGTGTATATCGATGATCTAAAAATGCAACAACATAAAATGATACTATGTTGATCAAAACCTAAGAATCTCTCAGTTATCATATATCAGAAATAAAATGTAATGATTTCGAATTCCGACAAACAGTAATATAAAATCGCGTGACTATTTCGGGGTACCTTTTTATTTTATTAAAAACAGCAGGAATACACTTAAACCCATTTCCATTTCCCCTAAATGCAATACACATGTGTACGAGTAAATTACAGTAATTTTGAGTCAAAAGAACGCGTGATTTCTGTAGCTTCCAGCAGATACTAAATACTCCCCAACTGAACTTGATAAACGTAGTCTATTTCTTGCCCAGAAAAAATCACATCCTATTTCAGATAGAGGACATACAACATCCTTTTCCCAGCACAGGTGAAAACCCTGGAATTCAATACCAAAGCATCATTGCGATGATAACACAATACATTCACAGAAGACCGGCAGGGTCAGGAAAAATGGAAGCACTAGCCTTTTGTTACATTAAATCAGCATCCTTAGCCTGTTGTTAGCTTTATGATAACATTTATGAGACCATTCTTTGGACTTTGACAGCAAGCAGCTTTCGTGTTCAGTGGAAGAAATGCACTTCTAATAGAGCTGATGCATCATTGATGAAAGATATTACACTGTTGCTGGCAGAGAGACACTGGGATCGTAGCAGTAAATATACTGTAGTTTCTAACCTGACCCAGTAGGAAAACGGTTCGGTAGAATTGGGTCATCAGAGATTATATTACTAATGAACACAATGGATATTTATGGAATCCCTTTATGAGTTCTAAACAGTTTTTAAGAGCCTTTATTGTCCCCAAGAACGCCGGTTTAGTTCATCAGTTTGTGTGAACTGCTTGCTTAGTATGTACTTGTGTGTGTGTGTGTGTGTTGTGTGTGTGTGTGTGTGTGTGTGTGTGTGTGTGTGTGTGTGTGTGTGTGTGTGTGTGTGTGTGTGTGTGTGTGTGTGTGTGTGCGTGTGTGTGTGTGTGTGTGTGTGTGTGTGTGTGTGTGTGTGTGTGTGTGTGTGTGTGTGTGTGTGCTCGCGTGCCCGCGTCACTGAGAAAAAGAAATATTCAGCCCTCTACAAATTGCCTACACCAATTCCAACATCCCACATACCTGCATTTTGGCGAAGCTGGGTGTTTCTCCACATCTCTCTCTATAGTAATGATAATGGAACAACCAATGTTAGGTAGATACTCAAGGTCTGACCAGCGCGTTGGGCTAATGCATAGGGCAGACATCTGCCCTCTTCTTAAATAATGTGCGGTGTGGTCTCAACAACTTTGCGGATATATTATAGCGGATGTAGACTAGTCCGCACGCGGGTAACACCTTGATGAAACTGAAACTGAAACTTCTAATAGTCTACAGATGTCTAGATGACCGCCAGTGTATCGTCACTATAACACTGTGGGGAGAGATACACTCTCAAAGCACTCTTTGAACTGCTGTGTGCACCATAACGGGCATGTTTCTACAAGAAACAAATAAGAAAAACACTGACACGTACAGTTATCTGTGTACTCATACTCCACAAGTTGATTGTCCTGGACATTTTTTTTTCCCACGCACATGATTTTTTTTTCTTTAATATTTGATGCATTCATACTAGATTCGCCTTCCATTGACACTCATTTCCTTTCATTTAGGCAACAGTGTCACGTTTCCGATGCTTATCATGTATTTTTTTATGTATCTTGATGCTTTGACACAGTGTCACTTGCTTAATTCACACCAAGCGGTAAACTCGTTTGGTGTTAGCAAGTGATTTTGATCAAGATCTGCGATGCATATTACAGCTTTTGTACATGCACATTGCTGCTTTTGATACCTGTTCATTTGCTTCATTCTCAGAAACGGACAACATTTATCAAGGTATTTGTTCATATCTGTTCTTGTTGCTCATATAAATCACATTATCAACTGATATAAATGTACCTTGATACGCGTTACAAAATCTGCATATGAAATTTACTTGATGTCTTTCTAGTATGGTTGATTACAACAACTCACTGTTTTCACACGTGATTCAATAAAACAAACGCATTCTAAATACAGGGGATGCCAGAAACAAGCTTTTTGAATATCAGAACAAATGCGCGTACTCGTAAGTGTGTGTTCTATATACTGTTTGTGAGTGTTGTGTGCTTAAGTTGGAAAAGCACACACACACACACAAGCACGTACGCATGCAGGCACGCACACACACACACACACACACACACACACACACACACACACACACACGGGGGGGGGGGGGGGGGGGGGGGGGGGGGGGGGGGGGGGGGGGGGGGGAGAGAGAGAGAGAGAGAGAGAGAGAGAGAGAGAGAGAGAGAGAGAGAGAGAGAATTGTAATACGAATACTTGTTAAATAGGGTAAAATGGAAAGCTAATAGCTTTGTCACATCATACCATTATGACAGTTAATAACTAACTAGATAAATAAATGAACGCGCGCATGCACATATACATGTACAGACACGTACGCACGCACGCAAACAAACATACACACCATTACACACGCACGTGCACAAGCTCTCTCTCTCTCTCTCTCTCTCTCTCTCTCTCTGGGGGTGTGAACTGTGACACTGACTGAGCAAGTCGACTTTTTCACGGCGCTCAGTTGTTTTTGTTCTCTTTGGCGTCCTGCATCAGTGTCCAGTACTGTCAGTTTGCCAGTAATTGGGACTAAGACCATGCCCTCATGCCAGCTGAGTTTTAGGGTGACATGTGGCACCTTTCTTCCAGTGTACATGAACTTTATGAAGAAACGGGCCGTTCAAAAAGCCGCCATGAGAGCCTCCATGTTGACACCCCGTACAAAGTTAGACGGTGTCTTTCTTGGACTGACCCTCTCCTACCTGTTTTGGGGCGGGCTCCTTTTGCTAGGTCGGGGGACGTGGAACCTCATCCTGGCCCTCCTGCACCCCCTCCTGAGAAGGACAACTCTGGGACACTGAAGGCCATGCTGACCAGCACCAGGCGCGACACCAGGAGCAGGGTAGGATCTGCTTCCGCAGACCGGGCGCAGGCGACCACCTCTTCCTCCTCAGCGCGGGACCCCCCCCTCAAGAAGA
Organism: Conus betulinus; assembly: GCA_016801955.1. Lineage (NCBI taxonomy): Eukaryota > Metazoa > Mollusca > Gastropoda > Neogastropoda > Conidae > Conus > Conus betulinus. The sequence goes on from JADBJO010000491.1 coordinate 678,929, forward strand.
ACCATCAAGAGCAGAGTTGATGGATGTTCTGCAGAATGTACTGTCCACCATGAACTGTAAGTTTGACAATGTTGATAAGAAGTTTGACGATCTTGGAGAAAAGTGTTCGGCCCTGCAGTCTGATGTGAAAAATTTGAGAGATGAGGTGGCAGACTTGAAAAAAAAGAAAATGAAGATCTGGTCAAAGCTAACGCTGATCTCCTGAGTAAAGTCGAGCAGTTAGAAAGAAAGATTGATGATTTAGAGGGGAGGTCAAAACGTAACAATCTGATTTTTTATGGCATACCTAGGGACCAAAACGAGACCAACGATGACTGTGAAGGGAAAGTACATACTATGTTGAATGATAAGCTTAACATGACAAAGAAGGTAGAGTTCGACAGAATTCACAGACTCAGTGCCAAACCTGACTCTCCCATAATTGCTTGCTGCACCTTTTACAAGGATAAAGTTAACATCCTGAAAGGAAAGAAAAACCTGAAAGGCAGCAACGTCTTTGTGGGAGATTTCTCGTCCAGGGTCAGGGAAATCAGCGTGGTCTTTCACCACACTTGAAAAGAGCAAGAGCGGACGGGAAGAGAGCCACCATGATCTATGATCACCTAGTGATTGATGGAAAGTCATATTTCCTTGATGGACATGGAGGGCTCAAGAATTCTAGATAGGGGTTTGGCCGGCCAGATTTTCTTCCTCATGCCGCATTACATGTAGGGGATCAGGAAAAGAAAAGACACAGTAACACCGGTAATCTCGTCAACAGCAACAGGCAGGGACAGCGATGTTCGTGTTGACAGTTGCCGGGTGAGTTGCAGTAAACAGCCAGAGCCAGATGCGGAAATCCCGTGCGTGCATGAGGAAGAGAGCGAGGCAGGGAAGGAGAGAGAGTGTACATATAATGAAAAACAAACCCTTTTCTTTTTTGTTATGGAATATTAATGGCATAAAGTCAAAACTTGCCGATCCAGATTTCTTTTCATTTTCTTTTTAAGTTTGATTTTGTCTGTCTTGTTGAAACGTTTCTTGATGAGTGGAAGTTTGATAGTCTATTTTCTGACTATGATGCGTTTTGCAAACCTGCTGTCAAATTCAGTAGACAAGGGAGAGCATCAGGTGGAATTGTTTGTTTGATCAGGAAAGAGTTATCTCCCTTTGTAAAAGCTATTGATGTCAACCACACTCCAATTTTTGTGTATTTGTAATTGACAAAAAATTGTTTGGAACAGACAAAGATGTTTTGTATTTTTGTTGTTTACATTCATCCGGAAAATTCTCCTTTTTACACCTTTTTTGATGTTGAAAATGGAATCAGTTTACTTGAAGATTGTTTGATAGAATGTTTGTTAAGAAATTATGTGTATGTCATAATTAATGGAGACTTGAATAGCAGAACATCCAATATTTCTCAAAACATTTTTGATAGACAATGTGATAGTCATCTTCTCTCAGTATAAATCGTAACTCTGAAGACTGCACATTAAATAATTACGGAAAGCTGATGCTAAATGTATGCACTGCCTTGGATCTGTGTATTCTTAATGGTGTATGTAATGGCGACATAGAAGGACGCTATACATACATATCTGATTCTGGCTGCAGTGTTGATGATTACTTTATTATTTCAATTGATCTTCTTGCTTTGGTATATGCCTCATGTAAATTTCAAGTTTTAGACCGCATAGACTGAGATCACATGCCTGTTT
>JADBJO010000492.1:0-10000 GCA_016801955.1 Conus betulinus
GAGAGAGACAGGAGCAGACCAGACGACAGACAGGACGACAGACAGACAGCAGACGGACAGGGACAGAGGAGGAGTACAGCAGGCAGACGGACGACACTGACGAAATGGGACTGGGAACGGAACAAGGATAGGAGATAGAGAGAACGGATGAGAGAGAGAGGAGAGAAGAGAGAGCAAGTGTGAGAGAGAGGAGGAGGGACGGGAGAGGAGAACGAGACGAGACAGAGAGAGACAGAGACAGGGACAGGACAGGACCGACAGACAGAACAACAGAGACAGAGAGTACATACAGGGGACCTTACCTGGGACTGAGGATAGAGATAGATGAGAGAGGGATAGAGAAGATAGCGGAGAGAGATAGAGAGAGAGAGAGAGAGTCCAGTATGAATTTTTTCCAAGTGATAAAGCCATGGACGCATCGACGACTATTTCATTTGAGGAAATGTCCATTTGAAAATTGTTCCTCATTATGGTTGTATTCACGGATGACACTGAACGACCCATGGGTGAACAAGACCTTCGAGGACCTCTCAGCTGGACAACCACTTCATTTAAACAGCAAACCATGTGCATAAGAAGAACCCCTTTCCCTCCGCCAGAAAAAAAGACAACACAACTGTTTTTTCTAGTTTCCCAAGTGGCTCACCGCACACATTCTACCCGATACCCTTCTTTTTCCATTACGACCCCCCCCTCAAAACCTCCCTTTCTTTTCCCCCCCCACCCCCCCCCCCCCCCCCCCCCCCCCCCCCCTCCCAACAACGCATTTTACATTTAGGCGCGGACACATGCACCCACACTAACTGAAGGCAAAGTGCTGTCATCAAACAAAGTTGACACCATAGCAGGGAAACAAGGGCGGACAATCTCTCCTGGCCAGCCGATATTGCGGGGTTCCCGTTGGCACAGGGGGACCCGGGACCGCGTTGAACGGATGACTGTGGGGAAGCAGTACTCTGCGCTTCTGTTAATTTACCGATGAAGTCTTCACTTTACTACACCGGAGAAGGTCTGACATTTACTGTCCTCCTGCCTTCTGAGAGGAGTTGATTGTAACCGGGATTTTTTTTAAAAATCACAATCTGTCTAACGGCGTTGTCTCACGTCTGGAATAAACAACAAGTCGAAGAGATCGGATAATTCCCGATCATGAAAAGAAATGGCTGCATTCTAAAAGATCGGATATTCGAAGAATAGTTAAGTCTGATTACCGTCATTCCGTCACAAGGTGTGCCCTTGAATTATTCACCAAAGTTCTTGGTACTTGGCTGTCTCTTACCATGATGCCTCCCCCATGGGAATATATTTCCTAATACAACAGCGTTTCCATGATCATCCCTGTGCTCGGATGTAACTGTCTATATTATCTATATTATGTGAGTCTGTGTCTGACAGCATACTCCCATCTCACATGCAGAAGCTTTCATCTTGCCCTTCTCCATGGAAAAGTAGCTTGTTGGTTTGTAGCTGTGTTAAGCTCTTTTTTCCCCCCTTGTTTTAGTCCATCAGAGCATTATGTCGTCAAGAAATTTGTAAACTTTTACTTGGCGTCCAAACCTTCAGTATAACCTGACGTCTTCACATTTAGACCTCTTCAATGCATCATTTCAACATTGAAGGAAAGATAGACCGCTTTTTCCCATAGACGTGTTCCGTTATTACATCAGTGCATTTCTTGCACTACGCTTAAATTCTGGGCTTGAAGGAGAGTCAATGATATACACGTCATTAATCATGAAAGGAAAGAAACGAAATTCAGGAGCAGAAACCCGAGAGCACACGGAAGACAATCTATAGAAAAGTATCATAAATGAGATCACACGACACACACACACACCACACACACACACACACACACACACACACACACACACACACACACACACACACGTTACACCCGTGAACAGACAGAGAAGCACAGGCTCGTCAAAGGAAAAAAAAGGGACACACACACACACACACACACACACACACACACACACACACACACACACACACACAACATGCACGCACGCACGCACGCACGCACGCATGCGCGCGCGCGCGCGCGCGCACACACACACACACACACACACACACACACACACATTCGTACAGAGAGAGAGAGAGAGAGAGAGAGAGAGAGAGAGAGAGAGAGAGAGAGAGAGAGACAGACAGACAGACAGACAGACAGACAGACGGACGGACGGACGGACAGACAGAGAGACAGACAGGCAGGCAGACAGCTGACACATACATTCGTGCGCACTTTTTTATGTGTGTGTGTGTGTGGTGTGTGTGTGTGTGTGTTGTGTGTGTGTGTGAGAGAGAGAGAGAGAAGAGAGAGACAGACAGAGAGACAGACAGACAGACAGACAGACAGACAGACAGACAGACAGACAGACAGACAGACAGACAGACAGAGAGGGTGGACGGGCGGGTTAGTGCATATTTTGTTGATGTCTGAAGTGCATCGCCTAAGAGCCATCGTCTCGAACTCTTCGGAAAGGTCTGAAATCACAGAACAAAACTACTAAACTAAAGAAAACAAACTAAGGATGTGAAACTACGCATGTTAAAGTGCAGAAAACATGGAAACAAATGTGTAGAGCCTACAGAAGCATTCAATGAAACACAAGAGACGGAGGTAGAGACCGCCAGACAGACCAAACAGACAGATATACAGTCAGACAGACAGACAGACAGACCAGACACGAGAGAGAGAGAGAGCGAGAGAGAGAGAGAGAGAGAGAGAGAGAGAGAGAGAGAGAGAGGAGGGAGGACAGAGGGAGGGAGGGAGGGAGGAAGGAGGAGGAGAGAGGGGGAGAGATTGACAGACAGATGACAGAGAGAGAGACAGACAGACAGACAGACAGACAGAGAGAGAAGACAGACACACACACACATAGACAGAAACAGAGAGAGAGAGAGGTTTAGAACGTCAAAGATGAAAACAGAGATCAGTGCCTGCTGGAAATTGAACTCATTATGGCACACCGTGCCTTTAACACAGTTTATCTGTCAGGGCTGCTCCAGACCAGTCTGTTTATCCATGCATTGCCCGTCACAAGACCAAACATCAAGGGAGAACGTCGTCATGAGAGCATCTTCAATTCATCACGCTTAACAATGCTCTGTTGACTAAAGTAGACAGAGGAAGGAGACAGAGGAAGGATTCTTCTTTAGGCGCTCCTTTTGTCATCTTCAAAGCAAAAGGGCAGATGGAAAGGAGCATTCGGAATGTTGTGTCGTCGACATTTCTTAATCAATATAATTAGCAAAATAAAAAATAAAATAATAAAATAAAAAGAAATTCCAACAGCCTGTTGCCCATGGGGGCCGTGTATTTATCAGAAGTTCTCTCGTTTAAGGCATCGCAAGACAGAAGGCAGAGTTCATCCCTATCCTTCTATCTTTCACGTTCCCGGAACTGAATCAGGTACCCATTTACTGAGGGGTGGATAACGAGGGTTTTTAAGCCGAAAAATTGCGATGTCACGGGTGGTTCGAACACATGACTGTCAGCTCCACAGGTAAGCCCACTAACCATTTGACCATGGGCCCTGGTTAGTCACAAAATATGTTGGGCATGTCAGCAAGAGTTACCCTACTTCTTCGTCATGTACAATAACGGTTATTTTATTTTGGAATTCATATCGATATGAAAAAGAATGATGAAGATGAGAGAACTGTTCTATATCATGTTGAATGTTGTCATTATATGGTAACTTGATCGCCTCTTGCCATTAAATGACTTTCAGAGAGAGAGAGAGAGAGAGAGAGAGAGAGAGAGAGAGAGAGAGAGAGAGAGAGAGAGTATACTGAAGATACAAAAACAAGAATTTGATTTACACTGCCGGCATGTGGCTGGTGCAGACGAATTGGTTCATGCAAATATTCTCAGCGGCGAGATCAAACGAAAGGGAAAAGTGCTGCCAAGTTAGTGGCAGTGTCACATATCCCTCGTGCCTCACATCTCTCTGTTGGCTGGAGGTTAGCACACAAAGATAACGTCACTGTGCACTCTGTCATCTTCAAAGGAAATGGATGGACAGAGGGTCTCTGGGAATATTGTATTGCCAGAACTTCCAGACTTGCCTGACTGTTAACAGTCCATAGTCACAGACAGAGAGAGAGAGAGAGAGAGAGAGAGAGAGAGAGAGAGAGAGAGAGAGAGAGAGAGAGAGAGAGAGACAGACAGACAGACAGACAGACAGACAGATACACAGCCAGACAGACGGACAGACAGACACACATACAGAGAGAGAGACAGAAACACACACACACACACACACACACACACACACACACACACACACACACACACACACACACAGAGAGAGAGAGAGAGAGAGAGAGAGAGAGAGAGAGAGAGAGAGAGAGAGAGAGAGAGAGAGAGAGGACAGACAGACAGACAGGCGGACGGACAAAGAGATAGATAGACAGGCAGACAGAGATATTTTCATTTTTGATAGAAATGATTTATGATCTATGGAAAAAAATCCATTTATTTTATTTCTCTCTCTCTCTCTCTCTCTCTCTCTCTCTCTCTCTCTCTCTCTCTCTCTCTCTCTCTCTCTCTGCTGTGCGCGCGCGTGCGTGCGTGCGTGCATGCGTATGTGTGTATATATATGTGTGTGTGTGTGTGTGTGTGTGTGTGTGGGTGTGTGTGTGTGTGTGTGTTTGAGAGAAAGAGGGGGGTGGCGGGGTGGGGGGGTGTTGAGGGATGGTGGTAACAAAATTCCAAGGAAAGGTGCAAGCGAAAATTAAGATAACAAAAAAAAAAAAAAAAAAAACACCCTTGCAACTGCTCAGTGAGTGTGAGGAATGTGTTGATCTCTCAGGAACATCAGACCAGCACATAAGAAAGGCCTGTCTCACGCTGAGCTCCATCAGATGAGGTTAGCTGATTATCGTGTAGATGGTCCTGAACATGGGAGAACGGGACAGACGAGCACGATAACACGACTCCCAAGTCTGCTGGGTTGGCTGCCTGCCGCTCCCGTCCCTTTCACCACCATCATGAATATTTCCATTTCCATACCCACTCCCACCCCCTTGCTAGCAGCACAATCTCTCCCCTCTCCGACCAGGAATAAAAAAAAAAAGCGTCTGAGGGGATGGGAAGAATAGAAGGTAAGAGTTCTGAAACGTGTCTGGCTGGCTATCACGAAGTTAAAACCTGCAAGCTCTGCAGTGCTGTGCCATTAATTGCCTCGTGTCTGTAATGATGTCAAAGAAGGAAAGGGGGGGGGGGGGGGTGGGGGGGGGGGGGAGGGTGAATGCATTAGTGGAACTGAGGTGGAGGTGACATGCAGCATAGTGGAACTGTGTGTAAGGACTGTAACATGTGTGAGTGTGTGTGTGTGTGTGTGTGCGCGCGCGTGTGTGTGTGTGTTGTGTGTGTGTGTGTGTGTGTGTGTGTGTGGTGTGCGTGTCGTGTCGTGTCGTGTCGTGTCGTGTCGTGTGTGTGTGTGTGTGTGTGTGTGTGTGTGTGTGTGTGTGTGTGTGTGTGTGTGTGTGTGTGCACTCTGTCATCTTCAAAGGAATGGACAAACAGAGGGGGCTCTGGGAATATTGTGTTGCCAGAACTTCCGGACTTGCCTGACTGCTGATTGTCCACAGTCAGAGAGAGAGAGAGAGAGAGAGAGAGAGAGAGAGAGAGAGAGAGAGAGAGAGAGAGAGAGAGAGAGAGAGAGAGAGAGAGAGAGAGAGAAAGAAAAAGAGAGAGAGAAGAAAGAGAGAAGAAGAAGAAGAAGAAGAAAGAAGAAGAAGAAGAAGAGAGAAGAAGAGAGAGAGAGAGAGAGAGAGAGAGGAGGTGAGTGAATGATAGAGAGAGACACAGACAGACAAAGAGACAGACAGACAGAAAGGTGGGTGGTGATTCACATGCTACACACTGTGAAAATAAGGAGAAAGCTCACCATGTGAATGATCGTGATGCACCGATTCGTGAGCAGGTGACGATCTAGACGATGTCGACAACTCTTCAAAATCACGTGACTCTGTTAAGGAAGAATAGTGGTGGGTCACGTGACTTGGCCACACAATCGTCATCCAGAATAAGGGTCTGCAACAACCATGTGAAAGAAGTCTGCTTGAGACAGACAGACAGATGGATAGATAGACAGACAGACAGATGGACAGACAGATGGACAGACAGATGGAAAGACAGATGGACCAGCAGGCAAAGAGAGAGACAGAGACAGAAACAGCGAGGGACAGAGAGACAGACAGACAGACAGACAGACAGACAGACAGACGGACAGACTGAAAGACAGACAGAGACAGAGCTGGAATAGACGTTTAAGTACTCTCCACAAATTTTTGTTTTGATCTTGGCAATAGCTATTGATAGACAAAGCAAATGGAGAATGTAGAAATCTATTCTAAAACATCTTTAGGGGCTTAACGAAGAATAAAGATGATTTTTTCAAATGGTTATATCAAAACTTTGCAGACAGCTCTGAAAGAAGACCACCAGTCTTTTTTTTTTCAGCCGATTCTCATGGGACGTTTGAACAGATGCAGGGAGGAAGTCTGCAGAAGCCTTAGCAAACGAGTTGGAGCAAACCTTCATTTTTTCTGTCTTTTTGATTTTAAAATGCATTACCAAACCTTACTGATAAACTTGCATTGGGCTGTGACTGGTTCGTTTCAGAATGCAAATGAGAATGACAAAACAGACACAACGCCCACTCCACTCTGGAGCACTCTACTCCACTCCATACCACTTCACTCCACTCCCTCCTTAGCACTTCATTCCACTCCATCCCACTCCATAACACTCCACTCCGCTCCATAACATTTGCTTGAAATAACTTTTATTTCAGAAACAAGTAAACAGAATGCCTACATAATTGTCAGTACAAATGAGCAACAACAAGCACCAGGCTTATACTATGCTCAAATAAACATTTACAATATATTGGCGGTTAAATATATTCACAGTATACTGAGCATTTCACTTCGTGTTTGGGATTTTTTTTTAAAGGAAACATTCAAAAAGAAAAACAAAAAACAAAAAATAGTAGCTGAAGAAAAAAAAAATGAATGATATGAAAAATAGTTGGGAGTGGAAGCAGCAATAACGTCATCACCAAGAACATGTGTGAACAATTTACAAACATGAGAGAGAAACTTACACATAGTATTTCAATTCCTCGTATGACAAAGCCGCACTCCACTCGACGACACTCCTCTCGCTCCATAGCATCTCACTCCCCTCTATGACAAAAACAGCACTCCACTCCACGACACTCCACTCTGCTCCATAGCATATCAATCCCCTCTATGACAAAACAGGAATCCACTCCACGACACTCCACTCTGCTCCATAGCATCTCACACCCCTCTATGACAAAACAGCACTCCACGACACTCCACTCCGCTCCATAGCATCTCACTCCCCTCTATGACAAAACAGGAATCCACTCCACGACACTCCACTCAGCTCCATAGCATCTCACACCCCTCTATTGACAAAACAGCACTCCACGACACTCCACTCCGCTCCATAGCATCTCACTCCCCTCTATGACAAAACAGGAATCCACTCCACGACACTCCACTCGGCTCCATAGCATCTCACACCCCTCTATGACAAAACAGCACTCCACGACACTCCACTCCGCTCCATAGCATCTCACTCCCCTCTATGACAAAACAGGAATCCACTCCACGACACTCCCACTCTGCTCCATAGCATCTCACACCCCTCTATGACAAAACAGCACTCCACGACACTCCACTCCGCTCCATAGCATCTCACTCCCCTCTATGACAAAACAGGAATCCACTCCACGACACTCCACTCCGCTCCATAGCATCTCACTCCCCTCTGTGACAAAACAGGAGTCCACTCCACGACACTCCACTCTGCTCCATAGCATCTCATTCCCCTCTGTGACAAAACAGGAATCCACTCCACGACACTCCACTCTGCTCCATAGCATCTCACTCCCCTCTATGACAAAACAGGAATCCACTCCATTCACTCCATTCAACTCCCTATATACCCTTCACCCAGATCCACTCCATTGCACACCATTACACTCTATTCTGCTCATTTACATACATCATGCTCCGCTGCACTACATCACATAACCCTCTGGTCCAGTTCCACACACCACTCCATTACACAGCACTCCTTTCTATTCTATTTCGCCACATAACACGCCACTCCATTTAATCTCTCGCACACAACACTCCTTTCAATTCTTTTTCGCCACGTAGCATGCCACTCCACTAAACTCCATCACACAACACTCCATTCTATTCGCAACGTAACACGCCACTCCGCTTCATTTTATTCTATTTCGCCACGTAACTTGCCACTACATTAAACCCCATTTCAAAACACTCCATTCTATTCTATTTCGCCACGTAACATGCCACTCCATTAAAACTTCATTTCAAACCACACCACTCTATTCTATTTCGCCACGTAATATGCCACTCCATTAAACTCCATTTCAAACCACACCATTCTATTCTATTTCGCCACACAAACTCGTCACTCCACTAAACTCCATCACAAAAGACTCCATTCTACTCCACTACACCGCATCACACTTCACTCAACTACACTGCATCATATTTCACTCAACTACACTGCATCACACTTCACGAAACTACACTGCATCACACTTCACGAAACTATACTATACCACATCACACTACACCACGTCACACTTCACTCACATCATATCACCCTTTACTTCAAAACACCACATCAAACTTCATTCCACTACACATCAAACTTCATTCCACTACACATCGACTTCATTCCACAAACTTCATTCCACTATACATCAAACTTCACTCTACTACACCACGTCACACCTCACTACACCACGTCACACTTCACTCCACTACACCAAATCACACTTCACTCCACTACACCATACTTCACTCCACCATACTTCACTCCACTACACCACATCACACTTCACTCCACTACACCACATCACACTTCACTCCACTACACCACATCACACTTCACTCAACGACACCACGTCACACTTCACTCCACTACACCACATCACACTTTACTCCACTACACCACATCACACTTCACTCAACGACACCACGTCACACTTCACTCCACTACACCCACATCACAACCTCACTCCACTACACCACATCACACTTCACTCCACTACAACACATCGCACTTCACATAACGACAACCACATCACACTTCACTACACCACATCACACTTCACTCGACTGCACCACATCACACTTTAGTCCACCACACCACATCACACTTCACTCCACTAACCACATAACACTTCACTCCACTACTACACATTACACTTCACTCAAACGACACCTCATCACACTTCACTACACCACATCACACTTAACTCAACGACACCACATCACACTTCACTCAACGACACCACATCACACATCAGTCAACGACACATCACACTTCACTCCACTACACCTCATCACAGTTCATTCCACTACACCACATCACACTTCACTCAACGACACCACATCACACTTCACTCAACGACACGATATCACACTTCACTCAACGACACCACATCATACTTCACTCCACTACACCACATCACACTTCACTCAACGACACCACATCATACTTCACTCCACTGCACCAATCGCACACTTCACTCACGACATCACATCTCACTCCACTCCACCACATCACACTTCACCCCACTACACCATATCACACTCACCCCCCACACACCACATCACATTTCACCCCACTACACCACATCACACTTCACTCCACTACGCCATATCACACTTCACCCCACCACACCACATCACACTTCACTACATCACATCACACTTCACTCAAAAACCACATCACACTCCACTCCACTACACCATATCACACTTCACTATACACCACGTCACACCTCACTCCACTACACCACATCACACTTCACTTCACTACAACACATCGCACTTCACACAACGACATCTCACTTAACTACACCATATCACACTTCACTCCACTACACCACATCACACTTCACTC
>JADBJO010000492.1:20000-22500 GCA_016801955.1 Conus betulinus
AGCTGAACATCAGCTCAGAGAGTGAATCTGGGAAATGTGGGAGGGAGGGATAGGGATAGAACATGTATAGAAAAGAGTGGAAACTTAAAAGAAAAAGAAAGAAAGAAAGAAAGAAAGAAAGAAAAAGAAAGAAAGAAAAAAGAAAGAAAGAAAGAAAGAGTGAACAAACATTTCCCCAGTTTTTTTTTTTCTTCTTCTTTTTGTTTCCTCCTGGACGGAGTGAGAACGGAGGACTGGGGGAGGATAAGGGGGCATGGATAAATGCAATGAAAAAAAAAAAGGCATGTGACGTTATAAAGAAAAGGCCCGGTACTCTATAAACAACTGCAAAACATACAATTAAACCAACAAAAAGTACGGGCTGCAAATATTCTCTGAAAGAGACTGCACACAAATTACAGGCTAAAGCAATTCTAATGTCAGCAGCGTCTAGCAATGAAGAAAACCACGTATTTCTCAAACATTCAGGCAAGGGGGTAAAGCAGGTGGAGCCGGGGGATGTTTCTTCTTGCCTTCCAGCAGTTTTCAGCTTTGATATTTCATCAGAGACCTCACAATCCCACAAACAGAACCTCACAAAACAAAAACGCTGAATCTAAAACAAGACAAACCCTGCAGCGTTTAGCAATGGGAAGAGAGACAGTGGGAGAGACCGTTTAAAGGGAGGAAGAAAGAAGAAATAAGGGTTGGTTCAGACACTCTGAGAGAGAGAGAAGAGAGAGAGAGAGAGAGAGAGAGAGAGAGAGAGAGAGACAGACAGACAGACAGACAGACAGACAGACAGAGAGGGATGAGGGGGGAAGGGGGGATGCAGAAGAGAGAGAGAGAGAGAGAGAGAGAGAGAGAGAGAGAGAGAGAGAGAGAGAGAGAGAGAGAGAGAGAGAGTCTCACCCTACTTTTTTTTTCCCAATGAAAGCATCAGTCATAAATCAATGCCCACCATTCTGTGCCTTCCCTTCTGAACGAGGAAGGCCAAAGACAGGTGACACTTCCTTGCAAACAGGCTTGTTTCGTTTCCCTTCCTCCAACACAGAACGTTGCTTGAGACAAGTCGCTGCTGGAAGCCCAAGGGCAGGAATGAAAGGACAGGGTTCATTTTCCACACTTTCACCCCCAGTCACCCCATCCCTACCACTGTCTCCCCCGGAGAGATCTGTCGGAATGGACAGAACAAAGAACATGATGTTAATTTTCTCCTTTCTCTTCCTTCGCCTTGTCAATATTGATGCATCTGAAGGAAGGGCCGCGTTCCTCTATCCGGAGGGGCTTGTCAAGCCTTCTCCGTCCTGCGTTTTCCCCTGCGACCCAAGCTTAGCGCCTGGTAATTGCAAGGAGCATATGATGTGATCTTGCTTCCAGCTTCTTTCTATTTCTTCTGGTTTGTCAAGGATGTAACATAGTCAGCCCGGTCTTTGAGAAAACGTCTGTTCAACATATGCAAGAGAGAGAGAGAGAGAGAGAGAGAGAGAGAGAGAGAGAGAGAGAGAGATCACGAAGACAAAATGAGAGGCAGACTATCTGTTGACGTGATGTTGCTATCCGTTTTTCATCCGCCATCACCAACATTCTAGTAAAGATCATTAAGGTGATCTGTTAGCGACGAGTCCCTCGCTATCCACTTTTCACTGGCCGTCACCAGCATTCTAATCATAATCATTAAGATGGCCCGTTTGCTCAGAATCGTTCGTTGTCTCCTTTTCATCAGCTGTCACCAGCATTCTAATAACGCTCGTTTAGGTGGTCTATTAACTCGCTATCTGCCTTTCATTAGCTGTCACCAGCATTCTAATAATGCTCATTTAGATGGTCCATTACACAATTTGCTATCTGCCTTTCATCAGCTGCCACCAGCATTCTGATAACGATCATTACAAGGATATAATAGCAAGGAATCCCTCACCAGCTCTTTCCACATCCGTCATTTGCATTATGATTGATTATCAATCTGATGACCTAACCACAAAGAATCCCATCATGTCATCTTCCCCGCATTTGCTGTCTGTGGCCTATCTAACGCCGTTCACTGATAGGATGTTTGTTTGCAAGGGATCCCTCTTTCATCTCTTTCCCTGTGTCCTCACAAGCAGGAACATTCTGGCGACCTGATCTCATGAAACGTCTCATCTCCCTTTCATCTGTCATGACTGGCATTTCAGACGATCTGTTAGAGATGGATGTTTCGCCATCTCCCTGTCATCTAGCGTCAATGGCTTTGTAAATAATGACTTTTGAGATGATCTTTAAGAAAAGGATCTCTAGCCATATCTCCCTTTCATGACCATTTTTAAACAGCGATCAGCAAGATAGTCTATTAGCATTAAACCACTTGCCATGTCCCTATCAGCTTCATTGGCGTCATACATAGTAATTATTTAAAATGTCATAATCAACAAAACCCTCATCGTCCTCCTTTAACCTGTGTCATCAGCGTTGTAAAGAGTGATCCTTAAGACGACCAAATAGCAGTAAATTCCTTGCTGTCTTCTTTTCATCTGAAATC
>JADBJO010000492.1:35000-42500 GCA_016801955.1 Conus betulinus
TAAGAGATAATCAATGTGAACTTTCCATGTCAATTTAGATGTGAAGTAAACTCCTAAGAATTTTACTGAGTGGACATACTGAAGTGTTATTCCATCAAGTCTAAAAGATGGCAGATCAACAGGATCATTACCATTATTGAATAACACTATATACGTTTTTTCATGGGAAAGTTTCAATCCATTTTCAAACAAGTACTTACTAAGATTATTTAGCTCTGCCTGATACATTTTTTTTTTGGTAGTTGATTGATCTTTTTGACGTGCTTTTTCTTAGACTAGCATTTATCCACATACACAAATCATCAGCATACTGCACAACAGTAGCGTTTTTAGTTACGTGCTTTGGGAGATCATGTAACAAAATATTAAATAACATTGGAGCAATTACGGAACCTTGGGGAATGCCCATTTCCCAACGATTTAAAATTTGAATATTATAAAAATTACCAGATATGCCAAATTTTCTTCAATTTATAAAGCAATCTAGCATGCCACACGCTGTCGAAGGCTTTTTTAACATAAAAAAATGTCGCCAGAGTACTCTTTCGCCTGGCAAATTGATGCTTAATTTGTGTTGTTAATTTTACAATGTGGTCAGTTGTTGATCTTCCTTTTCTGAGCCTGCTTGATTAATAGGTATTATTTCATTTTTATCACAAAAATAGATAAGCCTATTTAGTATAATTCTTTTCCAAGTTTCCCTACATGTTTCTCTCCTGTTAGCTGGCGCATAAGTCTAAAGAAAACAATGACTAAAATCCACAGTAAGCATAGAGGTTAAGGGAAAGGAAACATGGAAGGTATAGGGTTTGGGAGAGAGAGGATGCTGTTTAGAGAGGGACCTTACACTAGAAGACAGAAGTGAAACTGTCAGTTGTACTACTAGGCACCAGCAGGATTCTGTGGATTTAAAAGACATGAGATGCTGACAGTCTGGCCAGGAAGTCTACTGCATAGGATAAGGCAAAACTGGTGCCCTCTCCTCCCTCCCTCCCTCCCCCCCTCTCTCACACACACACACACACACACACACACACACACACACACACACACACACACACACACACACACACACACATACACATACACACACACACACACACACACACCACACACACACACACACCACACACATTTAAAAACGTGAAGTGCTTCTGTAAAGTAATATGATTGGGTTTATTGGGTATACCATTCTTTGAGGGGATGAGGGATGGGGAGAGGGAGGGTGATATTTTGTCCTCCCCACTGTCTCTCTCTCTCACTCTGTTTGTCTCTTCCTCTTCCTCCCCCTCTCTCTCTGTATCTCTCTTCCTCTCTCCCTCTCCCCCCCTCTCTCTCTCTCCCTTTCTCTCTCTCCCTCTCCTCCTCTCTCTCTCTGTATGCACTCATGCATACGCAAGTGCATATGTGGGGATGGAGTGGTGTGTGTTGTGTGGTGTGTGTGTGTGTGTGTGTGTGTGTGTGTGTGTGTGGTGTGTGTGTGTTGTGTGTGTGTGTGTTTCGTGTTTCCATTTTAGGTAATTCACGCAATCAGGTTTCCTTCTGGGTAAAGTTTACCTGGCAATGTTATCAATAATTCTTCATCTCTCTAGCTCCTCTCTCATCTCTCACCCTCTCTCCCAATCTCTCTCTCTCTCCTCTCCCTCTCTCTCTCTTCCTCCTCTCCTCTCTTCTCTCTCTCTGTTGGTCTCTTCCCTTCCTCCCCCTCTCTCCCTCAGTATCTCTCTTTGCTCTCTCTCCCTCTCCTCCTCTCCCCCCCTCTCCGTCATCTCCTCTCCTCTCTCTCCTCCTCTCTTCTCTCCTCCTCTCTGCTCCCTCCTCTCTCTCTCTCCTTCTCTCCGCTCTCTCCTCCCTCCTCTCTCTCTCTTCTCCCTCTCTCTCCCTCTCCCTCCCCTCCCCCCTCTCTCCTCCTCCTCCCTCTCTCCTTCTTGCGCCGCTCCGCTCTCCTCTCCCTCCTCCTCTCTCTCTTTCCTCCTCTCTGCCCTTCCTCCTCTCTTCCCTCTCTCCTCTCCTCCTCTCCTCCACTCTCTCCTCTCTCTCTCGTCCTCTCTCTCCTCCTCTCTCTCTCGTCTCTCCTCCTCATCCCCCTCTCTCTCTCCCCCTTTCTCTACTCTCTTTCTCCTCCCTCCATCCCCCCTCTTCCCTCTCTCCCTCCCCAACCTCTCCTCCTGCCTCGCTCCTCTCTCTCTCTTCTCGGCCCTCCTCTCCTCCCCTCTCTCATCGCTCTCATCCTCCCTCATCACCCCTCTCTCCTCCCGCTCTCCCCTCTCCTCACCGCTCTCCTCTCTCTCTCTCCCTCCTCCTGGGTCTGTCCTCCCTCTTCTCTCCCTCCTCTCTCCCTCGCTCCCCTCGCTCCCCCCCCTCCCTGTATCGTTCCTCTCTCTCCATCCCTCTCTCTCCCTCCTCCTCTCTCCTACCTCTCCCTTCTCCTCATCTCCCTCCTTTCTCTCAGGCTCGTCTATGGCTCTCCTCTCCGCTCGGTCCTCATCTCTCCTGCCTCGCCCTCTCTTCCCCGTCTCCTCTCTCCATCTCTCCCGACTTCTCACTTCCTCTCCGTCCCCGTCCCCTCTTCCTCTCTCTCCTCTCTCTCACCTCCACGCTCTCTCTCTCCTCTCTCTACCTCTTCTCCTTCTCTCGTCTCCCTCTCCTCTCTCCGTCATCTCCTTTCCCTCCTCTTTGTCGCATCCCTCTCTCTCTCTCTCCCTCTCTCCTCTCCGTCTCTCTCCCCTCTCTCTCTCTCTCGTCTCTCTCTCTCATCTCTCTCTCTCTCTGTATGCACTCATGTAATACGCAAGTGCATATGGTGGGGATGGAGTGGTGTGAGTGTGTGTGTGTTGTGTGTGTGTTGTGTGTGTGTGTGTGTGTGTTTCCATTTTAGGTCATTCACGTAATCAGGTTTCCTTCTGGGTAAAGTTTACCTAGTTTTACCTGGCAATGTATCAAATAATTCTCTCTCTCTCATCTCTCTCTCTCTCTCTCTCTCTCTCTCTCGCTCTCTCTCTCCTCTCTCCTCTCTCTCTCTCCTCTCTCTCTCTCGCTCTCTCTCTCTCCTTTTCCTCTCAGCGTGTTTGTTTTCGTGTTTCCATTCTAGGTAATTAATGACTTGCTGACATTCCCTTGTTCGCTGGACCAAAAAGACGAAAAAATGAATGGACGGTAGTTCTTTCCCCTCATCAATTATTCACCAACCAAAGGATCCGTCCTAAAAAGTTTTTTTTTTTTTTTTTCTTTTTTTCATCCTTACAATCATTACCCCTGAGACAGAGTCGGAAAATGCATCAACATCTTGAGTGGTTTTTATAGTCCTCAGGAGGCTGACGCTATCAAAGACGGAAATGCTTTCATCTACGTGTTTTCAGCGGAGTCTTGTGCTAGATGAACAAATGTCACAATCTGAGAACAATTCTAACTTTTAAGAGTGCGCTACAAGCTTTTTATTTCCATGAATTAAGTGCTGGGATAATGTGCTTATTTGACTGGTGTGTTCGGTGATGATTATCTTGTTAATTTGTTTGCAGGTGTCCCTAATATTCTAGGAAAGAAAGAAATTCCAAGTAATTCGGTTTGCTCCCCAGGCAAAATCATAACAAACGATCCAGAAATAAACCACGAAAAAACCGACGCTGACAACCTCTCTCTCTCTCCCTCCCTCGCTCTCCTCTCTCTCTCGTCTCTCTCTCTCTCTCTCTCTCTCTCTCTCTCTCTCACCCATCATGCCAGCCTCGGAGTCCAGGCAGCTGTCATCAGAGCACAGAGAGAAGAGTTCACAGCATTGCCCTCCACACAGCTGTTGTACAGCTTGATGCGGGACGCCCAGCTCAGGTCCGGCCGCTTCACTGTGTTCTTCAGGCGGCGCCGGGCATTGGCGAACCAGTTGGACACCTGGCAATGTGCACAGAACACAAATGTTAGATCAGAAAAGCATCTATTCTAATTGTCTCCCTCTACTACTCTTCATCACCCGATTTTTTTTTTTTCCATTACTTCGTTTGTTTTCATTGCTAACCAAGATTCTAATCAAGTGTATGGACCGAACCGGAATGAACCAAAGTCTTACAATGCCTTGTTGTGTGTGTGGGTGGGTGGGGGGGGGGGGGGGGGGGGCATTCGTTTTAGTGCTTGATACAGCGAGATATTATCATAATTGTAAAAACAAATTAACAACCTCAAAGCGAGAGAAGTTGCTTGATGATATGATGAATAATCTTGAATGATAATGGAGGAACTTAAATTAAGGCTGCAGCAAATATCCATGGAGACGAAATAACCTCTTCAGGATGCAAGATCTCTCATCTTCTCTCGCTCTCCTCTCTCTCTCTCTCTCTCCTCTCTCTCTCTCTCTTCTCTCTCCCTCTCTCTGTCTCTCTCTGTCTGGGTCCTGTCTCTGTTCTCTCTGTCTGTCTGTCTCTCTCTCTCTCTCTCTCTCTCTCTCTCTCTCTCTCTGTCTCCTCTCTCTCTCATCAAAGACCAGTTAGTAACATATTCTAAAGACGTCGACATTGAATGAGATCATTCTCTGATTTGTTAAGTTACGGTTTTGCAAATAGAATTAAATGTAATACCTTGCAATTAATTAAAAAAAACGCTCGTCGTCGTACGTAAAGACTAACATTATCCAGACGAATTCAACAAAGAGATCAAAGTTACGAAGCAGTAAGCCCATATGTAAGAAGTAGTGAATACAATTCTACTAACCGAAATAGAATTTGCAGTCTATGGTGATTTATTTCTAGATAGCTTTTGGAAATGAAAATTAGCCTACATCAAAAAGATATTCAACGCAACTATGAAGAAGGGTAAAAAGAAAGAGGAATGCCAAAAACATTACAAGATATTCAGTTTGAAAGACAAATAAGAAAAATATGGAAATGTCAAAATTATAGAGCCGAAGAAGGAAAAGTTCGAAGGCATATGAGAATAAAAAGAATAGAGAGTACTTTTAAGGTCAAGAGCCAGGTGGACTGCTGTGGGGAGGGGGGGGGGGGTCACATGGGATATAGATATTTTAACAGCAAAAGTATGACTCGCACGCACACACGCACGTACAGAGAAAGAGAGAGAGAGGGGGGGAGGGGGGGGGAGGGGGTGAGAGAGAGAGAACAGGAAGCAAGGCCCCATTCTGAAGATGCATACATACAATCAAACAAAGCAAATTAAGGTACATGTAAAAAAAAAATGTGAAGAAATTCACGACAATAGTTAAAGCACATCATTAATTGGGATACTAAGTAGCCGCTCGCAGTCTTTTCTGAGCTTCATAAATATATACAGCCAAATTTGAAAATAGTGTTCGTTCTTGTCGACAACAGTAATATTACCTTGAAATGACATGGTTCAATGAAATACTTTGGCTGGATAAGTTTTGTTCTGAGATTATGTAGTGCAGGACAACATAACAAAAAATGAACTTCATCTTCCCTTGCTGAACCACATAAACGGCAAACCAATTCAACTTCGGCAGGGTTGGAATATCTTAAACGATGGCGTGCAATGTCAGAAACACCAAATCTAAATTTAGCTAATGTGCTCATTATATATCTATTCATTTTTATATTAATATATGGTTCTAACTCATGGGTATTCTTAAAATATCTATACTGTATGAATCTATCACTATGATGGACATGATCATGCCAATCCTGCCATCTGCAGTCAATAATCCTTTCTTTAAAACATTTCAAAAACCCAGATACACTCTGAACACCCTGGTTATCCCAAACAAATCCAAACCCATAGAATTTAAACACTGTCGTACCCTGGAAGCCCATGTCTTCTTACCCCCCTTTTCATCTAGAAACAACAACATTCTGTACGCTTTAAAAGGTATATCCTATATTCATCCATTCTAGTCAGTTTCAGCCAGTATTTGAATACATTTAACATACGAGTTTAGATAAATTGGATACCTTCCTAGTTCTCCATAATCATGTCATTTGGAGTTCTGGTGTCAACATTGAAGAAGCGCTTTAATGCATACAAATGAACTTTCTCTATAATTACACTTGTTTCGAAAGCCCAGATCTCAGCTCCATAATGCAAAATTGGCTGAACTTGTGAATCAAACAACGTAGTGAAAACACTAAACGAATTACAATCTATTTAAACAATGATGTGAAGGATAACTATTTTTGCTTTCTTTGCTCTGTTTACGATGTCTTGGCATGCAAAATTGAAGCTAAGTTTTGTTGTGAAGTAGTATATTCCAAGATATTTGTATGCATTAACTACAACAACTCTTTCATTCCCGTAGGTCCATCTCTCAGACTGTGCTAAGTACCCTCCCTTCCGAAATGCAATAATATCAGTTTTCTTCATATTAACTTTTAATTCAGTCTGTTTGCTGCTGAATATAAACTATTTAGTTGTCGTTGGAGTCCAATTACCGTTGTGGAGAGTAATATAATATCGTCAGCGGAAAGCAGAATGAAACATTCTATAAAATCAAAAGTTACTCCATGTCTACCATTTTAAATTATTTCTAATGCCAGCTATTAATAAATAAAGAAAACAATATGGGACTACAACACATCACCTGCTCAACGCCTCGAGAACATAAGAGAGAGAGAGAGAGAGAGAGAGAGAGAGAGAGAGAGAGAGAGAGAGAGAGAGAGAGAGAGAGAGAGATGGAGGGTTGGGGGTAAAAGAAGAGACAACGGGAAGACAGATAACAAAGAGAAAGAAAAGAGCGAGGGATGACCAGAAAGTAAGAGACAGAGACAGAGTTAGAGGTAGAGACAAAAACAGACGGAGGAACAGACAGAGGAGGGAAAGGCTGAGAGAGAGAGAGAGAGAGAGAGAGAGAGAGAGAGAGAGAGAGAGAGAGAGGAGAGAGAGAGAGGAGAGAGAGAGAGAGAGAGAGAGATTTACGACAGGAGTTGGGGTGTGAGTGGGGGTATGTTTCCAATATAGCCCTGGATCAGAATTTTAAACCATTTTCCCACGATGCAGCAGGCCAGTAGTTACTGTGGCACACCTGGTTTCAATCTGCTTTGAAGCTATTAATAATACTCCGCGTTTGATGTGATCGTTCCTCTTAAGAGATTGAAAGAGACACGTGTATTGCTGTGTAACATGCATTCAACGCCCGTGTCCCTTCATAATGGGCACAAATAATTAAACGCACACACACACACACACACACACACACACACACACACACACACACACACACACACACACACACACACACCACTATGCTGTTTGCGTGGTCTCCTAGTTGAATAACAGACAGACACACAGACACAGATACACAGACAGACACACGGACGGATTGGCGGTCAGACATTCAAACAGATAGGCAGACAGAGACACAAAGTCAGAGAGACAGAGAGACTGAAATTCATACAAACAGGTATGAAACAGGCACACAGACAGAGACAGACAAACTGACAGACAGGCAGAGACACAGCCTCACAGAGACAGAGAGACTGAAAGTCTGAAAGGCAGAGTGTGAGATAGACACAGAGATCCAGAGAGACAAACCGACAAATTCTCAGAGAG
>JADBJO010000492.1:45000-55000 GCA_016801955.1 Conus betulinus
ACAGGGACCACACCAAAGAAACACAGGGAAGGGGTACCTTCTTTCATTTCTTCTGTGTTTGTGTCTCGACATGTCGCTGGTTTTAGCACAGAAAATTGCAAGGATCTGACATTAGCGAAAAAAAACAACCTGGCTATATAAACTCACAAGAGACTGCCAAGACGGCAGGGGTGTAATTGGGTTCTAACATGTGTTTATTTTTGACTCACATGTCTAACAACTTGTATTTGTGTAATGCCATCGTCTCTTTTGTGTAACCCCCCCCCCCTCTGTGTGTGTGTGTGTGTGTGTGTGTGTGTGTGTGTGTGTGTGTGTGTGTGTGTGTGTGTGTGTGTGTGTGTGTGTGTGTGTGTGTGTGTGTGTGTGTGCATATGCGTGTGTGTGTGTGTGTGCGTGTGCGTGTGCGTGGGGTGTGTGTCTGTGTGTGTGCAGTAAAGTCTAAACTTGGTATTTTTTTCTCACGGATTTTGTGTTAGCATAAGCAATTTTTGTACGAATTAAAAGAAAGATAAAGCCTTTCTAGGGACACTCTATATGGAGACAGCATTGAATGCTTGATTCCTTAAATCTGTCATCAATGAATTGAGCGATAAGTTGAATTTCACAAAATTCACATTTTCTTATAAAATGATTTCTTACAGTTATTGCTTTATATATGAACAAAACATTTCGTTGAATGATGTACTATGCAAACACTGCAATAAATACAAATTTATGGTCTGATTTGTCAAATCATTTCTATCAAGCAGAAACACAAAATTTATGTCGTACAATATATATAGACCAAAGGCTGATCACATATATTTACATTTTGCATAAAGAAAACTGAGGCTGTTCATCATTTATAGCAGATGAAGTAAGGGAAATCTCAAGGAAGCAGTAAATAATCCAACATTACCTGATTTCACTATAAAAGTTACAAAATAATACCAATACGCTATAAATGTGCGCGAGAACCAACAAAACATAACAGCAAAAATTCGAGGTAGATGCATCAAATGGGATAAAACGTCCTCTGTTGTGTCAAAACGAGTAGCTGAGAACGAATATTTTAGCGCATCTAGACTAAAAACGCGTGCGTGACAATATTTCAAAGAAAAGACAACTTCGCTGCTGTAATTGGAATTAGGTCACAGTTACTTATTTGCAGTGCTTTTGCGTTCTCACCTCTTCGAAAAATTGAATGCAAATGAAGGAAAGCACCGCCCACCCCCTTCTCCCCATTTCCGATCTTCATTTGTTATCTCCTCCTTAGGTTTTTATCACCAGTCCCTTTTCATCACACATGGACCCAATTAGTTAAACTGCCGTTTTCATGCCTTTTATTAATGTCTTAAATCACAAAAGACTTCCCTTGAAACAGATCCAGTGTCAATTCCAGTGATCTGGAATGAATGACAAACAGGTTGTTGAAAGCTAGGTATATATTACATATTTCCAAATAATGTCTACAATCTCCCGAATCTTCTGGAGTATTTCTTGCAACACCAATTCCAAGATAGGCCCATTTCTTCCTGATGATGATGGGGGTTTTTTTTTTCGTTTTTGTTTTGTTTGTTTGTTTTTTTTTTCCACTGTTCCTGGAGAGAGAACGGGAGGCACGAAAGGAAAAGGTCTATACTTCACTTCATGATTGCAGAATACATGACATCGCACTTTGCCATGGCGACTTTGGAGAAAGTATTTCAGACTCCGAAGAAAGATTATGGACTATATGGAAAGTACACCGTTGCACATAGCCAGTTTATACAAGTAGTTAAAAAAATAATAGACCGCAAAATGTTGCTGAGAAAGTTTTGGACGGTAATGACGAGAAACAGAGCGATGAGGAATGGAAAAACTGGGGTGAACCTAAAGATGTGTATACTTTCTTTTCTATTTTTGGTGTTCTTAAACGTAACAATTAAGCTGTTTACTGTCAAGAGGTTTTGGTCTGGTTTTAAATCGAAGTGAAAGAGGTTTATTACCTTTCTGGCATGTTTTTTTTTTAATGCGATTTCGACCTATGTATTACCGTCTTCTCAAAACGTGGCGTCAGTTAAAAGAACAAAATACAAACCTCACCTTTTCTCACACCCCCTTTGAAAACCACCTTCAAATTAGGCAAGCACGTGTGTGTGTGTGTGTGTGTGTGTGTGTGTGTGTGTGTGTGTGTGTGTGTGTGTGTGTGTGTGTGTGTGTGTGTAAGAGAGAGAGAGATGGAAAAAGAGAGAAAGACTGAGAGAGTGTGTGTCTCTCCCACTCTTTTCTCTCTGTCTCACACTCACACAGACACACAAACACACAGACACACACTCACGCACACATGCACACACACACACACACACACACACACACACACACGCACGCACACACACACACACACACACACACACACTCACACACACACACACACACACACACACACGCTGCTGGTCGTTCTTTTGTGTGAAAATGTCAGCAATTTCGGTGCTATTTCTATTGCAAATGTCGGTGCTATTGACACAAACCAAGGGGGTCCCAGAGACTATAGTGTGAAGCCGGTTGAGAGGCACATTTTTCCTGTCAGCCATTTCCTTCTGAACAAATAATACAGACGAGTGTTTGAGACACCTCACAGGTTATTGACCCCAAAACACGTGCCTAACTAAGCTTATGGACTTTGCGACCAAATCGAATTTCCTTTTGTGGTGGTGGAAGAGAGAGAGAGAGAGAGAGAGAGAGAGAGAGAGAGAGAGAGAGAGAGAGAGAGAGAGAGAGACAGAGACAGAGACAGAGACAGAGAGACAGAGACAGAGAGAGACAGAGACAGAGAGAGACAGAGATGGAGAGAGAGAGAGAGTCATTTCAACAAACGCCGCCTGCCAGCCCTGGTTTCACGATCATTGATCAAAAGGATGATACAATACAAGACGATCAGCACGTCCATGGATTCTACTGCTATGTGGCAAGGTTCTCCAGCTTTGATGTCGTGTCGGTCTAAGCAGAAAAACAAACACTAAAGGTCAACGACCGATAAAGGTCACACAGTAACGCCCCTGGCCTTTGTAGGTGTGAGATGTCCTCAAACAATCAAGGGCCTGGTTTTTCCCTCTCTGTTGTTTATTTACCTTACCAATCGTGCCATCCAGGTGCGTTATTCCCAAGGGTCTAACCGCAGCCATCTGCTCTCCACCTTCAAGAAGAAAACTCTGTACTGTCACCGAGTTGGAACAAGGTGTACCCAAAGCCATGTTTATTTAAATATAAGCAGCTTGTGAATACCTCTTTCTCCCACTTCACTATCTACCCCCTCCCCCTATGATTCCCACCCTCCCTCACCTCTTCTGTCCCTAGTGGGGTTATGCTAAAGATCTATGTGGAACAGAGCAGTGTCAGGATTCTTGTGTTCATAAATATATCTACATCCATTGAAATGCAGATGCACAAAAAGATTAATGCACAACTCCGTTCACAGGTTCTAAGGTTAATTTCAATGGAGAGAGAGAGAGAGAGAGAGAGAGAGAGAGAGAGAGAGAGAGAGAGAGAGAGAGAGAGAGAGAGAGACAGAGAGAGAGAAAGACAGACAGACAGACAGAGAGAGAGACAGATGCCCAGAGAGAGAGAGAGAGAGAGAGAGAGAGAGAGAGAGAGAGAGAGAGAGAGAGAGAGAGTTTAGTTTCTAGTTACAATCTCTTTTCGTGTTCAAAATTTTGTCTTCCATTTTTTTTTTTTTTCCCCAACTAAGATGAGTTTAACGTAAACATGTTTATTGAGTGCATCCCCACTGTACTAAATGTCAGCAGAACCCACGTCTGATTTGATTATAAACTCAGTTCAATCATAAATCGATCAGCTGTTAAACAAGCCTCTCTGAAATGTTCAGGGGTGTAGGTGTAAACACCGTTAACCCACGAATAGGTTTACATTGCACAGTAACGTGTTGAGCTGCATTTTACCACTAACGTATTCTCAGCTTTTCGTCACATTCAGCTTTGTCGCACTGGGCTTCTATACAAGCCATGAACGACATGTGTGTTGTGTACTACACTATTTCTTTTCCACTTCTCCACAAACTACACCCCAGTCGTTGTGTATGACACTATTTCTGTTCCACTTCTCCACAAACTACACCCCAGTCGTTGTGTATGACACTATTTCTTTTCCACTTCTCCACAAACTACACCCCAGTCGTCTCCCCTACTTCCACCCCCCTATTAAAAAAAAAAAAAAAAAAAAAAAAAAAAGAAACCGTTTCGGAATTCTCGTGTGCAGTCTTCGATAAGATATGTTTCCGATCCTTGGTTCCATTTTCAGACAACAC
The DNA here is from genome assembly GCA_016801955.1 of Conus betulinus. Taxonomy (NCBI): domain Eukaryota; kingdom Metazoa; phylum Mollusca; class Gastropoda; order Neogastropoda; family Conidae; genus Conus; species Conus betulinus. Next base: position 49,283 of record JADBJO010000492.1, read on the forward strand.
ATTACTGCCACTGCTAAAGGCTCCCCACTGAGCGCTTTCCACAATTGTATATATAGCTGTTGAACTCACATCATGTTGCCCGTCAATACACGTCCATTATCTTTGGAAAGGGGCTTAAACACATAGAACTGTTCGGGCTGTGTGTGTGTGTGTGTGTGTGTGTGTGTGTGTGTGTGTGTGTGTGTGTGGTGTGTGTGTGTGTGTGTGTGGTGTGTGTGTGTGTGTGTGTGTGTGTGTGTGTGTACACGTTGTGGTGTGTGTGTGTGTGTGTGTGTGTGTGTGTGTGTGTGTGTGTGTGTGTGTGTGTGTGTGTGTGTGTGTACGTGTGTGAGTGCGCGCGCGCGCGAATAACGTGCATGCGGATGTGTTTGTAATGTGTGGGTGTGGGTGTGATATGTAAATGTACATGTGTGAGTTTGTGCGTGTCTATGCGTACGTGTGTGTGTGTGTGTGTGTGTGTGTGTGTGTGTGTGTGTGTGTGTGTGTGTGTGTGTGTGTGTGTGTGTGTGTGTGTGAGAGAGAGAGAGAGAGAGAGAGAGAGAGAGAGAGAGAGAGAGGGGAGGGAGGGAGGGAGGGAGGGAGAGAGAGAGAGATGTTCTCTTCTTTCATCCTTTCCACTTTCTGTAACCTTCCTAGGCCATCATTCTTTAACATAATTCGTTTACAATATTGTGTAGTGTGGTGTCTGTCATTCTGCATTATTTTGATTGATGTCTCTTGCGGAGCGTTTCAAATGATTATCATATATATCGATATTTCTATAAGACGGATACATAAGAGTATGTATGGCCTCGTCTGACCCTTCTTGTCAAAAGGTGTGGATGAGATTCTCAACACACAAACCCTCCAGCCCACCCATTCTTTCCCCTCTCTCCCTCCCTCCCTCCCTCCCTCCCTCCCTCTCTCATTAGTGAGTAGTGGGAAAAGAGAGCTCAAAGGGGTTGCGGTGGGACACTGATGGAGGAGGGTGATGGGGGTCAAGCAGGGGAGGGAAGGTGGCTATGTCAGGTAATCATGGAGATAATTGACCCTCTTTACAGGGAGTAAAGACAGACAGAAGATCAGAAACATAGTCACATTGAATAGATCACAGACGAAAGAAAGAAATATACCATACAACGGTATTAGCCAAGAGCGCGCGAGGCGTACTCACGTTTAATTGCTGATGAATTATGTCAGCTTCAGTGTCATGATCGAAAACCTCTTATCTACATCGGTAAACACTCTACAAAAATTTTGTTTCAGACTGGAAACTCTGCTATTCAGTGTTTATCAACATGGAAAAGCCATACCAAAAAAAAAATCGTTGTGGTGTTGGAGACAGATCTTTGAGTACATGAAAAGTAATAACTAATCAAGTTCCAGATTCGAGTAGGTGTCAGTTGCTAAATGTCAGTCGTGTTACCCATTTGCATTGCATAAAAACATCATGCCTTTGAGCAATTTTATATAAGCAGAATCAATGCGTATTTGGTTTGTGTAAATCTAAACTACTGTTTAAAAAGCCTTATGTTAGAAAGTCTGTCAACTGCTTTTCAAACATTCTTTTGCTTGTTGATGACACACACAGATGGACGACTAGGCACACAAACAAAAGCTGCAATAATCATTTCTTAACTCTTCAAAGTAAGAAGCAAGAGTGGGCAGCTTCAGTTCTTGTTTGTTTGCACAGTGTAAAAAACGTCACACATATCAGCACAGAGACAAAACATATGCAAGATATTTGTCAATAAGTCATACTGGAGATGGCAGTGAACATAAGATTTCTATGCCAGAGAGAAAACTGGACGATGATGATGATAGATGATAATGAATACTTATACAGCGCCTATTCTCGGCTAGACGCCAAGCTCTAAGCGCTTTACATCAACACTCGTTTACACAACGGGCTGCCTACCTGGGTAGTGCCGACTGAAGAGCTGCCAGCTGGCGCTTCATTCAGTCGTTTCCCGTGTCATCCAGTCAGTCAGTATCGTTCAATATCGATCGATCACTCATTTTTCCTTACTTCCCTCATTCTTTCCATTTCTCACTCAGGGTGCATGCTATGTGTAACGTGTCATCCATACCAACGAAAAAGCAAATGAAAAAGATAACCTGTTGCATCTGGTCGAGAAGGAACAAAAATGAACTTTATGTGGCAACAGTTAGAAAGAGAGAGAGAGAGAGGGGGGGGGGGTAGTCACCTCAAAAGACAGACAATTAAAATACGGGACAAAACACAATGCATTTCGACCTCTTGGGTCTTTTTTCAAGCAAAAACAAATAACATTTAGGACAGTGAAAACGAAGAACAAGAAACCACTTATCTTCTTACACTCGGCGCAAAATCAAATGCGGCTTTCATTCCCAAATGTTCTATAGCTTCCAGATAGCTGCGTGGGTAAGGTATCTGTTTCAAGGCGACTTGGCCTTGTGCGCTCATTAGGAATTGCAGGTTTGAATCACAGCGATGCAGAAAGGCATCCACAAAAGAAGATTTGGATGTACCCCCCCCCCGCCCCCCCCCCCCCCCCCCCCCCCCACCCCCCTCCACACACACACACACAGAATGTAGGATTTGAAGAAGACTTCCATGAATGCAGGGCAAGTGCCGGAGGGAAGGTGGGAGGGAAGGGGCGGGAAAGTCGACACTGCAGAAATTCTGCTTTCCAGTTCCCTGTACAGTTTCTTCCTACTCACTCATCATAAAAAAAAAACACACATTTACGAGCTTTTGTTTTTTCTTATTATTCTGAGGTAGAAAGGTCGTTGATTTGTGCTTAGATGGCCTTGTGGAGAATTTTTGTATTTGGTATTCTATGTGACACACGTGTGTTAAAAAAGTAAAACAAGAGATTCACTGCTGTTGTCCATTGTATTCTCTGCGTCACAGTTTCCTGTTGCATTCATCAGCAAGATCAAATATTGTTGAGGGGCCATGCCAGTATCCGTTTATTCACTCTCGTGGGTTAGAGCTCCAGAGAGAGAGAGAGAGAGAGAGGAGAGAGAAGAGAGAGAGAGAGAGTGCATTCACAAGTGTATGTGAAAGAGAAACTCACTCCTCTCTCTCTCTCTCTCTCTCTCTCTCTCTCTCTCTCTCTCTCTCTCTCTGTGTGTGTGTGTGTGTGTGTGTGTGTGTGTGTTCTGTGTGTGTGTGTGTGTGTGTGTGTGTGTGTGTGTGTATGTGTGTCTGTCTGTCTGTCTGTCTGTGCACAAGCGTGCACGTGTGTGTGTGTGTGTGTGTGTGTGTGTGTGTGTGTGTGTGTGTGTGTGTGTGTGTAGTTGTGCCTCAATATTTACTTGGTGACGTGTGTGCATGTGAATGCATTGACGTGTGTGTCAGTAAACTTTTCCCTCTTTCTTTGACAATCACGCTGGGCATTGTGTGTGTGCGAACGTGCGCGCGCGCGCACGTGTGTGTGTGTGTGTGTGTGTGTGTGTGTGTGTGTGTGTGTGTGTGTGTGTGTGTGTGTGTGTGTTAAGCCAGTAAACTTGAATGAACACACACACACACACACACACACACACACACACACACACACACAATCTCTCTCTCTCTCTGTCTCTCTCTCCTCTCTCCCTCTCTCTCCTCTCTCTCTCTCTCCTCTCTCCTCTCATCTCCTCTCTCTCTCTCTCTCTCTCCTCCTCTCGCGCTCTCTCTCTGGAATGCCACCTCTCCTCTTCTCTCACTCTCTCTTCGCGCATGAAGCACATTGAATGACAGCATGATGATTCACATCCTATGCTAGAATGCAGACTGTGCAGCCATTCAAACTCACTCATTTACAGGCATTATTATATTAGTCATCATTATATTGAAGTGCATGTAGTGTACTGCAAGCTCCTTCATATTATCAATATTCTCAGCTTCAGATGATATGAACGAAAAAGTGACCGAGTGACGTTAGAACAGCTTCTGACGCTGCTTCTGTGTAATGAATGTGACAGGGGTCTACTTTGGCCTTTTGCTGTTACTGTTGTTAGCCTGGTGTACACTTGCTGGTGTGCACTGGACATTTGAGGAACCAATCAAGCACATTCCAGTCTATTTTGATGAAGGTTACAAATAGGGTGATTCTGTTGCCAGACTGTAGTTAATTTTCTGTGATAACCAGAGGGGAAAGACCACTAGATGTAGTATGGAAATGGGGGGGGGGGGGGGGGGGGGGGGGGGGGGTAGTGGGGGGGGGGGGGGGGTAGGAGGAGGAAGGGTGACATCACAGGGTCAGGGACACTCCCGTTCAAGTGAGGGTCAGGAGAAACGTCCATTAACCTGCCTGATAAACAAAGCAAGCTGTGTCATCCTGGCCTCCAAATCTGCAGTAAACGCCACTTCACATTACTGAGCAAATAAGAGTTGAAGCGAAAAGATGAGAGGAAGGGTGAACGATGATCTCCTGCCCAACACTCTCTCCCTGTTCCCCCCTTTTCTGTATCACAGATCTGTTGTTTGGTGCGTGGGCTGTGACGCCCTTTCAACCCACAACCTTCGTAACCTTCGTCACATGTTGTACCCCTTCACCATCATCCTTGTTCCTATTCCCTCCCTCTTCTTTTTATCCCGTATATTTCTTGCTCAGCGTGGTTTAGTCGCTGACCTCGTAGTAGGGCCATGTGGAGGTACAGTAGGACTATAGGTGCAGTGCCCTTTTACTTGGCATTGAGGAGGATGGAGGGATTCTCTTACTTTGAGCCATCAGCTTGTTTTGTATGCCATCCACAAGCCAACATGAACCATGAGTGACAGAACAACGTGAGCTATGATACTGCTCAAAGTACGTTTATAAAACGTAACTGCGCATGGCGTTAGGTGCACGAGCAGAACTGTCATCAACTTTCCATGACTCATCTCGATTGGGGACTGTCAGGGTAACTAAGCCGGACGGCCCTACCACCCCTACCACGCCTGTCTCACACCAGGCCAGACAACACAGCACACTAACACAGCTTTACAATCACGCACACTTCTTTATTTCACACACACACACACTATGGCGCCACCACCCACGTCCATCCACAACCACACACCGGTATCCCACTCCCCGCGCTGACCCACCCTACCCTGCTACAACCTGAGGGACCCTAACCTATCCTAAGACACAGTTGCGGTATATCACTGTGACATGGGGACGCAGCGATAGCCCGCACACGTGGTGGCTAACTACTAGGGACAATGACTAACCCAAGGGACTCTAATCTCTAAACTACTACCACCCACCCCTCTTCCCGGAACCCACCCTTCCTTTCTGACCCGGGACTACTACCACACCGGTCGCTGCGTCCCTAAGGGAGCCAACGACAGGTACCCTATGCAGCAGCTAACACCCCTAACCCTACCGCCTATTGCTACATCCCCTTCCTACCCACAAAAATTTGACACCCTTCCTCACCGGAAAACACTGCTCCTCGGCGCTGTTCGTGGCCCCTCGCAGGCTGACTCCTCGCAGGCTGACTCCTCCCCAGACGACCGTGCTCCCCAGCACTGTCGGTGGTGGCTCCTTGCAGGCTGACTCCTTCAGGGAAAGACCCCCTGCTCCTCGGCACTGTCCGTGGCCTCACGCAAGACGACTCCTTCCCGTGGAACTCAACACTCACACACACACACCCGACTCCGCAGGAACTGAGGGTGAGGAAGGCCTGGCGCAGCACCCCCCCTCACAAGGCGCCTGAACAGGGCGGTCCGTCCCTCCTGGGAAAGTTGAACAGGTGGCTGGAGAACTGCCTTACAGGCGGCAG
>JADBJO010000492.1:70000-90000 GCA_016801955.1 Conus betulinus
GTTACTCATAAGATTGCTTCTCAAAGTGGTCATCTTACAGGTATACAGTCGGGACTCCCTGAATGCAAGTCAGATGTAAAAAAAAAAAAAACACCCAGCAAATTCATTCAAACCTTCAAACAAAAAAAATAAAGAGAAGACAACCGACATGCGCCTGTGTGCAACACATCATATGTGTGAACACACACACACACAACACACACACACACACACACACACACACACACACACACACACACACGCACGCACGCACGCACGCACGCACACATGTATGCGCACACACACACACACACACACACACACACTCACACACACACACACACACACACACACGCGCGCGCGCGCGCGCGCGCACACTCTCACAGAGACAGAGAGAGAGAGAGAGAGAGAGAGAGGGGGGGGGGGGAAGAAGGGGGCATATATTCGCCTGCATTGCAAATTTCACTATTAACAACAACCGGTTTTTTAACTATTTATCACCAACTGTTCACCCGCCTTGAGGCTAAGAAGAATCTGACTGTCCCAAACGGATTACGGAGGCTGACTCGTTAATGCTGTTCCCTGCTTTAGGAGCTGTTATTAACACCTTAGCTCCAGGGATACAGAAGCCTGTGGCCACTTTCCAGAAATTAATTCGTTATGCCTGAAACCCAGACATCTCTAACTTCGTTGACATGCAGCCAAGCTTGTGTCTGAGCAAAATAAAAAACAAACAATCCAAAATACAGAATGCAGGGCACAGATCATCAGCGAAGGATGAATCAGAATTTTTTTTTTTATTTGGAAAATACAGGAACAACAACAACAACAAAAAAAAAAACCGAGTGGAATCAGAATAAGTTCTAATCAAGTAATCTATTGTTTTCTATGGGGTCTGATTAGGGATTTTGAAGGTCATCTTATATCAAATGCGTCTGTTTTGCGAGACGAAGCTGCATGTCCACACTGGGGAAAAAAACGTTCTGTTCCATTGGAAGTATAGACGTGAGTAATATGCATCAAGATAGATTATGTCCCATCAGCCAGAAGACACACACACACACACACACACACACACACACACACACACACACACACACGCACGCATCCTCTCTCTCTCTCTCTCTCTCTCTCTCTCTCTCTCTCTCTCTCTCGGAATTAGGCAACTAAAATTTCTAATATATCAGGCTGCAATGTCCTGGTCACTTAATTACACAGGAATATAGTATCTTGATGTGCACATTCCGGTAGTTCCTTTATAACTTCGGTTCTATAATTTTGATGTGTCCAGTATCGTGCTTTCTGATTAAGTAAAAGAAAAAATATATGCCAATCAGCACTGCATGCAGTTAATTCATCCAATGAAAAACACTTTTCTGCCAGTTTCTTGGCCTGGTTGGGAGAGAGAGAGAGGAGGGATGAGAGAGAGAGAGAGAGAGAGAGAGAGAGAGAGAGAGAGGAGAGAGAGAGAGAGAGAGCGAGAGCGAGGAGAGGAGAGAGAGAGAGAGAGAGAGATTCCATTTTGCCTCTGTGGAGTTACTGGAGTGGACTGGTTAACTCCTCTATTTGCCGTTTCAAGTGCAGCCGATGTTGTCTCAACAGGATGCAAGAGCTGCATCTGGGGAATTCCAGATATGACGCTGACATTACAGGGCTTAACAAACTCATTTCAGCTAAACTTAAGACGTCGTCTTTTATGTTACTGCTGAGGGTTCACCCAGGGGTAAAACTCTCATGTAGAGAGTGATTGCCAGAAAATAAGTGATGTGATGTCCAGGGGTTGATTGCAGTATGGATCCGATTTCTTTAATGGATTCTTGGAGAAGATAATATGTATGAGAAGAAGCCAGTTACTCCTAGATACCCTGTTGAGGCACAACGATGAAGACCCAGTCAGACAGTCGCATATCAGATTGATTGAGGTCCAAATGACCAGTGGTCACGCTCTACGGTGCTGCTGGCATGGACAGGAAGAAATAAGCCATCATGGAATCAGGGATTACCTTTTCCAAGAACACCGTCCTTGGGTCATAGAAATGTGTGTGTGTGTGTGTGTGTGTGTGTGTGTGTGTGTGTGTGTGTGTGTGTGTGTGTGTGTGTGTGTGTGAGAGAGAGAGAGACAGAGAGAGAGACAGACAGACAGAGACAGACAGACAGACAGACAGACAGACAAAGGCAGAGAGTGAGAGAGGGAGGGAGGGAAGGAGACAGGAATGCTAGGCATGCAAGTAAACAGACACATAAAGATGCAAAGAGACTGTATATTCATAAAGCATCGAACCTTCTCTTGCAGCCTTATGAAAGCAACAATGGAAAAAGAAAAAAAAAAAAAAAAGAAATGAAAGAAAAGAACTGAATGAAACGGACCGAGCAGGCAAGGCTCAGACGACTAGGGACAGAGCAGCCAAACAATCTCTTTATTCTCTGCAAAAATGAAATATTTTGTCCACGGAAATCCTCAACACTGAACACACCCTCCCTTGTATCTTCTCTAGAATTTCCTAGGTTTAAGGGCAGATAACTGAGCTCTCTTTTGACCAGAATGAAAACCGAGAAATGACTGTAAATTAAACGGCGATTAAAGAAATGGAAATCAAATGAACCAGTCAGGATTTAAAAAAAAAGAATTTTCAAGCCTATCGTTTTCCTTGTTAAGGGAATAGGAGGAGAATGACTGGAAGCTGATGAAATACTGATCGTTTTTATTCCGGAGGGGAAAAATGTGCATTTGCGTATTCATGCCAGAATCCCAGTCAGAAAAATAGAATGACTTTGTAAGGCTAAAAAAAATGTGAATTTATTTATCAAATTACAATAGATTGTTTTGCATTGCCTTCCCGCCTCGAATGCAAATTGGAGAGAGAGAGAGAGAGAGAGAGAGAGAGAGAGAGAGAGAGAGAGAGAGAGAGAGAGAGAGAGAGAGAGAGCGGTCGTATGAATGGCTTTATTGCTATCTAATCTCGGTTTCTGAATGTTACAACATTTGATTTGCCAAGATTTAGTAAAACTCCAAATTTAGTTGAATCACAAGCAAATAAATTTAACTAGTACTAATAGAAGAATATGATATGCAACCAGTAAAACAATCAATTGTAGCATATTTGAGGTCAGTTGAGCGTTACGTTTTCCGCCAATGTCTTGGGCAAAGTCCTTTATAAACACTTTATATACAAGAATGCAATTGGACTGGTTATTTCGCCTTGTTTTAAAACACTGAAACGATTAAATGCTTCTGATGCCTTTTTACGACTGCGCATGTGGGCCCTTACAGTTATATCCATACTTTCCAGTATCTGTCATTAGTTTCCTTCATTTTGTAAAAGAGACCAGAGTCACGCTGAGAAATGACATCGAAGGCCTTTTGAAGTCAATGAATTCAACGATTGAATGTTTTTTTATTTCTCAGAAGATATTTCTAGGTCATTAGAAAAAAAAATGTGACATTTTTTAAACTGTAGTCGAATGTTCTTTGTTCTTTGGGATAAAAGGGAAACAGAACAAAAAAAAAGTTCCGTCTATTCCCTTAATAGTAATCGAAAATAGTTCATCTATGATGTAGCTACAGGTGCTTCATAACGAAATGCCCTTATGTCAGGATCATCAATGTCTTCGTCTTCTTACCTAGAAATTGAATAATGTCTCTGTCTAAGTTTCTGAATAATTCCAGATGAGAAGAAACGACTAACTAAATGAGCTGAAAATTGTTGAAACAATTTGCATGTGACGACAGTCTTAAATTTTCGGAGGTAGTACAGCCACGATTTACAGCTTTGTCATTCTTTAGATGCTAAATGGTTTCTTCATTTTCAGTCCCATCCTTATCTTGCGACCAATATCTCCCCAAAAACGTTTAAACCACTATTTCATATTAAAAATGTAATATATTCTGTTTGTGTCGATTTCCCTATAAAAAAAAATGCTTTATAAATGCTTCAAACTTTCAAAACTCAGTTATTCACAAATATAGCTTTTCGTTTAAATTCTTTTTGGCTGACCGTCTATCTTCTGTACTCCTTCGGCGTTTATCACAGGCGTGCCCAAAAAGTTACAGAGCGAATCACATTTTTTGTTGTTTTTCTTTTGTTTGTTTGTTTTAATACGCCTGCATTTTTCCAGCTTACAATTCACTCGCTATTTTCTTTTTCTTCTCTTTTCTAAAAAAAACAACTGAATGGGAATTCTGATGTGGAAACAAAAATAAATCACTCAATGTTGTGTTATTCCCAAAAACAGTAGGAGACAATGTTACGCTCTTACCATGCTCAGATCGATTCAAGGACAACAGAGTTGAATTCCAAAGCAGGGGGGGGGGGGGGGGGGGGGGGGGGGGGGCAAGAAAAGGCATACAAGATCACAAGGGGGGCCGGGGCATTGTGGAAGAGAGGGGACATGGGGTGGCAGTGGGGGTGAAAAGCAAATGAAAACATACGAAAAAAAAAGATCCAGCATAAATTGGACAGAAAAAAACAATGCATGGATCAGAGAGAGAGAGAGAGAGAGAGAGAGAGAGAGAGAGAGAGAGAGAGAGAGAGAGAGAGAGAGAGACAGACAGACAGACAGACAGACACACAGACACACAGACAGACAGGCAAGAAGGAGTGAGGGAGGGTGGGGAAGGAGAGAGGATCGGGCGGAAGTGGTGAGTCCACAATCGAAACAACAACACGCACAAATATAAGGCGAACGACCCAGCGTACCGATCAGCATAAGGAGAGGTGAGGAAGCACCGTGAAGGGGCACAACTCTGGTGAAATAACCACCATTATTTCAGAGAGCCCCGAACGACAGAAGGACTCCCATTGAAGCCATCCTGCATTCTAAGCGGTGATTTGCGCTAATAAAATGACAGGCTTCAAAATGGCCAGCATTCCGAACGCAGATGGTGGAGAGACCTCCGGCATTGCGTTGCTGTGCTCCTGGGACCCTATGGGCTATGTTGTGTCATTGAAGAAGTTGCGGTGGAATGGCTGACTAGTTCGGCGTGGCTCGGTGTCTCCTCTCCATCTTCTTTCCACTTCCATTAGACTAGAGAGTTCGTGGTGATTCTGTGTTCTTTTGTGATCGGCACATTATAATTGACAGTGTGTATTTCTCTGTCTTTTGTTTAGGTTTACATGTCTGTATGCCTGTGGATGTATTCGTCTCATCTGTCTTCTTCTGTGCCATTGCGTTCTCTCATTTGTATATTCCAGATTTTTTTTTTTTTGTCACACTTTCTGTGAATTTACGCAGTTCTGTAGTGTGGGTAGTATTACATTATATACTTAACGCCTCCTATTCCTCCTCCTAATGACACTTCCTAACCCTCATTATGACACTTGAAAACCCTCCCATTGATCCTCCTTACCCCTTACACCGACACCCCCTACCCTTCAAAATCACGCCCTTAATATACATCATAGTGACGTCTCTCCCCCTCATGATGACACCCACTATCTTTCGTATTGACACCTCTTTACTCTTCACATTGATATCCTTACTCCTCATAACGACACTCCTACCCCTTACAGTGACATCCCTTACCCCTCAACATGATACATCCTGCATGCACTCAGTATCATTCACTGTTACCCCTAATCCTTAACTTTCACAATGACATCCACTACCCCTCGTAGGGATACCTCCCTTCCCCTCAAAGTGAAACATCCACCCTATATATCCTACCTGTATCATCCCCCCCCCCCCCCCCCCCCTGTCCCCCCCCCCACACAGACACACACACCACCCCTTTTCTTCACATGACATATCTTATCCCTCAAAGGTACCCCTTATAAGTGGGGTTTTTTGTTTGTTTGTTTTTCCCTCCACCCCCCCCCGCCTTTATTATTTTTTCCTTTTTTTTTTTTTTTTTTTTTTTTATACTTTTCTGCCTTTATTTTTGGCTTTTTTTTTTCCTTTTGGTAAAGGCGGTCCCCCCCCCCCCCCCCCCCCCCCTTTTTTTCCTTTTTTTAATTTTCTTACTTTTTCTTTTTTTAAATTCAGGATTACGTCAACTTTTTCCACACTCGCCATGCAGTTCTGTATGCTGAGGTCGCAGTGCTGATAATGGACATTCACCTGTTTGCTTTAATGTTTGTGCGTTTGATACAATAATTTCTGTGGTTTTTTTTTTGGTGACCTGATGTATGGTGCGCTGACACAATCATTCTGTGATATCATTTAAGCGATAATGTAAGACATGAATAAATATTATAGTCCTAAAACAATGTGAGGCGTCTGAGTATTTCAAATGTGTGTGCATGTGTGTGCGTGCGTGTGTGTGTGCGTGCGTGCATGCACGCGCGCGCGCGCGCGCGCGTGTGTGTGTGTGTGTGTGTGTGTGTGTGTGTTCAAGTTTGGATTTCCCTTACTACCCTCCCGTACATTGAGCACCTCTCCCTGAGCTGTCCTTGACGAAAGATCGAAAGATGACTCAAAGACAGCGCGAGAAGTGAACGGAAATGGAGAACAAAAAAACAACCAACAAACAAACAAAAAAAAAAAAGGAAGAAAAAAAAAAAAAATCAAGGTGTGAGATAAGAGCATTGCATATTATTTCACCTGTCGGCAGTTTGCCCGGAAAGCTATCCTTGCAACGAAATGTGGTTGCAAGAAGCGCAATAGCGAAGAGTTGGGAAAAAAAAAAAAAAAGGGGGGGGGGGGGGGGGGGGGGGGGGGGGGGGGGAGGTTCTGTTAAAAAAAAAAAATTCTTTTCGTCCATTTCTTCTTTTTTTTTTTTTTTTTTTTTTTTTTTGGTAACATGGCGGAGCTTTAATTTATGGCGAAATGTCATTAAACACACATGCGAAAGAAGAATACAGAAACTATGTTCGTATGTGTGTGTGAATGTATGAGTGTGTGTGTGTGTGTGTGTGAGCGTGTGTGCGCGCAAGCGTGTGTGTGTGTGTGTGTGTGTGTGTGTGTGTGTGTGTGTGTGTGTGTGTGCGTGCGTGCGTGTGTGTGTGTGTGCGTGTGTATGAGTGTGAGTGCTCGCGCGTGTGTGTGTGCGCGCGCGCGCGCGCGTGTGTGTGTGTGTGTGTGTGTGTGTGTGTGTGTGCGTGAGTGTGTGCGCATGCGCGCGCGCGTGTGTGTGCACATTTGCGCGCACGCGTGTGTGTGTTTTCAGAAGATTTTTCTAAGTCTTGCTTCTTGTTCAAATATGATTCCCAGGGGGTAATTGATTTTGTTTTTTTTCGTTTATGATACACATTTTCCCCACTAACAATACCCAACTTATAAGGTCACACTCTTCCTTTGCCGTCTGAACATCATAACAACCAAGAAGAAGTATATCCCTAGATAACGTGACAGATTTTTGTGTATAAAATCACTGACTCTCAATTCCACATACTTCCAAAATGTATTTACGAGGGGGCAATCATAAAAGAAATGTTCCAACACATCAAGGGTATCCGGACAGTAATAACAGTTTGGTGAGTTACACTTTCCCATTTTTTGCAACAGAATATTAGTTGGGTAGAGATTAAGTAAAATTTTCCATTGCAACTCTCGTAGTCGCACTTCTTTTGTGACTTTCCTGGGCATTAACCACATGTGTTTGTTGATTGTAATATTTACTTTTCTTTGCCAAAAGCCGATAGCATGTGTTGTTACTGGCGATTTTGTATTTTTCAGACTCTAAGTATCTTCTTATATAATTAGGTTTTCTATGGAAGTGTCCCGCTTCTGATTCGTTAACTAGACCTCTATTTGCTTCACCTGTCTCTATCCAATCGGCCCATTTCCTTGGAAAAGCATTAACTAGCGCATTATACTGAAAGACTGTAACAGCTGGATTTTGGGTTAATCTTTTCTTGTACTTCTTTTTACAGCAAGAAGTCTGTTTTCATTCAAGCTAACGATGTCCCTTAGTGTTCTAAAGCCTGCCTTTTGCCACTGTGAAAAAAATAGCATTTTGTTTTTAAACTGAATAAGATGATTATTAAAAAGACCTTGATCCAACACGTTTTTCCTGTGAAACTTCATTGAGCGGAATCCTTGATTTTTTTTTTTACTTAGGTATGTCAAGAAAGCTTCCAACCAAAACTTGTTCTTTATATATTCCTTTCCAATAAATTCCTTTCTAGAGCAGTTAATTTTAAAGAGATTTTTGGAAGTCTGATACTCTGCTGAAGTGCCATTTAGGCCAACATATCCAGTTTTGTTCTTCTTTGAACAATCTTCCGATCCATTGTAAGTTAAATATCTGTTGAAGTTCTAGCATATTGACCATTTTAACTCCACCCTCTAAGTAGTCTGATTCCATAGTTTTCCGTTTAACCTTTTCGAACGCGCTCTTTTGTTAGACGAAATTTTTCCGTTGCCAGAGAAATTTATATAACACGGTGTTAATCTTTGTTAACACATGAAATGGAAGACCTATTGACTGCATGATGTATACGAACTGACTTATGAGAAATGTTTTTATTATCACAATTTTCCCCTGAATGCTGAGATCCCTTTTGCTCCACTCTCTTATCGATTTATGTAGACTGTACATTCGTGTGTGCCAGTTTTCCTCGTTGTCCTGAGCCAGGTTATTTCGGCTAAAAAACAATGCCTAAAATTTTAATCGTATCTACAAGCTCAAACGGACAGTCCTGCAAGGGTTGAGCATCACCAATTCGTAATATTTTAGTTGTTTGATTGTTCAACAGTAACCCACTAAATCTTCCAAACTGTATAGTTATATCCGTTACAATGTTCAAATCCGTTTGACCTTTTTAAAAAAAAAAGGTAGTGTCATCTGCCATTTATTTTATACGAATGCTTTTTGGGTTAACGTTTTGTGTACTTGGCAATTTTATTCCGGTGACTGAGCTATTTCTAACTTTACAGGCAATATTTCTATTTCTACCGCTAAAATAAAGGCCAGGGGCAAAAATGGGCACCCCTGTCGAATGCCACAGTTGACTTTAAAATACTCAGACAACCACCCTCCGTGATTGATACAGCTTACGTTATTGTTCATTAAAACAGACACCCAACGTATGAAATCTGGCCCAAAACCAAAAACATTGAACATTGTGCAACAAATATGTCCTAGATATCGAGTCAAAACGCTTGGCATAGTCCAGCGCAAGTATGTATCCAGCTCTGCCTATTACATTACGTAATTTGTAAACGTCGTCTATAGTTCTCAACACTGTGGCAATATTTCTGCCTTTCATGTATTCTACCTGGTCTTCACTAATCAGCTTGTATTATACTCTTCCCATTCTAAGTGCTAAAACTTTGGCTAGTCTTTGCAATCTGAGTTTGTGAGAGTTATTGGGCGCCAATTACTGAGGGGGGCTCCCTGTCTAAACCCTTACCTTTATGTATCAGTGTAATGACTCCAAGGTTTTGAATGTATGATAAACTCCCGTTGGTGAACGATTCGTTGAAGGATTCAATAGTAACACGTTTTATTCTGATCCAAAAGAACTTTAGAAATTCAGTACTGATCCAATCGCTTCCAGGAGCTGAGCCGTTCTTCATCTCTCTCAGAGCCTCTGTGGCTTCAGCTTCTGCGATGAGCCTTCGCATGACTCAGATTCGTCCTGGTTTAGCTTCGGGAGGTCTTCGTTTTCAATAAAGACTTCGCATGACTCAGCGACTTCATTATCTTGCGTATTTTGATTATACAGAGATTTTTTTGTAGAATAACGCCTGTTCTCTCAGAATGTCTTTCTATGATGCACTACCTCCCCAGTGTCTTTACACAATCGTATCATGATCGTTTTTTTTTTCTGCTTCTAGATTTTTCTAAGCTACAAAAGTATTCGCCATTCTTTTCCCCCTCCTCTATCCATCTCAACCTTGATCTCACTTGGTCTCTCCTTTTGTCTTCTGCAAGTCAAATAGTTCATATTCATGTTTTGTTTTTTAACAATCAATCTGTAGTTCTTTGTTTTGAACGTTACGTAGGATGTTTGATTCGAGATCTTGTATTCTCTTTTGTAAATCGATTTTTTTTTGTTTCGTGTATTACAAGCAAGACGTTTTTCCGAACTCGATACAATAATTCCTGATTTTCATTTTTATCCATTCCCATTTATCCATGTAAGACATATCATCTCCTTCATTCTCCATTTCTACAAGCAATAGATTCATGTTCTCTCTGTATTCTGTAAATAGCTATTGTTAAATCGCCAGTACCTGGACCTCTCATAAAGTCTCCTTCGTTGAACTCCAGCACAACCGCTCCGTGATCTGATTGCGGAATGGTACAGTGTTCACTGACAACCAAAGAGGAGCATAAATCTTCTGTCACTAAGCAATAGTCTAGCCGTCTTGCTATAAAAGGGTTAAATCTATATGACTGTGTTAATACACTGACTTAAATCCTCTATTCCAGGTGTATTCTTTTTCTTCAGGGTGAAAAAATTTCCAGGAGTCGATTAAGCATGACTGTGTTAATACAGACTTAAATGCATTTACCTCTATTTTGTTGTGTGGTTTTTATCCGATATCTAAAACGCAATTGAAATCTCCGCAGACCACTTTTTCCTTCCTCCTCCCCACTCATCCACTTCGTCCCGCAGACCTCGAAAAAAAAAGTATGTCTTCCCTATGGTCGTTAGGTGCATAGACATTTGCAATGTGTAATCTCATAGTTACTATACTCGATATTCAGGACGATCATGCGTTCTTGAGACTTGACTAGTGTAACCTTTCCTGAGAAACTTTTTGAAATCAGAATTACTTCTCCTTTACTGTGATTGGTCCCTGGCTGCGCGTATACGCTTCCACCCCATTGCTTTCCCCATGTGTTCATATCACATGCTGTGATATGCGCTTCTTGTATGCAAATTATATCTAACTTTTGTCTTTTTAAATTTCTGAATATAGAAGCCCTCTTCCATCTATTTTTTGAAACCCTGACAGTTCAAAGAACAAACTCGCAATTTCTCCATAGTCATAAGGAAAAAATGGTAGGTTTATCTCTGGAACACCCTATAACACCCGTATAACGAAGGATATCCTTTGGAACCCTTTAGTAACAGAGGATCCGTTAATTTACCAGAAGAGAAAAAAAAATACCTCGGGGCCAGAGCCATAGCCAGACCATCAACAAGAGAGACGACGACGTGGAGGAGAAACGCCGACTAGCCCCATACAGACGCTGGTCCATTTTCCTCGTCCAGCTCATTGTCCGAAGACTCCTCGCGGGCCTCTCGCCTGGCGTATTTTTTCTCCCTCCCTGAACGGCTTCCGACTGGAGAGAACATTGGATAGCGCCCTTCTTGGAGTCTCGGAGCGATGCCTGGAGTGATCCCTGTGAGATAGACTAGGACCATTTTTTCCTTATGACTATGGAGAATGGTCTGTCGAGTTTGGGGCCGACCTCTATTCTGTTTTCTGTCGCCTTCCTTTTCTCCTTGCTTCCCACTCTGTTCAGACTGAAGTGCTTTACAGGGTCGCACATCTTTATCATTGATTTTCTTTTTGTTTCCATCGCCCCCCTCCCCTGTCTTTCCCTTGTGACTAGCACATACAGCTGGAGGTAGCTGGAAATCCTGGTTATTTTCCTGTCCCCTCTCCTTTTCTGTTCGTCTGTGACTCTGGTTTGCATCTTCTTTCACGTCGTTTCTCTGTAAACTGTTTGGTTTGTCTGTGGGAAGTTTTGTGAATGTGTGCTTATGCCATCAGTCACTGCACACTGTTCACTTCCTTGTTTGTGTCTGGCAGTTTACATGCGCGCGACACACCACTTCGTTGACACATATGGAAGCATGATGCCCGGTTTGTAGGCACTAGGAACACGTCACTGTCTTTTGCGCCGACTTCTGTTCCTTATGGTAGACTTTTGCTGTGAAAGGACCAACCTTCAGTGAGGAATCGAGTGGCGTGGATGGTACAGTTACAAAGACGAATCGTCTGCCGGTTTCAAATCTTGTCAACTTGTTGTCACTGTCTCTGTATCGCTCTCTTGTCTAATTGTCGAGCGCAATTCACATCCGATTTTCTTTAAGACTCGCCTCAATTTCGCTGTTTGCCAGTGACAAGGGCAAGTCCGCTATCCACACTTTGGTTGCCTGTTTTTCTTCGCCTGTTGCCTCATGTAAAATGAATGGATTAATGTCCAGAACTTGCAAGACAGAACCGTGAACAGTGGTGCCTTTTACCAGAAGAACATTTTTTGGCTTCTCGAGTGGCAGGGTAGATTCTCCATAGTCCCCTGATATCCTGAGCACCGACTATACTGCCTTGTCGTGCCGTTCGTTCTGCGGACACACACAGCTCCAGGCCAGAGATACGGGTCGACATCGAGTCCGGTATACCGCAGTTTTTCAAAAATACGGATTGAAAAGCTATTGTCACTGCTTGTGCAGAGGAACAAAAACGCCAAGTCAGTGAACACGACTCAAAATTCGGGACGGTTGAGAGCGCACGAACAACACGTCTTCACGGCACGGCGTTCGCTCACTGAATCCACCCCTTATAAGTGTGAGAGTGTGTGTGTGTGTGTGTGTGTGGGGGGGGGGGGGGGGGCAAAGAGACAAAGAGACTGTCAGACAGACAAAGAGACAGACAGAGACAAAGAGACAGACAGACAGAGGCAGAGAGATAGAGATAGAGAGAAAGAAAGAGGCGGGAATAGTGTCAATCATTTGATTGCAGATGATCTGTTTCCTGTTCCTTTTACTTTTACATTTTGCATGGCCCTTGTAGCTAAACCCACCCCCCTGCTCCATCCTGTTCCCCTCTTCCAGTCCCTCCTCTTCCTCCCAACACACACACACACACACACACACACACACACACACGCGCACTTTTGCAACTGGTACCCCATTCCGCCGTATCACAGGGTCGTGAACGTTCAACATGACGTGTGTATGTGAGCGTGACTGTAAAACAGAAGAATGATGATGAATGGTGATGACATTACGCCAAATTAACTTCGCCTTTTAATCATCCGTTGTCTAGAGAAATCACTGCTTTTCTCTGCTTGTCAAAGCAAGGTTGGTTGTTTTCCTGTACACGCCAGTACTCAGATTTTTACCTTGCTTCTTATCTGATAATGATTTCGAATCAGTCAGTGTTCAACATCCTCCTCCAGTATTTCTCGCACACACAGACACGCACGCGCGGTCGCGCGCGCGCGCGCGCGCGCGCACACACACACACACACACACACACACACACACACACACACACACACAAGCACGCGGACACATTCATGCACATGCACACGCACGTGCAATCAAAAAGATGCAGGACAAAGATATGGCAGACATAGACTACGATATTTTCCTCACAATTTAATGACTTTTTCAGTTCACAGACATAGCTAACTAAAAGTACCATCTGTAAATCTCACGATTATATACTCCTGACCAAAACTGTAACACCCATCAGTTGAGAAATTTAGAAAACATTTACAATGACAATGATTTCAAATAGGTGGATGCATTCCTAATGATTATGACAAAAAAAAAAAAAAAAATAGTCGATATTCCATCAACATGGCCGAGGGGACAGAGGGGAGCGAAAGGAGGGGGTTAAAGGGGAAAGTGGGGTGGGGGAAAAGGACAATCGGATTGTTCCGTTCCTTGAGAGAAGACACATAAGCCATGGGCTCCTCACCACAGAAAAGTTGTTTTGACAAAGTCCATCAACACGATGAGAATGAAGGACATGCAATCATCTCGTACATGCATTGTTTTCTAGAGTTCTCCTCTTGCCCCCTCGCTGCGTACGCGCGCTTGTCTTGTGTGCGTTTCTTGGTACAGTGGAGTTTCTTCCAACGATTTTTTAAGAGGTAATGTAATTTGACAACAATATAAACCGTGAAACAGTTTTCACACTCAAACCAGCAACCACTCTACATCACATAGCCATTTAATTCCAAATCGAATCGATTTTCAACAGTAACCCCCCACAATAATCGCCTCAAGGTCGGCTCCATACACTTCCATTTTCATCACATGTTAGTTGTTAACATCAAACACATTTCACACACAGAAAAGAGTTCTGTACAACAAGAGCTATAGTTCTCCTCCTGTCTTGACATGCAGAGGTTCTGTGGTTATGGAAACTTGCAGACGCCATCTAACAACTACAGACACGTGCTTTGCAGTCACCTGTAACTCAACTTTGTATTCCAGTATGCCGATGCCGAAAATCACCAAGCACATGGAAATCGAACAACCCAAGGCCAAAAGCCTAAAGCCAGGTCAGAAAAAAATAGCATTATGATAAAACAGCTGAGCTGATTTACACAACATCATAGAGAAAGCAACTTGCAGTTTCTAAATGTTGAGCACCAACTTCCAGCTTTCCACAAACCTTGACTTCTTTTGCAGATCTCAAAACTTTGCCAGTACTTCTTGTCTGGAACACAATCCTCACATTCCACTCAAACTCGACTTCTTACATATTTTTTGCACACACGCAACTCTCTACTGTTGCTTCCTGTCTATACACTGCCCAAATCCTTGAACAACACTTAACAGTCTGACACAAATTTCAACGTTCGAATACACTCCAAAGTCTGTACAGATGCTTTCGTTTCCAGCATACACAAGTACACACACCTGTCTTGTCAAAAGAAATGATGTACATGATGAACACATTCCAAATCGCCTTCCATCTGTGTTATCTACACAAATCTGCAGACATCTTTGGTGCATGGCCTCAAACACGAATACATCTCAATCGGTATTTCCATGAAACATTTCGTGTCAAATCCATTTTTTGCCATCGCAATGTACAATGATAGGAAAACAATGCCAAACAGCTACCCCGCTCACGTCACAAAAAAGAATGGACTTCAGTTCCTTCTATGACCAATGTTAACACATCGCAGGAAAGGAACCGCAAACAACAAATAATGGCTGCTAACGTTTCTGGAGACGTTTTCATTCCCAAGCATCACCAATCTACCCCTGTAATGATATTTCGTATTTACAAGGCGGAGACCAGTACGGCCTGATGCCTCACTCAATAACCATGCCATGTTGATAAAGTCGCGTTGATTGGACAATAATAACAGGAAAGAAAACCCAGTTGCTGTTTCATCTCTCTGTTCCTGAGAAAAAAACAAGAACCAAGTGCCACACATTCATTCCAGGTGAATTACATATATCTACCAAAGTCATGAAGCAAGAAATACGGCAACATCCAACCGTCAACAGATTAACATCTACATTTAGCGAATGAGCCAGACTGCTGCGCTTCAGAGCCAGAGAATTTCTGCTTGTGAAAATATGACTGTCGATGATGATCAACAATTGTCTGTATCCAAAACTATTCCTAATTTTCAACATTATCAACGTTAGCCTCATGAACATGCAGAGGGATAGCACGTTGTTCAGGAATACACAAAGGCTGAAAAAAAAAAAGTATCTAGTATCACAAATAAAACAACAGTAGCATCGTGTACTTCATCAGTTACATTCAACTGGAGAATAATGATGGGGCGAGAAACGTGTTTAGCAGCAGCTATGAACGAAAATGAGCTGGCTGAATCACGGTTACTAATATTGCATCAAAACAGTTTAGAATGGTTACATGTGTATGTTATGTTAGAAGGAGGAGTATACAGAAGAGTAACAGGAAATGTTTTTAGGATAAAAAAAATGGATGGCTCCCCCATCAAAAGCAACAAACGCAAGACGCTTCCTACTTCATTGCAAAAATGCACCTGACATATCACGGGCTTCAAAGCCTATCGAAGTGTAAATGAAACCACATCACTGGATGTGAACTTTTGAAGCCATTAATGTCTATAACGAAGAATCACAACTATGAATACTCAACTTCAGACAGCGAAAATTACATAAGTGCGACAGAATCTATATACCTATCAAAGATGTTGAATATTGGAATGAAAAGAATTATGACAAACCTTCCACTGACAATAAAGGACGGGTCATATGAAAACTTTCATTTTTCATGAAAATATATTCATTGTGGGTTGAATTCAAACTAAAGTAAGAGTGGTTAAGATGTTACTATTCATCCTGAGACTATGAAGATGGTTTTAAGACATGCACAGGGTAACAAACACATGGGATACATCATGGTCATCATTTGTTCAGAATAACCTGGCGAGAAAATGAATACTAATCGATGGTTTCACTTTGTCAACAAAGCCTCGATCAGTGAAGCATATGACTGAAAATAAAGACAGCGTGCTACTTCCAATGAGACTTTCGTGATGGTGAACAGTATGGATGCCCAACTGCATTTTACACAATAATTCTGAGAAAAGTAACGAGGAGTGATTCACGCAACATGTACTCCAATATTGACAAGATATCCCACGATGGCCAATACATCTAATGTTAAGTTGTTTTTTTTTTTTTGAAAAGAAATGCGAATGATCATGTTTTCTTCTTCTTCTTTTTTTTTTTTTTTTTTTTTTTTTTAAAGATATACGTATTAACCACCTGTCTGATTACAGATCAGTAATGAAGCTCTGCCCATATGAATGAAGCAGCAATCAATCCCCGTGATTCTGATGCCTAACACATTGCAGAGTGTGAATGATGACAAAAGATAAGTCACTGTATCCAAACCCGTACACACAGGACGATTTCAAGGCTCCAAAAGTATCAGCTGCCATTCCACTCCACACAACGACTTCAACTGTTTATCAAATGGTTTTTCACTCACTGTAACAAAGACTACCTTCACGTTTCCACAGGGTCTAAGTATTCCTAAAAATCGTCACTGGAGGTACAATTACAGGATTCAGACGATGAGCAACGCAGGATGTGCTGAGACATAAAAAAGGGTCCAGTGATGGAAAGAACCATTGGTTACCTCAACACGTTAATGTGGAATCGTAGTTCAAGATGTGCACATTTTCACGTCCATAGAAAAATAACAGTCAAGGGCGTGAGAAAATGAACGGAAATAAGCGCATGAAAAGAGCGACACATTTTTCGAGGCGGAAGAAATAGCGGGATACAGGGGGGTGCACTGTGAGAGCACATGTAATACAGAGATGTATGTTTTCCTGGCAGAAAAGAAGTAGGAGACAGAAGGTGCGCAACAAGTATGCGTCATAGCGAGTGGCATCACGGTACATGTTACAATGTCAAAGACAAAAATCTCATTATTTATGGTACATGTGATAACTGATAATGTACACTGGAGCCGAAGCAGGAATTTCAGGATTTGTTTCAGCTGATTGGACAGGAAAACGAATCTAGCGTCACGTGAACTCCAGTCTCAATATGAACTGACCTCCCTGGCTCATGAGGATAATCCAATAATGTTGCCAATGACAACGTGCTTCAACAAGGGCAAAACTCGGCAAATTTCATTCTGTGACTAAACGTGCAGATCAGCAAAAGTATTTTTGTTATCAAGCTTGCAAGATTAAGAGAAGATGTACTTTTCAACAAGTGGGGAAATAGAACACAGTGTCTTGTGAAACAATATGTTCATACATCGCAAATATATCATCTTTCAGTAACTCTATTTTCTTCAGCCTGCTTACGCATAACACAAAACAGCAAAGCAAGCTGCTGCACAGAACACATCGCAATGTATACGCCAGTCAAATCGCTTGCATTGAATCATTTCTGGACATACATACTATATCACATAATTTTCTGACGACAAAAGATTATAAAACATTTCAAATGATACACCCTAATGCAGTGCATTGCAGCTATATAGCAGGGCATCGTCTCGAGATCTGTCACAAAAGTATCATCGATGATGTAATGAAAATGAGTGACATTACCTGAGCAGTAAAAGGGAAAGTGGATGAAACGATGACAGAATTGTGAATGGAACAAGGAAAATGTCTCCACATCATACACTTTAATTCTCATGAAGGAGAGGATCGTTCTTATACAACCGTTCATTGAAAAAGCGTTTCCCAAAGCCATATTTCCTAATTCTTCAACCCTTTTTCTGTTTCCTTTTTCATCTCTGAATATAAGTCCACAGCGAGAAGAAGCATGCGTGTACACATATTCATGTCATATCATCATCTCACATCTCTCTTGTGATTTCTAGGCACAGGTCAATAGCTATTTTGTAGATGAACAGGAATTAAATGTAATGCTATCGAAATGAATGTTGTGAGATGTCAAATTCTAATGAATATGGATACTCATCAAAAATACAAACTGAATTCCAAACACACATAGCATACAAAGAACGCTCCACGTACGAACATTCCATTGTGAGTTTGCCATCAGTTTAATCATCATTTAAGGCTCCTGTCTTTTTCATAGTATTAGCCTTTCCACACTTTTGTCCTCCGACAGAAGCACATCTGACCTCTTATATCAGCTATTAACATCCTGATATGAGCACACTGCTAATTAGAAATGACAGGATGGAAGTCATTAGAAATGCGACCACGGTGAGAATTAATCTGCCATTTTCATCCGTTTGCATGTGGTCATTTCTACAGTCAGACCTCATAAGCTAAATCTGCATCTTGAAAGTTTTCATGAAGTGAATTCTGGGGACTGTTTTCCCACCTGTGAGTCTAGGTAACACATACTTAAGAACATACTCTTTACTGATTGATATCAAGATATGCCCGTACTCATAAAACATCAAAGAGACCTCACTGGTATGAAGACATTGATGTAATTCATACACTTAACTTTCTTTATATGCAAATCCCTCAAAAAGGCAATAATTTATCAGACTGTCCACAGTTTTCAGACGACATGAAACTGGTTGGGGCATTTTCCACAATCTTCCCTTGTAGCCATGAAGACTGTACAGAGGATCTACAAAACAAGCAGCATTTGACATTCTTCACAAATATAGTGAACAGAGCTGGAACGAAAGTGTCTGAACATAATTATCAACTACTGTTTGTAACTCGGGAACTTGTGTATCATACAGCACAAACTGGAATCGATAGATATCATAAAATGTTAAAAGATGAAGACAACTTAATCAATTATCAAGGTCACTATCTAATATTCTTTAAAACAAAACTAAGTAGTCTGCCCTGCCGTCTGTCGCAGCTCTTCCTGCAATGAAATACGTTCTGCTACAGAATGCCGATTCGTGATTTTGTGACAGAACTATGGAAAAACATGCAGTTTCTGCCAATGTTCATTGTTCTTCATTTCCGTGTTTGTGACAACAAAATAGAATAAACTGAAGGGCGATGGGACAGATCAGGATTAGCCACAGAATGAATGAATTGAAAGGGGGTGGGACGAGATACAGCAGGATTCGTCACAGACTGGACTGAAAGGGGATGGAACACAGTGACCTGAATGGTAACGGAACAGATCAGAATCAGCTGATTTACAGACTGAACTGTGAAAAGACAGACCAGGACCAGACACACTGAACTGAATAGTGATGGGACAGATCAGCTCAGCCACAGAAAGAATGACATTGTGATTGAACAGATAAGAATCAACTATAGAACGAACTGAATGAAGGTGAGACAAATCAGGATCGGTTATGTCATGAACAGCATGGTGATGGAGCACAGCGCACTGAGCCATAGAATGAAGTGAATGCTGATGAAACAGATCACTATCAACCAGGCAGTCAACAGTGGCATACTGGAATAGAGAGGAGCCAGCAACACAACTATGCGATGACAGAACAGATTGTAACCACCATACAATTAATTATGTACGACGGAACAGATCAGGATCGGTCATACAATTAATTGTGTGTGATGGAACAGATCAGGATCAGCCATACAATTAATTGTGTATGGTAAAACAGATGAGGATCGGTCATACAATTAATTGTGTATGGTAAAACAGATCAGGATCGGTCATACAATGAATTGTGTGTGATGGAACAGATCAGGATCAGCCATACAATTAATTGTGTATGGTAAAACAGATCAGGATCGGTCATACATTTATTGTGTGATGGAACAGATCAGGATCGGTCATACAGTTAATCATGGTATGATGGAACAGATCGGGATCAGCCACACATTCAATGGAGTATTAATTACGTGATGATAGAGCAGATCGGCACCAACCACACAGTCAACTAAGGGATGATAGAACTGATCAGAATCGGTTGTACAGTTAATTGTGGTATGACAGAACAAATGAGGTTCAGCCATAGAATCATCTTGGGATGACCTGATA
>JADBJO010000492.1:92500-95000 GCA_016801955.1 Conus betulinus
GGACGCACAGGCCTTCAATCCCCCAACTGACACCACTTCATTTGAACAGCAAACATGCGCCAAAAACAAAACACCAGCAACAGCAATAAAAACCGTTTCCCCCTCGCCAGAGAAGTCAACAAACTGTTTCTCTAGTTTTCCCAAAGTGGCTCATCCCACACACTCTACCCAATGCCCTTCGCTCCATTACACCCCCCGCTACCCCCCTACCCCCCCCCCCCTCAAACCCTCCCTTTCCCTCCCCAATTCCCCCCCCCCCCCCCCCCCCTCCTCCTCTCCCAACAACGCTTTTCACATTAGGCGCGGACACATGCATGCACCCACATTAACTGAGGGCAAAGTGCTGTCATAAAAAAAGAGACAGCTCTGGGGACTGTCATCACTGCAGAGAAACAAGGGCGGACAATCTCTCCGGGCCCAAACCGATTTCGCTGAGTTCCTATTCGCACAGGGAACCCTAGACCGCACTGAATGGACGACTCTGGGAAAGCAGCACTCAGCAACGTCTTCTTCTACACTGACAACTGGATAATAAGACAGAACTCCTCAGCCTTCTTTGTTTGTTTTTTTTTTCTTCCTGGAATCCTCACTTCGCTAGGCAGGGACAAGTCTGACGTGTACTCTTTTTTCTGCCTTCTGAGAGAAGTTGGCAGCATATTTCAAGCCCAGGATCTTCCTTTTTTTTTTCAAAAATTGCAACCTGTCTGATGACACTGTGTCACGTCTGGAGTAAACACAAGTCGAAAAGGTCAAATACTTCCTGATTATCAGAAGGAATTACTGCATTCTTGAAGATTGGATATTCTGAAGAATAGTTAGGTGTAGTTACTGTTGTATAGTCACCCGGACGTATTGCCTTTTTATCACCAAAGCTCTTAATACAAGTCTGTCTCTTGGCAAGATGCTTGCGCCATGGGTATAGATGTGTTCTTTTCATTTGGATATGTATATAAAGATGGATAGATAGATTGAAATATTGGATAAGATTTGTTTACATTGCTCGTTTTGCCTTTTTAACTTCAGTTCTCTCTCTCTCTCTCTCTCTCTCTCTCTCTCTCTCTCTCTCTCTCTCTCTCTCTCTCTCTCTCTCTCTCTACCTCCCTCTCTCTCTCTCTCTCTCTCTCTCTCATGTGTTTTCATAATCGCCGCCCCCATGCTCAGATGAAACAGCTATTCATATTGCGCGAGACTGCATCGGAAGGTGTGCACTTATCTCATATTCAGGAGCGCTTCTTTTGCTCGTATCCATAGAAACTTTGTTAGTTTGTAGCTGTGTCAAGATTTTTTCACCTCCTCTTTCAGACCATGAGAAAATCAAAATGCCAACGAAACGGTAAACTTGCACTTGTCTGAAAACGTTTCCAGCTTAATTTGACGTCTTCACGTTTAGACGTCTTCAATACGATATTATGACACAGCTCGTATTCTGTTCCATATCAGCATATTTTATCGCATAGCTTAACTCTAGGCATCGTTTCTACATGACGCTTGAATTTGGGGCTTGAACGATAAGTGGGGGTCTGGGATGCAAAAGAACAAGTCATTAATCAATCCACGAAAAGAACTGAAATCTAAGAACAGGAACCAAGCACACACTGAACATAAGCCATAGAAAACAAATCACAAACAAATAAGGCATCTGATACACACACATAAAACACATACATGCATCCATGTGCAGATAAAGAAGCTATATGTTGATCAAAGGAGGACGTATACGGAGAGAGAGAGAGAGAGAGAGAGGAGAGAGAGAGAGAGAGAGAGAGAGAGAGAGAGAGAGAGAGAGAGACACGTATATGCACACACACACGAGCGTGCGTCCACTGTGTGTGTGTGTGTGCGTGTGTGTGTGTGTGTGTGTGTGTTGTGTGTGTGTGTGTGTACGTGCGTGCGTGTGTGTGTGTGTGTGTGTGTGTGTGTGTGTGTGTGTATGCGAGTGTGTGTGTGTGTGCGTGCGTGCGTGCGTGCGTGCGTGCGTGCGTGTGTGTGTGTTGAGTGTGTGTGTGTGCGTGTGTGTGTGTGTGTGTGTGTGTGTGTGTGTGTGTGTTGTGTTGTGTTGTGTTGTGTTGTGTGTGTGTTGTGTATGTGTGTTTGTGTGTGCATATGTGAGACAGAGAGGGTGAGAGAGAGAGAGAAAGAGAGAGAGAGAGAGAGAGAGAGAGAGAGAGAGAGAGAGAGAGAGAGAGACAGACACAGACAGACAGACAGACGGATAGACAAATAACAGACAAATAAAACAGACAAGCAGACAGACAAATACCTGCTAATGTCAGAAGTGCGCCTCCTAAGAGCCATCGTCTCGAACTCTTCGGAAAAATCTGAAAGCAGAGAGACAAAACCACTCTTAATGATGTGAAATTACGCATATTGAACTGCAAAATGTACCCAACAAATAAACAACGTCTGGAAAAGTATTCTTGAAAATACAATAGACAGGCAAATACAATAGACAGGCAAATACAATAGACAGGCAGGCGTGCTATCTGGGGAGAAGGAACAA
>JADBJO010000492.1:105000-107500 GCA_016801955.1 Conus betulinus
TCGTTGTCCCTCCTTATGCGTCTATCCCGTCTAGCAAAATTCGTTACAACGCTTTTTAACAAACGATCATGCGTGGCAATCATGGGGGATTGCAAAAGGAAAACTTTGATTTTCAAAAGCCTCGAATCCAAAAAATGCAAAAGTAACACAAAATAATGCGTGTGCATCTACACAAGGTGTATGAGAATGTGTGTTAAGAGCTCTCTCTATCTCTCTCTCTCTCTCTATCTCTCTCTCTCTCTCTCTCTTTCTAATGTTCTCTCCTATCTGTCTCTCTTTCTCTCTGTCTCTGTCTCTTCTCTGTCTCTGTCTGTCTGTGCCTGTCTCGTCTGTTCTGTTTCTCTCTCTCTCTTCTAGTCTCTCTCTCTCACCCCACCCTCCCTATCTCTCTCCCCCCCCCCAAACCCCCACCCCCCCCCACCCCCACTCGGTCCCTCTCAGACGCAAACGTAGGCACGCGCGCGCTCGCAGACGCAAACGTGCAAGCGCGCGCTGCAACCTCTCTCTCTCTCTCTCACACTCATATAGCCACCCACGCCGCCCCCCCCCCCCCCCCCCCCCCACACACACACACACACAAACATACACACACATATGACATATGGATGATGTGCAAAAGGCATGCAATCTCGAGCGTACTTTGAAGATGCAGTCTACAGAAACATGCACATTTGATCGATGGCAGAGAGAAGAAGATAAGATACAAGAAAAAAACAACAAGCGGAGGAGGGGGAGGGAGAGCAGCAGGAGGAGGAGGACGCAGGAGATAAAGATGAGGAGGAGGGAAGAGGAGGAGGGATAAACAGCAGAGAGGAGCTGAGGAGAGACTTTTAAAAGAAAAAGGAACAACAACTAAAAATTCTGCATGTGGAACTCACCACTCGGATGTCACAAAAACGGAATCCAGAGTGAACAACAAAAAGAGCAAACAAAACGAAGAAAGGCGAGAGCAACGCATGTGTGTGTGTGTATGTGTGGTGGTGTTGTGTGTGCGCCGCGCGAGTGCGTGCGTGCGTGCGTGCGTGCGTGCGTTGGTGCGTGTTTGAGTTGTGTGGGTGTGTGTGTGTGTGTGTGGTGTGTGTGTGTGTGAGGGAGTGCTACATGGCATGTTGTATGTGTGCTTGTGTGTGTAGTGTGTGGGGGTGGGGGGGGGGGAGAGGAGTGGTGGTATGTGGGGGTATAGGGTTGGGTTGTTTCTCTCCTCTCTCCTCTATCTCTCTATCTCTTCTCCTATCTCTCTCTCTTCGTCTTCTTATTCTCTTGTATTTTCATGAGTGGTGTGTGTGTGGGTGTGTGTGCTGGGTGGTGTGTGTGTGTGTGGTGTGTGTGTGTGTGTATGTGTGTGTGTGTTGTGCGTGTGTGTGTTAGCGCGCGCGCGCGCGTGTGTGTGAGTGCTGTGTGTTGAGTGTATGTGCAGTCTGTTATGGTGTGGTCTGTGTGTTGATGCAGGTGGGCGTTAACGGCATGGTGCATGCTTATGTGGTGTGTTGTGTGTGTGTGGTCGTTGTGTGTGTGTGTGTGTGTGTTGTGGGTGTGTGTGTGTGTTGTGTGCGTATGCATGTGTTGTGTGTAGCGCGCATGGTGGAAGTGGGTGAGTGTGTGTCTCTATCCTTTCTCTCTCTCTCTCTCTCTCTCTCGTTCTCCGCTCTCTCTCCTCTCCTCTCTCTCTCTCTCTCTCCCTCCTCCTCCTCTCCTTCTGAGTCCTACTCTTTCTTTCCTGCCGGTGGGGTGGGTGTGTTTGTGTGTGTGTGGTCGGTAGGGGGGGGGGGATACATCAAAGGAAATGAGGCGCTTTCGTACTTCGCGAGCACTATCTTTGAATAAAATGAAACCCTATGTTTGTGTGGCGATTCCAGTGGCATCGATTGTAAACTGGAGGGGAACGGACAATGGTCCCGAGTGATGTCATTCATCTCCTCGGCCATGCACCCCTAAACGCACGTAGTCGAGCATGCCTGGAGCTTTGACATTGCCATGCACTTATTCCGACAGATAACACCCGGTATCATTTTAAACGAGCGTTGCCCTAATCTCTTCTCCCTTAATCATACTTTTCCCTTCTGTGTATTTTCTTTGTTGTGCTGGATGGCCCTTTTGTCTTGCCTTTTCTTTTTTTTTTTAAAGGGAAAAATCATGCAAGCTGAACCTACTGATTAGCTTGTGCATTCCATACGTGTGTGCGTGCATTTGCATGCCTTTTTCCAGCTGCATCCATTCGCGCTAGTGTGTTTGTGTGTGTTTTGTTTGTGTGTGGTTTTCGTGCCGTTGCGTGCGTGCGTGGTGCTTGCGTGCGTGCGTGTTGTGTGTGTGTGGGTTTGTGTGTTTTGTGTGCCATGTGTGTTGTGTTTGTGGTGTTGTGATTGTGTTGGTGTGTGTGTGCGTGTGTGTGGTGTGGTGAGCTTTGTGTGTGTGTGTGTGTTTGTGTGTGTGTGGGTGGTGTGTGTGTGTGTGTGTTGTCCAGTACCAACTTTGAGTTAATCTGACATAAATTGGTTTCAGT
>JADBJO010000492.1:120000-122500 GCA_016801955.1 Conus betulinus
CGAAATTATTCGAGCAGCCAAAATCAGGGACACTCGCAGTCGATAACGGCTCCTGAGAAACATCTCAGGAAAATATGTTCCAACCCTCAGAGCGAAGTATCATTTGAAAACAAAGGCTCAGAGCGAGCTGCAATACCAAAGAAAAGGTTTAATGAAAAAAACCATCAACACTGGATGAGGGAAAAAGTGGTTAAGAAATCAATAGTCAAAATCTCCACCTAAACAAAATGGAAAACCCTTTCTGGTGTGCAAAGAAATGCCTTAGCATTCTTGAATGCTCCATAAAATAATTAGATTAGCATGGAAGAACCTCAATATCAACGACCAATGGATGCGAGACTTTGGCGTGCACATTCGCAAAGAGCGAAACTCGAGTGACGTCAACCAGTTCCGACCAATATCGCTTCTAAAACTTGAGGGGAAACTCCTCTTCTTTTCCATCATTGCGGTCAGGCTGACTAAATACCTTACACAAAATGAGTAGCTGGATTTGTCCGTTCAGAAAGGAGGCATCCTGGGAGAGTGCCCGGCTTTGTAGAACATGGTGCTGGAATTTGGGAAGCAATCCACTGAGCTAAGGCAAAAGAAAACGACCTCGACGCAGTGTGGCTCGATCTCACTAATGAATATGGATCATTTTCACACAAGATGATCAGCTGGCCTTCAAAATGTATTATGCCCCAAAGATCATCTCAGAAGTGCTGAAAAAGCTATTTCCTAGGCTTCTCAGTGAGGTTGTCCACAAAGGAATACACAAAAGGCTGGATCCATCTGGAAGTTGGCGTAGCAATGAACTGTGCAGCTTCTCCAGTATTGTTTGTCCTGGCAATGGAGGTCATCTTGAAAGCACAGATTCAGCAGACCTCAGGAATGGATACCAACAGTCCCCTCTGAAAACCGTCATGGATGACACAACTGTCCTTTCCAGGAAGGATTATGAAACACAAAATGCTGAAGCGGTTTGACAAGTAGGTTGCTTCAACAAAGACATGTTTCAAACCAAGCAAATCATGGCACCTCTCCCTGCGGAAAGAAAAGTATCTGAAACAGTTTAGCATTATTATTGTAGCCATCCATGCCATTCCATCCGTAACAGACGAACGAGTCAAGAGCCTAGCAAGGTGATAATGATGACTCCCTGAAAGACACAAAGAGGGGGAAACGAAACCTAGCAAATGGCAGAAGAGAGCCTGCTGATAATCGACCAGTCTGGCCGTCCTGGTAAATACAAGGTCTGGTGTCTGGGGTCCATGCTGTTGTTACCAGTGCTGCCCCCCTTGCCTTTGTTTATATACACTATCAGCACCAGCACAGTGGAATCAATGGAGGCCTAAATCAAGAAGTACACAAGGAAATGGCTGAGTGTCCCACTTGCTCTCATCATGCATGCTACATTCTACTGCCGCCAAAAAAAAGCTGCACCTGAAATCCATTCTGGAGGAGAAAATAGGCAAAACAAAGCTACTCTCCATATTGAAAGACTCTGAAGACAACGTTGTATGCTACATCAATCCGGTCCAAGCTAAAAACTGGCAGAAAAAACGGAAAGTTTAGGAGGCAGTGAACATGGCAAAGGAAAACCGGGAAGTAACAGGGACACACACAAACCAACAGGCAGGGACTGTGGTTAACAAAAATGAACTGTGGTCGAAGGCAAAAGGGAGAGCAAAAGACAGACAGGGTACTGAACAAAGAGGACTGGGCAATACTCTCTCTCTCTCTCTCTCTCTCTCTCTCTCTCTCTCTCTCTCGGGGCGCACTTCCGGTTGTCAAAAAGTGTAAACACCTGCTGATAGGACCCCCGCATTTAAGCCCTAGTTTCTGTAACCCAAGCTTTTCTCTGAATCTGAAAACGTTCTAGATGTGACCATGCCAGAGGTGGCTTTGGCTTTTCGGGCAGTTTGTGGCGGGTTTGTGTCCGTGTTTCTTTCTTTCATGTGGCGTCGTGCGATGCAGAGGAAATCGTTGATAGTTCGGATATTGAAGCTGGCAAGGCTGC
Source organism: Conus betulinus (assembly GCA_016801955.1). Classification (NCBI taxonomy): domain Eukaryota; kingdom Metazoa; phylum Mollusca; class Gastropoda; order Neogastropoda; family Conidae; genus Conus; species Conus betulinus. The sequence goes on from JADBJO010000492.1 coordinate 122,000, forward strand.
AAGACGGTGTCACAGTATGACTGCTCCTGTCGTTTTTGTACCTCGGGTTTTTTTCTGCATGGTTGTGGCGATATAGAGCTGACCGTGTTTGTTTCATAATGGATTTGGATTCGTCTGGATTAATCATAAACGTTGAAAATGTAAATGCCTTTTTTGAAGCAGTTACGACAAAGACAAGTAGATAGATAATCGATGGCAAAACTGACTTGAAAATATCCAGAGTAGTGAACGATATTCATTTTACAGAACTTTTAAAACATCTAATGGCTGTGAGATATATTTTTCACTTACTATGACAGGCATATTAAAAGTTATCTGACAAGATTCAGATTCGGAAGTACGGATATCCAAGTACATGAGCACCGATATAGCTTACAAAGTCTCAAAACATTGATATGCTGTGTCCCTTATGCAAAGAGGCAAATGAAAATTGATCACAATTTTCTATTTTGTTGTTCTGTACTTCAGGACTCACGGCGTGAATGTATTCCAAGGAACTTC
>JADBJO010000492.1:130000-132500 GCA_016801955.1 Conus betulinus
TGTATGAGAAGTAGTAAACAAAATTCCACTAAGCGAGACTGCCTTTACAGTTCATGAAGATTTATTTATAGATTTTTCAGTAACGAAAATCACATAGAAAAAAAATATTCTGCGGAACTACAAACGAGATGAAAACGAGCGATGAGGAACACAAAATTACAAAATATTTAAGAGCTTGAAAGGAAAGTAAAAGCTGATGTAGAAGTCAACGTTATACAGTCAAAGAAGGAAAAGCTGAAAGGTATCCAAGAAAAAAAAAAAAAAAAGAACAGAGAGAGTACTTTTAAGGTCAAGAGCCCGGTGGACCGCTATGGGGTGGGGTGGGGGGGGGGGGGGGGGGTGGGGGGGGGGGGGGGGGGGAGGTGTTAACAAAAAATGGGGATGTTGACAAAATGTTTTCACAACTTAAAAAAAAAAACGACATTTTTACAGCAAAAGTATGACAAGACTAGTAGACAACCATGGTAACGTTTCAAGTATCAAAAAGGTAGCCTTTATGAAGTGCATAGCTTCTGCCACTATTTGCCTAAAAAAAAAAATCATGAAGTCGACTGCGATTTTGACAGTACTGGTAAAAACATATTCCACATTCACAACTTGATGATGCAAAATCACGGAGAAAAGAACAGGTTCAGCACTAAAGTACATGAAGAATAACAAGACCTTGCACAGACGGTTTCACGGCTGATGATTTACTCAAAGTTGTTTTGGGATGAAATAGATATTTTTAATTGTCACATGGATAAAAACAGGATTTTGAGGAGCTGGGTGAGGAGAGCTTTCTTGTACTCAAAGGCAAGGAGTAGTTATATGTATACCAGATGGAGATCAATCACGACAATTCAATATGAATTTTATTTTATAGTATACGATCATCATGCATAGCCAACAATTAAGAGTGTGACCCAAATTTATCTATGAAGTTCAGGCAGGTTTTGTTAGGTATAGATACATGGGAGACAATATCCGACATACCTATTATACAACTGCACATCATAAAAAACATACCTTTCCAGGGTTTCAGTGAAATACTTATTTTGTAAAAGCATTTGATTCCGTTAGCTGGGATCTCATGTTTAAAGTAATGGAGAGCATTTGTTTTTTTTTTAATAAGGTATTTTCAAATGGGTAGAACCTTTCATAGGAACATTGATTCGAGTGTTCTTAATAAAGAACAAATTTCTAACTGGTTTACGGCAGAACGTGGGATGTAGACAGGGCGGGCCACTGTCACCATGCTTATTCAAAGTATGTGTTGAATTTACAGCACTCATGACGCGCGGAAAAGTAAAACATACGCAGAATTAATAATGTTGAACTTAAACTTGTCAGTATGCAGATGGTACTGAATGTTAAAAAGGTGAAAGAAACTCATTTCAGACGTGTGTAAAATGCCACGATGAAACAGATCTGAATACTACAAAACTGACCTTCCTGCTCTTTGGAAAGAGTAATATGTTTTCAGGTAGAAGAAGATGGGAGTGTTGCGAAGTGAAAAAAAGGAATCGATTAATGCAGCTTCCAACTTCTACAGATGAAGGTAACTACGGTTGTACAAAAATTAACAGGAAAATGCTTGAAATATCCAGAAAAAACACACACGATGCTGTTGAGTTTTTTTATTTAATTTTTTTTTACGACTTTAGTATCTGAAGAAAGGAGCGGGACAGGTCTTTAAAACAGGAAACAGGGTGAGGGCAAGAAAATGTCTCAACATGTAGGCATGATGTTGGGATGGGATTTCAGGGACATCTTGATAAAAAAAAAAAAAAAAAAAAAAAATCATTGTACTGTTTTCTTCTTGATTCAGGTAATAGTGAGACCTTCAAGTGACCGTTTTTCAACGAATGTAGGATTAGTTAACCCAGAGGAATACTAGTACAGAATTAACATGAAACAATATTTTTAACATTTTGTTGTTTGCTTGTTTGTTTGTTGTGCAAAAGCATTACTTCCAAAATCTAAATCTTTGATCGCTAATTGTTATCTGAGTTTTGAGAGCTCTCTCTCTCTCTCTCTCTTCTCTCTCTCTCTCTCTCTCTCTCTCTCTTTCGCTAGCTCGCTCGCTCGATTTGTCCATTATGCAGATCCATTATGCATACAAGCAGGCGAAACTTGATTTTGAAAGTGAGAGACAGACAGACAGACAGACAGACAGACAGACAGACAGACAGAGAGAGAGAGAGGTGAGAGTGAGAGATAAAAGAGTCTCTCTCTGTGTGTGTGTGTTGTGTTGTGTGGTGTGTGTGTGTGTGTGTGTGTGTCTGTGTGTGCCTGTGGTGTGTGCACGTGCGCGCGTGCTTATGCGCGTATGTATGTTGGTATGTTTCCATCGAACACTCAAATATTCTTGATATTTTTTTCAAAGCTTAAATATTCCAGACAATGATCTCTCTTTTTTCAGCTAACTTTATTCATGTCTTCAAATCTGACACACGTTGTGTGACATTTGCCTCGCACTTGCAAAAACTTCTTAATCTAGAGGAAATAATCATTTCAT
>JADBJO010000492.1:175000-185000 GCA_016801955.1 Conus betulinus
GTTACTGGAGTGGATTTGTTCATTCCTCTGTTTGCCGCTTCAAGTGCTGCCGATACTGACTTCACAGGACACACGAGCTGCTTGGGGGAATTCCAGAAATGACGCTGACCTTTCTACAAGGGATTATCAAACTCGCTTCAGCTAAGGTTAAGAAGTCTTCTTTAACGCACACACACATATATATATATGTCTTTAACGCACACACACACACATATATATATATATATATATATATATATATATATATATATATATATATATATGTATATATGTGTGTGTGTGTGCTGACGGTTGACCCAGTGGTGAAACACTAGTCTAGCGAGTGATTGCCAAGAAATGACTGATCTCAGGTTCTAGGTCTGGATCCAGATCCTCTTCACCTTTTGGATTCTTGGGGAAGAGACGGAAGAAGACAATCATTCCTCCATTCCCTGCTGAGGCACCATGACGATCACTCAGTCAGACACTGCCTCATCATCAGATTGGATGAGGCCTAGATTACCGATGGCCGCGTTTCATAATGCTGCGTAAACATGGGGGAGTAAGCCACAATGGAATCAACAGATAGACTTTCCAAGAACACCATCGCTGGGACATGGAATAGTCACATGTTCTACGTACGCTGACAAGTGTGATAGCTGCCCCAAGCATGAGCTTGCCAGATACACACGGGGCATCAAAGCGCTAGCGGAAATGAGAGGGCAGGATTTGAAAAGACCACAACAGCTGAACATCACAAGAAGAAACGTACTCCTGTAACAGAGATGCCTCCATAAACAGCCGCATGGCAGCAGCTACCTCCTTCATCGTTACTCGGCAAAGAAACAGTGAACCTTGTCGTCAGCCGCACGCCAATATCCAGCAGAATCGTTACTACCACGCCCTTTTGTGGAAGCTCTTGGAACAGCACATGTTCAAAGTGTACCTTCCAACGCAACACCACGACAATGAAACAGTGGACGAATCGTAAAAACGAGTTGAAAAACACTGTCAAGAGAACTCCAAAGATCGGCTTTTGGTCTTGGAGGAGTGAATGTAAAGACGAAATAAACCTGGATGCCTATGTTCTGTTACAGGGACAATGGGATGCTTACAGACAGTACAAACCAAGGAAAGAAGATTGCAGCTTCTAGAGTTCATCAACGCCGAGCTTATCTAGGCCAACACACAGTTCTCGCTCACTACAGTTACACAATGCGATCCGGTAGTTACATAAAAGCGATCCGGTAACTCAATCGTTCGAATATCAAGTAACACAAATTAGAGTCTATTTTCGTCTGGCCAGTACTTTATATTCCTCGGTCAGAATCAAAATAGCTTTGCGCCCAAATTCTAAAACGTCTCAAACATATATACTAAACAACCGTGACAGGTATATATAAATGTTACGAAATAAAGTTGAACGGGAGGGTAAAAAGAGAATGGAATGGCGTAGAAGAAAAGCATTCTGGCATTGTATCGATTTGTTGTTGTTGTTGTTTTTGTTTTTGTAACCCAGTGAATATCTAATCAATTCAATATGTATAAGAAATTGTTTTCGATTCTTAAGCTTATTTTCATTACGGTCTGTTTTTAGAGATTCTTTCAAATCGATTCATGTGCTCATTTTATGCAAACATCTCCTAGTGTCTCTTTTAGATAAACCAAAATACTATCATCTTGTCCTGTGTACTGAATGTCTACAATTAACTCCCCTTTGGTAATACAATTTTCTCGAGCAGCTGAGGAAGAGGGAAAACTTCCCTCCTTCCACCCTTCCCCCCACCCCCTCCCAACTCACTCCTGCCCTCTTCCCCATTTACCTCTCTCACATACACAAAGACACATCCATCTCTCTCTCTCTCTCTCTCTCTCTCTCTCTCTCTGGATGGAAGGATGAGTAAGTGAAATGATGGGTGCATGAGAGGATTAGAGAGCGCGTGTACTGCTGCTACACAGTAAACAACAGTAACTCAAGAGCGTTTAGCTTTCTCTGCTGGCGTGGAAAAAAAAAGAAAAGACACGTCCCTCTTCGTGGACCAAATCTTCCCATCCTACCAGAGCATGCACAACGAAGCCAGATTTAGCTACGTTCTATTTCTTCACCGTGTCTTTGTGCATTTTGTTTGTTTTTCCCTGCGCAAAACCTTTGGGTAGACACGCGTGACGTGTTTTCTAGCGCTAGTGCTCATTCCTCCGGCGGAATGGTGTGTTCTTGCTTTATTCTCTTGTCCTATCTCCCACTTTCAGCCATGCACTGTGTGACCTGTTCGCGGTAAAAAGGTTAGAGGATGGGGAGTGGGATCAATACTTAAAAGAGAGAGGGAGTTGGAGAGTGGCAACAGGGAAGCGGGTGTAATGACATTTCACTCTTTTAAACAGCACAGCAGGTAACAAAAGAAATGCGGTCGTAATTGTGTATGCTCACTTGCTTACGCTTGTGTATAATGAACGTGAATGTGTGATTTTGTGCCTGTGTCTCAGTGTGGATGATTGTGTGTGTGTGTGTGTGTGTGTGTGTGTGTGTGTGTGTGTGCGTGCGTGAGTGTGTGTGTGTGTGTGTGCGTGCGTGTGTGCGTGCGTGCGTGTGTGTGTGTGTGTGTGTGTGTGTGTGTGTGTGTGTGTGTGCGCGCACGCGCACGCTTGTGTATGTTTTTTGTGTGTGTCATGCGTGCGCAGGCCCGCGTGGACATGTATGGCTGTACGGTTGCGTGCGTGCATGTGCATGTGTGCGTGCATGTGTGCGTGTGTATGTTTGGATGCACAGGGAGAGAAAGAGAAGGGGGACATAGACAGACAGAGAGACAGAGGAGGAGAGAGAGGGAAAGGGGTGGCAGAAACGGAAGGAGATAGGAACGATACTGACAGGTATGCATGCAAACACACAGATATAGATGCAGACAGATTTTGCGTTCATAAAGCACCAAACCTTCACTGACTGCCTTGTGGAGGAAATGAGGCACACATACACACACACACACACACACACACACACACACACACATACTCGCGCGCGCGCGCGCGTGCACACGCACGCACACACACACACACACACACACACACACACACACACACCGCGAGAGAGACAGACAGACAGACAGACAGACAGACAGAGAGAAGAAAAGAAATGGACAGAGCCAGTGAGTAAAAGCAGATTAGGTACAAAGCAACCACACACACCCTTCAGTCTCTGCAAAATGGAATACTTTGTCCCTGGAAGTCCTCAACTCTGAACACATTCTTTCTATCATTCTCCACAGAACTTCGAAGGTCAAGGACATACAACCGGGCTCGCTATTCGACGAGAACGAGAACCGAGGAATGATAGTGAATTAAACTGTGATTTTTTTTTTTTTTTTTTATTAAAAGTTGAAACTAGTGAAACTAGTCAGGAACAGGAAAAAATGCTCAAGGCTATCGTTTTCTTGTCAAGGGACGCGGAGAAAGAATGGGTGCGGCTGACGGAACACTGGTGGTGGGTTTTGCCTGAAAGGGGAAATGTGCACTCGCATATTCATGCTGGGATCGTAGTCTGAACAAAGGAATGACTGACTGTCAATTTATCAAATTCTATAACATTGTGTCGCATTGCCCCTCCACCTCGAAAGCAAATCAAGACAGCTGAGCTCTCGTTTCGACGAGAACAAATGAGAGAGAGAGAGAGAGAGAGAGAGAGAGAGAGAGAGAGAGAGAGAGATGGCACTGAATTAAACAGCGGTTCAGAAAAAAAATGTAAATCAATGAAATCAATCAGGAAAACACACACACACCACACACACACACACACACACACACACACACACACACACACACACACACACACACACACACACACACGAGCGCGCGCGCGCGCGCAAGTCAAGGCTATCGTATTTCTCGTCACAGGAAGAGGAGGAGAATGATTGTAGTTGATAAAAGCATTGGTAATCGTTGGTATCTTTAAATATTTTCGTGCAGTGTGTAAAAAAAAACAAAAAAAAAAAAAAAAAGACCCGAGATTACGCTGAGGAAAAACATTAAAGACTTGCTTTAAGTCATGGAATTCAACGTGTGCTGCTTTTTAATTTCTTCAAAGATATTTTCTGGATCATTCCAATAGTGTCAAAATGTGATCACTGTTAAAAGTTCGTTGCAAACAAAAATATCTGTAGTGTATCACGTAGTATATCTAATTCTTCATTAGAAACCGAAAATAGTTTTATCTATAGTGTAGCTAAAAAAAGTTTGCGTCTGATATTTCGTAACAAGGTGCCTCTATTTCAGGATCATAAACATACCTGATCTTATGTACAGGTTGAATTATTGCTTCTGTCCAAGTCTCTGGGTATTTCCAGATGAGAACATACAATTAGATAAATGAGTTGGTGATTGTTTAGTTCTTCACTGGTAGTAACTTGAGTCTTAAGGTGTTCGGGGTAATACGGCTATGTTTGACAGCTTTATTATGTTTCAGAGGCCAAATGGATTCTGTGGATTCATATCTCTTTGTTACAGTTATCGGTATTTTCGGTTCGTGGCATTATCTTCCTCTACATGATGACGTCAAACATGAAAACATCTTCAGTCCTGTCTTCATCGTATCAACAAAATCGCCTTCAACACCTGTAACCCGCTATTCTCTGGTCGTTCATCATATGTCCTGTCTGTGTCACTTTCTTTTAAAATGTTTCAATAACTTCCCGAAACTTAAGTAGTTACGTTAGTCAGATGCTGATCGGGACGAAACAGCAGGATTATTACAACAACCCTATGGATTTACTGCCTATAAACTCGTCTCTAGCTTTTCGTTTCAATTCTTTTTCGTTAACAGACCATTTTCGGTAATATTTTTCACGTTCATCGCAATACTAATTTCACTCTGGGGAAAACAGGGCACGCAAACAAGTTCAGCGTTTTTTAAATCACATGTTTTGATTATACGCGCGCATTCTCCATCGAACGATTTTCTTACATCCTTCTTCTTCTTCTTCTCTCTCCCACACTTACATTGAGAAACACTAGATGGCAAATTTCGCTGTGTGGGAATAAAAAAAAAAAAAAAAAGGATACGACTGTCACTTCATTTTGTGTTGTTTATAACCCCGCCGATCACAGGAGGCCATATCGGAGCTCTTACAATGTCAAAACCAATTCCAACGCAATTAAATTCCGAAGCAAGAGACAGCAAGAAAAGGCACAGAAGGACACAAGAGGGCAGGGGTAGGGTGGGGCTTTGGGAAGGAAGGGAGGCATGGAACGGGAGTGGGGGCGAAGAGCAAATGAAAACATATCTGTTCAAAATCCCGAATAAAGGCGAAGTATTTGACAGAATAAAAAAAAAACATATTGTATGGAGCAGAGAGAGAGAGAGAGAGAGAGAGAGAGAGAGAGAGAGAGAGAGAGAGAGACAGAGAGACAGAGAGACAGAGAGAGAGAGAGAGAGAGAGAGAGAGAGAGAGAGGGGGTGGTGCGTGTGGGTGTGGGTGTGGGTGTGGTGTGCATTATCGAAATCAGCAACGCGAACCAAATTTGGGAGAACTATCCTTGCACAACCGATCAGCACCGGAAGTAGCTGTGGAAGAAACATGAAGGGGCACAACTCTGGCCAAATAACCATAATTATCTCAGAGAGCCCCAAACGACAGCACGACCCCCCCCCCCCCTCCACCCCCCCTCCACCCCCCCCCCCCCTTTCCTCCCACCCCCACCCATCGAAGTCATCCTGCATTCTAAGCGGTGATTTGCAGCTAATCAAATGACCGGCTTCAAAATGGCCAGCATTCCACATGCAGATAGTGGAGAGACCCCCATGGAGCTCTGTGGAGCGCCAGGATCCCCGATGGGCGTGTTTGCGTCTCTGAAGAGGTTGCAGCGCAATGACAGACAAGTTCAGCATGGGTCGATGATTCTTGTCCTTTTTTTTCTTTCTTTTTTTCCTTTTCGCCTCCGTAGGGATTGTTGTCAGAAAGGTTCTGGCATCAGAGGGAGCTCATGATGGGTTCGGGTCGGGTGCATCGTTTGTGGGGGTCGATAGTCGGGCAGTGTATATTCCCCTGTGTTTTAATTGTGTCCCCATGTCTGTTCGGTTTCTGGGAGTGTTCGTTTCTATACGTCTGTGTCTCCTGTCGTGCTTATGCTTTTCCAAGAGTACACATGCTTTACTTTTTCTCTGTTTCTCTGAATTCCAGCAACTTCCTGCATGTTTGGTGGTTGAACTCAATCTCTCTCTCTCTCTCTCTCTCTCTCTCTCTCTCTCTCTCTCTCTCTCTCTCTCTCTCTCTCTCTCTCTCTCTCTCTTTCTCTCTCTTAACACAAAGCTGACTAAAACTTTTCAGTCAGTGTCTTCTCCAAGTTCTGTGATTCGACGAGATAATGAACAAAACAGCACGAAATGTAATATTTAGAGCATACTGCACAACTACAATGGGGCAAGGGTGGGGTCGAGCATTGGGAAGGACGCGAAGCATAGCATGGAAGTGGGAGTGAACAGCAGATGAAAAGATATATCTCAAAATCCTGAATAAAGGGGGGAGATAATTATTTGAGATAATCGAAAGGAATATCATATGGATGAGAGAGAGAGAGAGAGAGAGAGAGAGAGAGAGAGAGAGAGAGAGAGAGAGAGAGAGAGAGAGAGAGAGAGAGAGAGAGAGAGAGAGAGAGAGAGAGAGAGGTGGGTGAGGGTGTGGGTGTGGGGAGCATAATCGAAATCAGCAACGCGAACCTAACTGGGAGAACTACCCTTGCACAACCGATCAACGCCGGATCTAGCTATGGAAGAAAGTATGAAGGGGCACAACTGTGGCCAAATGCCCATCATTATCTCAGAGAGCCCCAAACGACAGCACGATCCCCCCCCCCCACCCCCAACTCCCACCCCACCCCCACCCCCCATCGAAGTCATCCTGCCTTCTAAGCGGTGATTTGCGCTAATCAAATGACCGCTTCAAAATGGCCAGCATTCCACATGCAGATGGTGGAGAGACCCCCATGGAGCTCTGTGGAGCGCCAGGATCCTCGAGGGGGCTTGTTGTGTCTCCGAAGAGGTTGCAGCGCAATGACAGACAAGTTCAGCATGGGTCGATGATTCTCTTTTTTTTTTTTTTTTTTTTTTTTTTTTTTTTTTTTTTTTTTTTTTTTTTTTTTTTTTTTGCTCCGTAGGAGTTGATGTCAGGAAGGTTCTGGCATCAGAGGGAGCTCATGATGGGTTCGCTCGAGTGCAATGTTTGCAGGGGGTCGATTACACAGGCAGTGTATATTCCCCTGTGTTTTAAATTATGTCCTCATGTCTGTTCGTCTCTGTGAGTGTTCGTTTCGTTACGTTTGGCTCCTGTCGTGCTTATATGCTTTTCTATGTTGACACACGCTTTTATTTTTCCTTTTTTTTTTCTGTTTCTCCGAATTTATGCAGTTTCCTGCATTTTGATGGTAAACACCCATACTCTCTCTCTCTCTCCTCTCTCTCTCTCTCTCTCTCTCTCTCTCTCTCTCTCCCTCTCTCTCTCTCTCTCTCTCTCTCTCCTCTCTCTCTCCCTCTAACAAACACTGACAACTTTTTTTAAGTCAATGTCTTCTCCAAGTTGTGAAATTCGATGATACGGTTAACTAACAACACGAAAAGTAACATTCTTAGCATGCTGCATGAATTCTCAAGACCATTTGTTAGCGATTAACCTGTACTGTCGTGGAATGTTTTTCATGCATTGCTTGTGCGCGTATCTCTTGGAATTTGGGACAATCACTCCATCTAATAATCGTAACTATACCTCTAGTTAGTAATGAGCGACAGAAATAAAAATACTGTGCGATACGGTAGCTAGACATCGCGATGGAACATAATTCATTGACACGCAGATGTGCCTGTCAATATGTCTGTCTGTCTGTCTGTCTGCCTATCTATTTATCTACCTGTGTGTGCATATAGATATGGATTGACTGACAGGTAGGTAGATAGGTAGATAGATGGATAGTCTGTCTGTCTGCCTATCTATTTATCTACCTGTGTGTGTGTGTGTGTGTGTGTGTGTGTGTGTGTGTGTGTGTGTGTGTGTGTGTGTGTGTATGGATAGACTGATAGGTAGGTAGATAGGTAGATAGATGGATAGATCAGTAGATAGATAGATACATAGGTAGCTAGGTAAGGAGGTAGATAGCTAGCTAGCTAGATAAATAGATGCATAGATCGATCGATCAATAGATAGATAGATAGATAGATAGATAGATAGATAGATAGATAGATAGATATAGATAGATAGATAGATAGATAGATAGATGGACAGACGCATAGACAGGTAGACAGGTAGATAAATAGTTTGATCAATTATGAATGTTACATGTGCGTATCTTTGCATATATTAATGTAGATACATTCGCACACTGACATTTGGACACAAAGTCACGAACAAGATAGGGAGCATTTACAAGGATGCTCTGTGTTAGGAACACATACAAAGGCATGGACCTATAGCACAAAAAGGACATGTCAGTCTTACTTTGGAGAAAGGTGGATGTGAAGGCACATGCACAATGGCATGTTTCGCGCCAGTCCCAAATTTGCATCACGCTCTGCTGCACCTCTGCCACTTCCATATTGTATTACTCCCTCGACCTTCCTGTCCACTCTTTTCAGTCCATCTCTCACTTTCTCCGCACGTGGTGAAGAGCTGTTTTTTTTTTTTTTGCTGAGACGGTGAGGCTGATTGGTGGTCTTATTTCAATGTTATTCTCACTGCGATGCAGTTCAGGCATAGCATCCAGTAAATCCATTTCCCCACCCCCCCCCCCCCCCCCACCTTTCTTTTTATAGTTTTTCGTTGTTGTTGTTGTTTGTTTGTAACGCACGTTGCACGATGTGAATTCCTTGCCTGTAAATTCTCATCCCTGTCGGTAGGGTATCTTTTATAGTAGAGACGCAAAATCTTACAGACCTTTTTCAAAACTCTCATCGCGCTAATCCATATTCGAGATGGTATAATTCAAAAACTTTCATCCATTCTTCGTAAACTTAGAGACTAAATCATACAATTTGTGTGATACGTGGGTATCCTTCTTTAAAACGGATTGGCCAAATCACATTGCCATCAGAGCGTGGCTCGTGTTCAGGTTGAATTCAACGCGGTGTTGAGAGTGGCCATCTTGATCGATGGTTTGTTTACAACCGTTGTAAGTCGTGGGTGGAAACTAACTCGTTATACTGATTTTAAAAGGCGTTGGAACAAACTCCGCCAAATTACATGGACGAACGAATTACAGGACAAAACACGACGCGTTTTCGACATCTTTGGTCTTCTTCGAGTAAGATAAACAATCAACCGCCCACCTTGCGCCGAAGTTGACAAGATCGCTCGATCTTCATGTTCATTGTCCTGAGTGTTGTTAATCTTGTCTGAAGAAGACCTGAGAGGTCGAAACGCGTCATGTTTTATCCTGTGATTCATGTGTCCATGTTATTTGATGAAGTGAGTTCAAATACCTTTTAAGATGTGTTTAAATTTCCGCCTGCGGTCACTTCATTCTGCACCTGATCATACGGAACGAACAGCAACAGGCAAATAATGTTTCATCACTTCTGGTGACGACCACATTTTGTCAAGGTTAGAACGATCAGCTCTGTGGCGTATCGGAAGAGGTGGCGATCTACAAAACGAGTGACCATCTGGTCAATTCAAGTCGTGTTGATTATGGCCAAGCCGACCTCAAGAGACCACATCTTGATGGTCCGTGCGCTGAGGACGAAGTAAGAGAATGTAGCAAGCCCACTACTCTTTGAGGTTATACTTCAACGACAGAAAGTAGACAAAACAAGCAGACTGTATGTGGACATTTAATCTGTTTCACTTTCAGTTTTGTCGAGGTGTCCATGTTTGCAGGTTTAATCTGTGTGTGTGTGTGTGTGTGTGTGTGTGTGTGTGTGTGTGTGTTGTGTGTGTGTGTGTGTGTGCGCGCGCGCGCGCGCGCGCGCGTTGCATGTGGGTGTGTGATAGGGAGAGAGAGAGAGAGAGAGAGAGAGAGAGAGAGAGAGAGAGAGAAAGTGATAGAGTAG
>JADBJO010000492.1:192500-195000 GCA_016801955.1 Conus betulinus
TTTCTAATACAGACACTACCATTTTCAGTTGAACATATCACTTTAAACTAAAACCAGCCATTACAAAACTACCTAAATTCACGCTGTCAGGATTAATTTCTATTTCTCGCGCGCGTCTTTTTTTTTTTTTTTTTTTTTTTTATTATTATCATTATTATTATCATTATTATTATTATCATCATCATCATCATCATCATCATCATCATCATCATCATTGTCGTAATTCTTATTCTTATTCTTCCTCCTCTCCGCCTCCTCCTCCTCTTCCTCCTTCTTCGTCGTCTTATAATAATAATTATAGTAATAAGCATTATCATTATTATTATTATTATTATTATTATTATTATTATCACATCATCATCATCATCATCATCATTATTCAGAGTATTTATACAGCGCCTATCCCCGTCTAGAGACCAAGCGCTAAGCGCTTTAAAATCCACTTTCTTGTTTACACAACGGGCTGCCTACCTAGGTAGAGCCGACTGAAGAGCTGCCTGTTGGCGCGTGATTCAGTCGTTTTTCCCTTGTCATTCAATTACCATTAATGACTTTCTCACTTTCCTTCTATCATTCTTTCTTTTCATTTTTTCCCCGCAAGGTGTGTGCTACGTGTCACGTGTCATCCATACTAATGGCAAAACTGGCCTTCTGTTCCGAGAGTTGGTGATGGGATTTTACATGTGACCAAGATGTGACACCCGCGTTCGCACACGGAACCTCGGTTTACAGTCTCATTCGCAGGATTTGTTTGGGAAACGGAGTCAGAACCAGAGTTTAACTCCGAGGGGAAAATCCCCCTGTACTAAAACGGCCCGGCGAAGATTCGAGCCTGCAACCCCAGGATCACGAAGGTCACGAATCCGGCGCTCTATTCCGGCCCCACTGGGCTATTCCGGTCGTTTGCAGCAAAACACATTAGCGACACCGCAACCTCCACAGAATAAACAATCTGTCCCACGTCCTGTGAATGGCAAACACTGGGACGTCTGTGTTGTGTCAGCCCTGTCCGCAACTTCGTCGGAAGCCTACACTGTTTTCCCTCAACGGAACTTGCGAACGACGGGCGATATACTGCGTTGTATTGTTGCACTCGGTGCAGCTGAACTGCTTCGTGTTATATATTGCAGTGTATTACGTTTGTGTCGTTATGACCTGTGATAACTTGCAATGTGTTTGCATTGTGTCTGAGTCTTATCATGATAACAGATTAAAAAAAAAAGAAAATTCCGGTTGGTCTCTTACGAGAGGTGGGCGTTGTTGTTGTAGAACTTTGTGCTATTCCAGAGAGAAATGCTCTCTAGAACTGGTTAACCACGACGAACATGGCTTTTCCCCACTTTTTTTCCCTCTATGAAAGTGGGTCACAGGGCGCCATCACCAACACGGCAACAGCCAAGGTCTTCCCAGTCTTTTTGTCGTCAGTCATAAGCACAAGATAGAGGTGTTTTGAGACCAATCCCGTCCTTTGTGTTTGATTTGCCAGGATTTCTTTTTCAGTTTGCCTCATGGATGTCCTTTCCCCTCCCACTTCTTTCTTCCCCTTGCCGTCATCTCCCTCCCTCCCTCCCCCCCTCCCTCCCCCCCCCCCCCCCCCCCCGCATCCTTCTCCCCTTCCCCGCCCCAGCACAGTCCTCTCTTTCCTTCTATTTCCTTTGAAATGATGTTGATGGACAGAAGTCAGGGCCATACGTATGACCATACTATATATTTATGCTGCTGTATTCTGCTTCATAACTATGAGGAAAGATTTTTTTTATTGTCGGCCAGCGTTTATCGTACTGACTTATTGCCTGTTTAATTCATTTCAGGCTGTTTTTTAGACCGGCCGACCAGAAGGGAAAAATATCAGGCCTACCATTTCGTAAAAGTCGATTCAGACGTTTATTCAGATATTAATTTTTGTAAAAAGTCCACATTCTAAAAACAGTTTTTTAAAACACACACACACACACACACACGAACACACAACCACACCACACACACACACACACACGAACACACACGAACACACACACACACACACACACCACACACACACACACAGCACACACACGCACGAGAACAGAGAGAGGAGAGGAGACGAGATAGAGAGAGAGAGAGAGAGAGAGAGAGAGAAAGAGAGAGGAGAGAGAGAGAGAGGAGAGAGAGAGAGAAACAAACAAACTCTCTCTCTTCCAACTTTTTAGATGAAAAAATGCATGTTTCTTTCAGCACACCAAAACCACATCAGGCGGAATATCTCTGGACAAGGTTCTCATGGAGTCTAATGTGAAGCGTTTTTATGTCTGACAAGTCCCAACAGTTTACAGGAACATATGTATAGTGAGTGGTACATTGCATCGCAGAGTTTTCCCCTACCCCTGAAAGATATGAGTGGGTGTACAAATGGCCTGTGTGCTGTTTGACATAAAAGCATTTCTTCTTTACGGTCACACCAGTGGCAGACTGTAAAAAACTCTTTAAAAGTTTGGGGCGAATTATATTAGTATGTTATCCG
>JADBJO010000492.1:210000-215000 GCA_016801955.1 Conus betulinus
CAGTCTTGAGATCTGCATATTGACTGATTTTTTTTTATTTTAACCTGCCCAGATATTTTATCGTTACCTGGGCCTGAATCTGGCCATTGCTTTTAACGTTTTGAATATCGTGTGCGACCCCTTGCTGCCAAATTTCGCTCCAGGGGCCAACAGGCTGAGTCGCACTTTATTTTATTTTATTTCATTTATCTTATTTTTTAGCATGCGCGCTGGTGACCTACTCATTTTTTGAGTGAACCAATATTTTAGGAAGAAGAAGAAGAACTAAGAAATGAAATGAGAAACGGTTTATTTACACAGCTCCCTAAGACTAGGGAAAGCTATGTGAGAACGGGTTTATCTCATAACCCAAAGACTGGTGAAAGCCAGGTGAGAATAGCTTCATCTTACAACTCCAATGACTTGGAAAAGACGTGTGAGCACTGTTTTCTTTCACAACTCCGATGACTGTGAACAGACAGGTGAGCACTGCTTTCTTTCACAATTCCGATGACTGGGGAAAAGACAGGTGACAACAGCTTTATCATACAACTCCCATGACTGGGGAAAGACAGGTAACAACAGCTTTATCATGAAACTCCAATGACCAGGGAAAGAAAGGTGACAACAGCTTTATCTTACTGCTCCTATGACTGCGGAAAGACAGGTTAAAACAGCTTTATCTATCTTACTGCTCCTATGACTGGGGAAAAGACAGGTGACAACAGCTTTATCATACAACTCCCATGACTGGGGAAAACAGGTGACAACAGCTTTATCATACAACTCCCATGACTGGGGAAAAGAGAGGTGACAACAGCTTTATCATACAACTCCCATGAAGCGGAAAAAGACAGGTGACAACAGCTTTATCTTACCGCTCCTATGACTGGGGAAAAACACGTGACAACATTTTACATTATTGATCCTATGACTATGAAAAAACAGGTGACAACAGCTTTATCTTACTGCTCCTGTGACTGGGGGGAAAAACAGGTAACAACAGCTTTATCTTACTGCTCCTGTGACTGGGGAAAGAGAAAGGGCAACAGCTTCATCATACAACTCCCATGACTGGGGAAAGACAGATGACAACAGCTTTATCTTAATGCTCCAGTGACTGGGGAAAAGACAGGTGACAACAGCTTCATCATACAACTCCCATGACTGGGGAAAATAGGTGACAACAGCTTTATCTTACTGCTCCTGTGACTGGGGAAAAGACAGGTGACAACAGCTTTATCATACAACTCCGATGACTGGGGGGAAAAGACAGGTGACAACAGCTTTATCATACAACTCCGATGACTGGGGAAAAGACAGGTGACAACAGCTTTATCATACAACTCCGATGACTGGGGAAAAGACAGGTGACAACAGCTTTATCATACAACTCCGATGACTGGGGAAAAAAGACAGGTGACAACAGCTTTATCATACAACTCCGATGACTGGGGAAAAGACAGGTGACAACAGCTTTATCACAACAACTCCCATGACTGGGGAAACAGGGTGACAACAGCTTTATCATACAACTCCGATGACTGGGGAAAAGACAGGGAACAACAGCTTTATCTTACTGCTCCTGTGACTGGGGAAAGACAGGTGACAACAGCTTCATCATACAACTCCCATGACTGGGGAAAAAGACAAGGGACAACAGCTTTACCTTATTGCTCCTAGGACTGGGGACAACAGCTTTACCTTATTGCTCCTAGGACTGGGGACAGTCAGGTGGAAACAGTTTTCTCTAAGAATTCCTCTGTGTGAGAAAAGTGAGGGGGAGAACAGCTGTCGTCTTACAACTCCCAAGACAGAGAAAAGACAGGCCACAACAGTTTTACCTACCAACTCAGAGGACTTGAGGAAAGACAGGTGGCAAGAGCTGTATCGTGCTTCTCCAATAACTGAGGGAACACAGATGAGAACAGCTTATTCTCACAACTCCTATGACTATGAAAAGACAGGTAAGAACAGCTTTATCTCACAGCTCTTATGACTGGGGGAGGGGAGGGGGGAGGGGTGGGGGGGGGGGAGGGACGGCAGATAGAAACAGTTTTATCATACAGCTCAAATGACTGGAGGGATGACAGATAAAAACTGCTGTATCTTACAGTTTCCATGACTGGGGTTTGGGGGGGAAAGGGTGTGCGAGGAAGAAGCGGGAGGTCGACGGATAAAAAAAAACCCAGCTGTATCTCATCGCTCCTAGAAGTGGAAGAATGACCGATGAAAAACGTCCTTCCCTCAAAGATCGTCACACTGATCAGATGACAGATGACAACCGCTCTATCTCACATTTCACCAAGACTGGGAGAACAAAAATGCAGGATTCCAAAAGCGAGATAGGGGAATAGGAAAAAGAAAGTGCAGGAAGGAAGAACGAATAGAAAGGAGAAGACAGAGGATGAGAAGGACTGAGAGAAACGGATAGGAGTACACACACACACACACACACACACACACACACACACACACACACACACACACACACACACACGCGCGCGCGCGCGCGCACGCACGCACGCACGCACGCACACACACACGCACGCACGCACGCACGCACACACGCACGCACACGCACACACACACAGAGTCAGACAGACATACAGAGACAGACGGACAGACAGAGAAAGAGAGACGTGGCAGAGAAAATTAGGGTTCACCCCAAATCCTCTGCTGAAATGAAAAAGCTGAAATAAAAAAGAGAATGTCCTACAGTTGTTTCTTCTGGATGAGACCCAAAACGACAGAACCTTGAAGAAAATGAAGTGAAAACAAAAACAAAAAAAATGACTTCAACCTAGAAAGACCTGAACTCGATGACACCAAAATGTTCTGGTGCGTTGACCTAAAGAGGGACGGACCGCAGCGTTCCCAGTGGGGAAACAAACCAAGGCCCCCGAGTTGAAAAAAAAAACAAAGCTGTTTTCAATTTAAAAATGGAACTGAACCATCAGAAACAAAGAAACAAAACAGCCTGGCCTTGACTGACTGACTGACTGACACATCATCATCATCATCATCATCATCATCATCATCATCATCATCATCATCGTCATCATCATCATCATCATCATCGTCATCGTCATCATCATCATCATCATCATCATATCATCATTATCATCATCATCATCATCATCATCATCATCATCATCATCATCATCATCATCATCATCATCATCATCATCATCATCATCATCATCATCATCATCATCATCATCATCATCATCATCATCATCGTCATTATTATCATCATCATCATTATCATCACCATCATTATCATCATCATCATTATCATCATCATCATCATCATCATCATTATCATCATCAGCGCGGGATGGCAGATAAAAACTGTCTTATCTTACAGCACCTATGACTGGAGGGATGAAAAAGATGAAAAACTGCTGTATCTTATACCTCCATTGTCTGACTGGAGGAATGACATCAGTTTTTTTTTTTTTTCTTACAGCCCTCACGACTGGAGAGATGACAGATGAAAACAGCTTTATTTTACAGCTCTTATGACTGGGGAGATGACAGATGAAATCAGCTTTATTTTACGGCTCCTATGACTGGACAGATGACAGATGAAAACAGCTTTATTTTACGGCTCCTATGACTGGGGACATGACATATGAAACAGCTTTATTTTACAGCTCTTATGACTAGAGAGATGACAGATAAAATCAGCTTTATTTTACAGCTCCTATGACTGGAGAGATGACAGATGAAATCAGCTTTATTTTACAGCTCCAATGACCAGAGAGATGACAGATGAAAACAGCTTTATTTTACGGCTCCATGACTGGAGAGATGACAGATGAAATCAGCTTTATTTTACAGCTCCAATGACTGGAGAGATGACAGATGAAATCAGCTTTATTTTACAGCTCCAATGACTGGAGAGATGACAGATGAAATCAGCTTTATTTTACAGCTCCTATGACAGGAGAGATGACAGAAGAAAACTGCTGTGTCACGTCGCTCCTATGACTGAACGGAGAACAGATGAAAACGCCTTGATCTTGCAGCTCGTTTCACTGGAGGAATGCCAGCTGGAAGCAGCTTTATCTCACAGCTCACTACGACTGGAAGAACGAGAGATTGCTAAGGATCCCCAAGAGGGGTAAGAGAAGGGAATAGGAAGCGACTGAAGGGAGACCGAGGAGGGAAAAAAAAGACAGAGGATGAGAAGGGTTTTGGGAGAAATGCATAAGGACACACTCACACACTCAGTCACACACACACACACACACACTCTTTCTCTCTCTCTCTCTCTCACACACACGAACACCCCCCCCCCCCCCCACCCACACACACACACACACACACATGCGCGCACGCGCGCGCAAACACACACACACACACACATTAACCTACATACACACACGCACACACACACACACACACACGCACGCACGCACGCACGCACGCACGCGCACGCACACACACACACACACACACACACACACACACACACACACACACACACACACTCGCTCACTCACTCATTCACAAACACAGAGACAGACAGTAGACAGAGTCAGACAGACAGACAGACAGACAAATTGAGACATGACCGAGAAAACTTAGATCCACCTCTGTTTCGATGGGGGGAAAAACGAGAGTTTTACACATTTTTTACTTCTGGATGAGACCGGAACGAAGAAACTTTGAAAGGAAATAACCCACAAAAACCGCCTGCAACCTCGACGGAGCTCTAAACGCGACATAAACGATCCCATTCGTTGGGCCTCAGCGAGGCCGGCATAAAAGTTCCCCGTGGGAAAACAAACCAAGCTGCCTGACTGAAAAAAAAAAAAACAAAGCTGTTTGCAATTAAAAGGGAACTGATCTGAACCAACAGAAAACAAATCACCGAACAGCCTGTGCTTCTGTGCTTAGCTCCATTCTCAACTACAACATCATCATTAACGCGGGAGTTTTAGTGGCATCCGTCCTCAAATGTCTAATACGTTAGAATCAGAAGTCGGCGTGTATGTTTGTGCGTGCGTGCG
>JADBJO010000492.1:220000-222500 GCA_016801955.1 Conus betulinus
GGGGGATGAGAGAGAGAGAGAGAGAAACAGAAGAGGAGA
Organism: Conus betulinus; assembly: GCA_016801955.1. NCBI lineage: Eukaryota > Metazoa > Mollusca > Gastropoda > Neogastropoda > Conidae > Conus > Conus betulinus. Next base: position 220,040 of record JADBJO010000492.1, read on the forward strand.
GAGAGAGAGAGAGAGAGAGAGAGAGAGGGGGGGGGGGGGGCAGGCAGCCAGCCAAGGCAGGCAGACAGAGAGGAGAGAGAATTCATCACTTATGTACGGAAGAGAAGACAAAATTTTTGTTGTTTGGGAGGTTTAACAGATGAGCACTGCTCTCTCTCTCTCTCTCTCTCTCTCTCTCTCTCTCTCTCTCTCTCTCTCTCTCTCTCTCTTAAACACCTAGTCCTAGATCTGAATAGAATTTACGATACAAATTGAGATCAAAGAAACGTAGGTCATGAAAGAATAACTTGATGTCAATAGGGAGACAGAGAATGCGGGGGGGGGGGGGGGGGGGGGGGGGGGACAGAGAGAGAGAGAGAGAGAGAGAGAGAGGAGAGAGAGAGAGAGAGAGAGAGAGAATAATTCTATAGTTAGAAAAAAAAAAACTTGATTTGTCAAGGACTGAGACTGTAAGCATGACCATTTCTTCCAACTCGCAGTTGCCAAGGTTAAAAAAAAAAGTGCTAGTGAGGTATGACAATATAAAAGGGTTAAAGAAGCGGCCAAATGACAAAAACAATGAACGAAAAAGTACACACATTCTATCCGCATACATGACACAGCCATAATTATGCTCACAGGTCAAACATACATGTCCACATACTAATACAGTATCAAACACAGAGGGGGGGGGGGGGGGGGGAGGGAGAGAGAGAGACAGACAGACAGACAGACAGACAGACAGACACAGACAGACAGATAGGCGGACAGTGACAGAGACAGACAGACAATGAGAGAGAGAGACACAGAGAGAGAGAGAGAAAAGCAGAAAGATAGACAGACAGACAGACCGATAGACAGACAGAGACATAGAGACAGAGCTGAAGAGACAGACACAAAGAGACAGACAGACATATAGACAGAAAAAAGAACAGATAAAAAGACAAAGAGGCTGAGAGACCGAATGAGAGGCGGTAGAGAAAACGTGGGTCCACTCAAAGCCTGGACCATAATGATTAAAAAGACATGGATTGTTTAATACCGTTGTTTCTGGTGGATGAGACTCAAACCATGAAAGTGCTTGAAAGTACATTAATCATGAAAACGACATTCGGTTTCCACAGAGATGACCTCGACATCATACGATCTGTACACAACCCTAATCAGGGAGGTCACACACGTTCTCCATGCGCGAGGAAAACAAAGAACCCCGAAAGATGAGTAAAAAATAAAGTCATTTTTCATGCAAAAGGAATCTGAGTCCACGCGAACGCCATTCTGAGATTTGAAAATAAATTAATCACAACACTGCTCGGCCTTGGCTGACTGCCAAACACAGTGTCATCATTAAACGCTGGAGTGTGTGTGTGTGTGTGTGTGTGTGTGTGTGTGTGTGTGTGTGTGTGTGTGTGTGTGTGTGTGTGTGTGTTATCCTCCCTGAAACGAAAGTGTGTTGAACGCAGAAGGCTGGAAAAAGAGCATGAGAGAGAGAGAGAGAGAGAGAGAGAGAGAGAGAGAGAGAGAGAGGTGGGGGGAGGGAGACAGAGAGAGAGACATAGATAGAAGAGAGAGAGAGTGGGGACAAGGGAGAGAGACAGACAGACAGAGAGACAGACAAAGACTGGACAACACAGAGACAGAGAGAGAGAGACACAGAGACAGAGATGGAGAGACAGAGACAGCGAGAGAGAGAGAACAGTGACAGAGACAGACAGAAAGACAGACAGACAAACAGATAGAAACAGACAGATAGAGATGGAGACGAAGAGACAGACACAGAGGCACAGACAGACAGACAAACAGAAATACAAAGTGGCTGGCTCACCGGCTGAGACGTCGCAGAGAAAACGTGGATCCTCCCAAATCCCTTATATATTATATATATATATATATATATAGATATATATATATATATAGTATATTATTATATATATATATATATATATACATATATATATATATATTTAAAAAAAAACAGTGGATTATTTTTACCATTGTTCCAATTGGATGAGAATCAAACCATGAAAGAGCAGCGTGTAAGTGAATGAATCATAAAAGCCACAAGCGACTTCCACGGAGATGACCTCAACATTAATCGATTTCTTCGATCCCTTATACAGCCCATTAGGGAGGTCACACAAGTTCTGCACGGAAAGCAAAGAAACCCGAGAGACTAGTAAAAAATAAAGCCATTCTCATTAAAAAAAAAAAAGAAGGAGGAATCCGAATCCATGCGAAGTCCATTCTGAGATTGAAAATAAATCACAACACAGCGCAACTTGGATGACTGCCAAACACAACATCATTAACGCTGGAATCTGTGTGTTGTCCTCCATTAAATGACAAATGTGTTGAACTCAGAAGGAGAGAGAGAGCGAGCGAGACAGAGAGCGGAGGAGACACAGACAGACAGACAGATAGTGTCATAGACAGAGACAGAAAGACGGAGCGTGCGAGCGAGAGAGAGAGAGAAGAGAGGAGA
>JADBJO010000492.1:232500-235000 GCA_016801955.1 Conus betulinus
TTAACCAGTTGCTCGTTATGTCTGGAAGTTTTCGAAAAAGACACTCAATGCTCCCCCCCCCTCTCTCTCTCTCTCTCTCTCTTTCTTTCTCTCTCTCTCTCTCTCACTCTCTCTCTCTCCCTCCCTCCCTCATCCATCCCCACCTCTCTCTCTGTGATTCGATTCCTCAGGACCATTGCTTTTATAGCGTAGGGTGGCGTCTACTAATGCAAGGGTCAAAGAAACTTTGAATAAGTACATTATTCATACGGGGATTACACATTCATTCCCAAAAATAGTTCTGCGTACTTGCTGTGATCGACGCTGGTTGTCTCCAATCATGTGTTCTCTGAGTATCGAGTGTGTGTGTGTGTGTGTGTGTGTGTGTGTGTGTGTGTGTGTGTGTGTGTGTGTGTGTGTGTGCGAGTGAGTGTGCGAGAGAGAGAGAGAGAGAGAGAGAGAGAGAGACGGGGGGGGGGGGGGGGGTAATGGGGGTGTTGTTAGGGAAGTGAAGTGACGAAGTGAGGAAGGAGGGAAGGGAGAAAGAGGGTAAGAGACATAGACACTAACACAGAGAGACAGACAGACAGATAGAAAGAAGGACAGACAGACAGACACAAAGAGAGAGACGGGGAAACAGAGATCATTAAATGTCTTTCCTGAACTCTTTCATGCATAACACTGAGCGACTGGGTCAATGATAACTTTGTTGGTGATGGTAAGACATGTAACAGCTCCCGTTTGGCAAACTCTATAATTCGGTTAGTCGGCGATGATAGCAAGTACAGTCACAGCACTAAACAACAGACCTACAACGATGGTCTCACAGTTCACACCGAGGGCAGCACGGATCATGATCATCACTAAAGTCACCATGACTGGGTCCACAGCACACAAACAACCCCCGTTCTGTCTCACACTGTTGGTCAATGGCTGCTGATTGGACCTCATCCGCATCCTGTAGTGGGGAAACACGACAACGGGATTACTTCATCTCCACACAAATACAAAGCACTACAACAAAGAGAACCGCCTGTCATTATCACCACTCCCTGTTCAGTCCTCTACGCTGGAACCAACTGCAGCAGTGGACACACTTTGCATCTTCTTCCACTCACTGCAGAAGTGGTGTTGATGAAGTCTATCATTTTCCCATCAGACGTTCGTTTCAGCGTTGCTTGTTTTCAGGCCGGAAATCCTGCCTGCTTTTTGCCGCTCTTCTAATCACCTCCTGGTGTTATCTAGTCTGGGCGGGCACGTCTTGTTTCCACGCCTTATCACGACCAGCTGTTCACAAAGAACAGTGATTAAGTCGCGCGTGCCTCCTCACTTTCTCGCTAAAGACCGAACCCCGGTTTTAGGCCATCCATCCATCACCCAGTCTCAGGACAACAAGAGCTAGACAGATCTTTTGGGCACCGTGTCTTTCCTAAGAGAGTGAAAAGGTCGCAATTTCTGTGTAGCCAATGAGACGAAGAGACCATTTTGTTGCATGTAAGCAAAATAATGGCTGAATTAAGTTTGGAAAGATTTCCCTTTTCACCTTTTTGTGCATGAAAGCAACATTATTTTCTTGGTAGGATTGAAGATGAAAAGAGGTTTAAAAAGAAAGACACTAAATTAGAAATCAGATTGCTCAATTTTTTTTTAACCTATCTCCTCTGTATGAAATGTTCATATTAAAATCGAGTCAACGATTCAGCAACTTTTGTAAATTTCTCTGCAGTTGAGCTAAACAGCCTGCCTCATACACCCATCGCTATGTCTATTGGTAGATCAGCTCAGAGATGAGGGGTCTTACAAATGGTGTCTTTTTTCGTTTAAGAAAACCGATTCCTGTTGAAACAGGTCGTAGTGCCTGGCAGCTCATCTGCGAAAGACCAGAGCTGGCATCCAGAAGGCAATGAGTGTGAATCACCAGACAACTATCAGAAACATGAACAGGCTTTCTACATCAAGGCGATGTCTTTCTCAGGGGGTGGGGAGGGAGTGGGCAAGGGGGGTTGCAGTGTCATGTTAGCTCAATCTCCGGATCTCGCTTATGTTGTCCATGATATCGTCACCAGAGCTCAGTGTCAGCGTTAAATTACAATCAAAATAACTTTGGGGGGGGGGGGGGGGGGGGGGGGGGGGGGGTCTTTTTCTTCTTGTCTGATTTGCTTTCCTTTCTTTTCCTCTTGTAAAAAAACCGACAGGAAGAAAAGGATATGTCTAAAAAACATAAATCTTTGGATGAATCTCTCTCTCTCTCTCTCTCTCTCTCTGTCTCTCTCTCTCTCTGTGTTTCTCCCTCTCCCCCCCCCGTCTCCCTCTCCCCCCTTTCTCTCTCCCTCCTTATCACCATACAGAAACATTGGTGGGGACGTGTATGTGATCTTTTTATTTTCTTAAACTATCCTAACATTTGCGCATTTTGTTTTCAATTAATAAACTGCAAGCAATTCCATCCATTCTGATCATCGAGACAATAATAATTATAACAGTTATAACATCATGAATGGTCTGAGCAATGTCAATACTC